>CM030891.1:24052459-24612459 GCA_018136845.1 Heterotis niloticus
TTTTTCTTTGTATATAGGCAAGTTTATATATACATCATATATATAAAAATGTATAAATGAACTGAAGCAGTGCTTTAAAGAACAGTGGGCCAGAATTCCTCCAAAATTATGTGAGAAACTGATAAACTCATGCAGAAAATGATTACTTCCAGTTATTGCTGCTAAATGTGCTTCTACCAGCTGTGGAATCAAGGACTGTAGTCAGGCTTTCCCCACATGGTTTTGTGGTTACTTTCATTTTGGCTTACTTTTTGTTGGATAAATAATGACATGGTGAAAACTACTATGTGCCATTTGTCAAGGTAAGACTTGTCTAATTATAGAAGTCGGTGAGGAGCAGACAGTTATTAATGCCCCTGATATGTAAAACCATTCAATTGAAAAGGGGGTGTACTTTATTTTTCACATGGCTG
Organism: Heterotis niloticus; assembly: GCA_018136845.1. Lineage (NCBI taxonomy): Eukaryota > Metazoa > Chordata > Actinopteri > Osteoglossiformes > Osteoglossidae > Heterotis > Heterotis niloticus. Next base: position 24,052,873 of record CM030891.1, read on the forward strand.
TATATGCAAATAATTCATTCCAAATCAAATGTTTACTATTCAGTGAAGTCTATGGCCCATCTGTCTTGTTGCCTTGGACCATATGAATGTTTTTATTCAGCTAATGGAACCTGAAACATTCATTAATCTTTCTTATACTAAAAATACAATGCAAATAAAAAATAAAGTAAAATAAAACTTTATTTAAAGTTTGAAAGACAATATTTATTGATGTTTTAATGGAAGTCATTGTTCATTCATGTGTCAAGCATATTTTTGTATAGTAAAAAATAAATAAGCAATAAATATGACACAGCAGAAAATCCCAAAAAATAGAGAACCTGGCAGCGAGATGGTGCAGACATAATTCAGCAGTGAGAATTTGGCTCGACTTGAAAAACAGTTTCTGGTTTATCCTCCCTGTGTTATATATCAGATGGCTTCAGTTTACCAGCCTATTCTCAGTCTGCTAAACCAGCTTTATCACAAATAGTGGCAAACAAGTGTTATATTTATCAGCTCAAACGCGTGTTATCGCCTCAGATACCATCTCACAAGATATCACAGTATTTCTTTCTTGCATCGCTGCTGACCTTCTGCTCAGTATTGTGACCAAGACGCTGGAAATACCAAAAACAATTGAGGGAAAATATGCTTCCATGTTTCCTTTCAGGACTGACTTTACAATTATTGCTTTCGCATGGATTTACAGAAGAACTGCGTGAAGAACCTCATTCTTACTGTGTGGCACATTCTAGGGTCACAAGGGCAAGAAAGCAGTGTCAGGGACTGGGAAATGTACTCTACACTCAAGCACAAGCTTAGTCCTAAAGGACTTAAAAATGGATGCTTACACTGCACTGGGGCTGAAGTGGGGGGGGGAGAAGTGGCTTTAAAACCTGGGTATTGATGGCAAAAATATTTTACAGCACTAGGAGTTGTACAAAAACATTGCTTTAAAATGTATTTTTCAGTAAATAATAGAAATTGAAAAGAATATCTGTTTATAAAAGCTTACATTTTTCAATTGTCAGCCTTTTTTTAATCAAAGGTGTAGCGCTTTTAAACGCAATTCATAACAGGTGCCAAGATGTTCCGAGTGATGGAAACATCAGGCTCCCAAATACAATAAGTTCACACCTTCCTTTCGCCACTCCTCTCATGTCTCAGTCCGGCTGTCTGTAAAATCCGCTAATCGGTCATCTTAATTAAAACCGACTTGGCATCGTTCGCTGGCGGGTTAGCACAAGACTGGAAATGAGCCAAGGACACTAACAAATGCAACCTGATTCCTTGGTTCCCCCTCGCTGCTGTCTCACAGCTACGCTGCAGCACATGAGGCCAACCTGATCTGGGCTGTGATGCCTGGGCTGCTCATTTTATGGAGGATCTTAGGTGTGTGTGTGTGTGTGTGTGTGTGTGTGTGTGTGGGGCATCCACAGCAGCTGGCATAATATTTGGTATCCATAAAGGATCATTAATATGACTTGATCTGCATCACAATGTTTAAAATCATCTATTCGGCTTCTCGATAATTTTATTTATTCCTATTTTAGTGAACTGCTCATACTTTTCACAGCAGCGTATTTTAACTCCCGGATGTGTTAAACGTACACCCTTTTTTTTTTTTCCCTCCTAAACACTGTTAGCAAATCTGTAGTGTAAATAAACTTTTTAGTATGCATGGAACCGATAGCTTCGCACCAATTAGCCGCTTGGGTTTAATTATATTTTGCATATTAGCATAATTATGTAAATTAGGGCCCATTTAAAACCTTCTTTTCCTGCACGTGATGGATGAAACCCGAGTTTAATGTCGACCGCTCCAAGCCCACGAAAGCTTCATAAGGAATGCAGACAAGAAGGTTTCCGTCAAGAGCCGTGCGGCAGATTAGAATCAACCGGGATGGCAAGGCAGCACACCGGTGACAAGACGAACGTCGACTGCTAAAACGTCACATAGGAGTAATGTTTAAGTCATGTTACAACTGATGGTCACGGTTGTTCAGTCTGGGAAAAACTTCAGTAACCGTGTGTAAGTGCTGTGCTGGTGGTACTTTCGTTGCGCTGCCTTGCTTTGAATTTGCGCACGTTGATCTGTTTTCCCTTTACAATATTTATTCTTCCTCATAATATTTATTCTTATTCTCCTCCACTGTTATGCATCTTTGCACTTGTGTGTGTGTTGCACTGTCTTCTGTACACTGTGAGCTATTGGGAACCAAAGCCAAATTCCCTGAATGTGTGAGCACACTTGCCGAAATAAATCTGATTCTGGTTTTGTTTTGTTTCTGATTCTTTCTGAAACCCCCAGATTGGGACGTTACTATTTTCTCGCTGCCAAACAGAGGCAGTTAGTTTGAACTCACTATGTAGTGCCTTATGGGACCTTAGGAATTTACCATTATGGCTAAGCTAATGAAGAAATTAAATATGTGATGTCAGCAGTGGTGTGAAATACTTGTATAAACTTACATACTGTATGTATTGATTTTCATTTTATATCTGATATCTGATTATGTTGTATGAGTGAAATAAATGTCTTTTACAGTTCTTTGTTCATGTGTGGCCATGACATTTAGTGTTGGAAGTTTTGAATATGCTATGGTTTTAAAAGTGTGGGGCTTGCGGTACATAAGAAGATCCTGAGTACAACTGAAAAGCAGACATGCATAAGGCAAACTGTGAAATCCTGGTAGTTGCTTAACCCTTCTCTGTTGTTATTTATTTATTTATTTTTAAAACTGCATTTTGTAGTAGTTTAGACCTTTAGGAATAATAATTTGTTTGTTTATTGGTACGTTTAAAACTGGTAGAACCATTGTGTCCAAAGTGCTGCTATAGTTTATTCAGTCCTTTTCACAGTGGTAGCTAAACTGTCTGCTTGTCCTGGTCAGGGTACTGGTGATGCCCCTATCTTGGACATGCAGAGAGCAAGTGACAGCCAGCAACTTACCTGATGTTTCATGCAGCAGTCAGAGCAGTAAATGAATACAGTAGTTTACCACCTTTGAACATGGCTTTATGAGGACTTCCTATGATGAGAACTGGCAAATTAAAGTGTAGTTTTTTAATTTAAAAACTTCTACTAAAGACTTATCATTTTTTTTCCTCGGAGTTAAGTAAACTAGAAAGCAGAAAACCTTTTTACTATGAGGACCTGTGCTAATCCAAAAATGTAGTAGATTAGGCATCAGGGCTAAGTGTCATACACAGTGTCCTGTCGATTCAGATAGCATTTCACTGTATGGCATACCTGGTTACCATGTATGTGACAAATAAATCTCTTTGAATCTTTGAAAGGGCTGTTGAGAAGATTTAGTCGAGGTGTTTCCCAGGAAAACAGAATTTGTTCCTTGTGAGCCTTTTTATGATGGATGAGATCCCTGAAAATAAGGAAATAAATGCCTTGCATACGCAAGCCCCTTGGGTTTATGGCTGCTCTTGACATTGTGTGATTTTGATTTCCCATTTGTGACGCAGCCTACAGTTAATCTGTGCAAGAGGAAACGCTGCCTAGAGAATAGGAGGGGTAATGGCTCATAAATTTCCGAGTCGTGTGCGATGGTCTTTCATTTACATTTGTAGCTTGTCTATAAACAGCTTGGAATCCCTTCACAATGGTCTTTGCTTATGTGCACTTGTAACGTGAGTTGTGAATTGGAGCTCCTCTAGTTGCACTTAGCAGCCGACAGAGGAACCAACTGGTACGCAGTTACGAATGCGCAGCGATGCCTGCTTCTGCAGGGGAGGTCAGTCAGGATCTGCTTGTTGTCCCACAGAAACTGTTTTCTAACTTTTCAGACTGATGATGCTTCTAAACCAATTTTATCAGCCAAGGCATATGGTATAGATCTCGCAGGATTGACTCAGTCTGTTTTGTTGGATGTGTGAAGCCTTCTTTCACTTTCTTCTGTGAAGCCACTAGAAATCCTGCCTCCGTGTTTGCAAAATGTTGAAAACATTTCAAAGTGTGGCAGATTTGACTGTTTTGCCAGGCTCACTGTTTGCACTTTGCTGGCTTAAATGATTTAAATATTTTTCCAACCTGTCTTCAGTTAGATATCAATAATGAAGGAGCAAGTGACCCAGTTGCTCAAGAAGATTCATTGTGCTGGGGACGCTGGACAAAATGATCTCCAGTGGTTGCTCCTCAGTTGTTTCTTTAAGAATCTGCAAGTACAACATAAATGCAATATAACTTCCTTAATTTTGTAGTCTAATGCTACTGGATGTGATGTTTATGTCCTGTTATATAGACTTAATAATGAAACCAATATTGTATATTAATGTGTTCAGAAAGTACCTCACGGTTTCAGATAAGTTTTACTGAAAAATGTGGCATGGTATAATTTTGGGTGCAAAAATGTCTTTGTCACATTGCTGATTCAAGTAGATATGTAAGAGGTCTAAGGTTTAAAGGCCAGAGGTGCTGTTTATCTTGAAGTCAAGCCCTCAACACCCCCACACACATACAAAACCTCCCCACGGCATTAATGTCAGACCACCGGCCAGTGATGGGAGACCTCTGCACCCCCCAAGCACCTCTGGCTGTCAGAAATCACACAGTCCTGCCTATTGAGTTGAAAATGACAATGCAGGTCAGCTGGTCACAGAATGGTCCATGGTCATCTACAGAGATGTGACCCTGTAGTGTAAGGCAAGACCTCAGCCACGTAGGTCACAGTGATTGACTTTACAGGCAGCCATCACCTGAATCTGCATGTCTGCAAAAGCAGGCAGCAGTGAGGGATGGGCTTGTCTCTCTCTGCTTGCTCATAGTGGCATTGCCCTTATAAATATTATTTCTGTTTGTTGGTCTAGTAGCAGCAATAGAATATCCACAATTCTCAATTATATCAGCAAATTGGGGAATAACTGGATGTAAAGGTTAGTTGTAGCAGTGCTACTGTTATTTTTTTCAAGGATGTTTCTATGTATATTTTGTCAGTCAACAATAACAGCTAATTTTTACACATTAAACATTCTGTTATACTGTATGTGTCAGTTACTGAGTTCAAGAGCCGAGCAGCATTTCCTAATCTATTAGTAACCCATTAATAAGAAGAATGTAATAAATAATGTAAAAAGTATATCAAGCACACTTACTGCGCAAATGGAGAGTCATTTTTAGGTCACATTCATACTGTATAGCAAACCAGAAAAATAGGACATATTTAAAAATGGAAAAATAGGTTACTTAAATTTAATGGAAAACTGCATTTGGCTAAGGTAGTCAAATGTGTCAGAGGCAACATGGTTAAAACTATGGTAGATATATATTTTTTAATACTAATTTGCATAAATAACATCTATAAATAATGTTGTATGGTTGTGTGTGTGTGTATATTATATATACACCTACTGCAGCACAGTTACCTAACAGATATTGTAGGTCTTTACATGTGAGTGCAGTCAAAAAACATCAGATTATTTCTGCTATTACTTATGTAGCTGTCACTACCTTATGTTGTCATATTAAAAAATGAGTTGTAGTTGTGCACTGTGCATCATATAGTGATGTCTCATTGAAAAACTGCTACAAGGGCTTCTGGAAATGCATACTCTTTTCATACAACAGGCTTATTATTTGATAGAAGAGCATTTTTCCCAATTATGTGGTCACTTTTTTTTTTTTTTTTTTTTTTTTACAGAAAGTACAGTGTTATGTTTTTTTCTGTGGTTTAAATCAAATGTTATGGTGCAGAGATGTTTGTGTCTGAAACTTACTGAAGGAATTTTGTCCTGCAGTGGTGTCAGTATATTGTATGAGAATGCACTGGAAGGCAGAGTGGTGCAGTGGGTTGTGTTGATGTCTCACTGCTCCTGGGCTGTGAGATATTAGTTCAAATGCAGTATGTGTGCGATTTGTATGTTGTGTCTGTGTGAGTTTCCTCTTGCAGTCCGCATGTTAATTGTACACTGTAAATTGCCTGTAGTGTGTGTGTGTGTGGGGGGGGGGGTGCCTTGTGATGCACTGGTGTTCCATCCACCATGCACCCCTTCCTTGCCTTGCATTTGATGATTCCAGGCTAGACTCTGGATCTCTGTGACCCTGACCAGGAGAAGTTTTTAATGAAGACTGATGTTTTTTTCTTCTTATTACAACCATCTATTAAGGCAACTATGTATCACCAAAGACAGAGCAAATTCAATATTAGTATAACTATTAAATTTCACAGCTGGTGTTTTTTCCAATGTGTTAAGTTATGTAATATTATATATTCTTATTGTGTGTGTGTGTGTGTGTGTGTGTGTGTATGTGTGTGTGTGTGTGTGTGTGTGTGTGTATGTGTCTCTCTTTCGCTCTCTCTCTCAAGGGACCTACATCAAGACTACAATTCAAACAGGGTTCTTCTGAGTCCAAAAAAATGTCTATGAACAACTTTTTCATTTATAGAAGTTCTTCTTTTTCCTATATGCCCTCATAAGTATTGCACATAGAGCCTTATTCTTCAGAACAAATGATCATCTACAGTTGCACATTTATTGCAATTGTGAGAAAAAGTTTGCGTGCCGTTTGGAATTATCCGGATTTCTGCATGAATCACTCCTAAAATGAGGACTGATCATCTCCAAAGTATTTAATAAAGACTTATTTAATAAGCGACCCACAATATTTTACATTTTCATATCTTTACTTTAAATGATTTAAACAATCAAGGTCATTGGTGAAAAAGTGAGTACCTTGCTCAAGGGTACTATAGCAGGAGATAGGATGTGAACGTGGGCCTTTTGAGAGGAAAGCAGTAGCTCTAATCATTACAATACCTGAAGCATCTTTCAAATTTCTTTGTGATCTGCTCTTTCATCTCCTTGGTAACAGTACACCTCTTCACACTGGGCTCAGGAAGTGACTAACACTCACAAAGAACAATACAATGTATTAACAAAATGGAAACAAGCTGACCGAAGACGGTTTATGTATTTTAGGGTAAAATGAATGTTCATCTTTTAGCTTGGTTTTATGTTAATTTCATGAGAGAACACAAGCTTATCCCAGAATCACTGCTAAGCTGTAACCCTGTGCCGGATGCAGGTTCATCTGTGAAACAGAAAATTCAGTATTTCGAAAATTGAAAAAAAAGTTGGTATCTTTCAAAATATGTAACTCAGATAACTGCAACAACAGCCAGTCCATGTTTTGTTGCCACTTTAAGAAAAGCAGTATGGAAAAGTGATAAATATTGAAAAAAATTATTAGAAATGCATTGTTACGGCAAATGTAAAAAGTCTTAATATTTTATTATTTTATACATTTGCATTCAGTTATACATACTTACTGTATACTTGTATTCAGTTTTTTCAGTTCCATTTTTATATTCTTATATTCAATTTTATATACTTTTAAAAGCACTTCCTGGTTCTTCACAAGGTTTCCAGGGACAGCTTTATTAAAAAATTAGGATTTTGCTGTCCTCTACAGTCCATTGTCCTCCAGCATAATGCCAAAAGTTTCTGCTGAAATGATGTTCCATTAAATCAATAAATTAAACCTGGACGTTGGGGATCAGCTTAAATGAAAGTACATTGTCTCTTTCTTATGTCTGAAGTCATGCATTAGCTGTGATACCTTGATGGATTGACAGGTTAAATGAAACAGAGACCGTGCTCACTGTGTTAGATGGAGCGTCACGCATTAAGCGTAATTGTTTTGCAATGGAGCAAGCAGGCCGGCGACCTGCTTAACTGTCAGATCTGCCTTATGAAGGTGGAGGAAATTCTCAATGCCCTCCGAAGGTCACCCTCATATTTCCGTGCGCTGCCTCATTAGGCTTCATCTGCCTCCTTACGGATCTTATTAAATTTAGAAAAACTCAATCACATTTGACAAAAAATCTATTTTTCTTTTATATCCTGCTGTCACCCTATGTCACATTTGTATGAATTGCATTTTATCAAATTAGTGTAGAATTTTCCGCCGTAAATCTCTTTCCAGAAGATGTTTTTATACATATGAGTGCCCTTCTGTATTCGGGCAAATGTTTTAACAGTATTATTATTGAATGCTGCAATAAAAATTGCAAATAACATTGTAGCAGGGTCTCTTTTGTAGACTACATGCACAGAATAATTTTTGTTGAACACATTTGTGCCATAAACCACCAAAAAAAAAAAAAATAGCATGAATCACCTGAACTGATATAAAGCAAGAATACTCTTCCAGCCACTTAAAATTTTTCTTTTAGTAGAAGGAGGATTCTTTTTTTGTATTTTTCCACTGCCTACAAGCTACCGACAAACTGTGGCCCATTATTTATTGTTTATCAGAAGTCCACTTTTGACGGCTTTCCTGTGCCACGCTGCAGGATTTCCCCTGTGTGGCTAGAAAGAGTCACATAAGCTCCTGGCTCCTGAGATGGAGAGTGACGCCACTGTTCTGCATCTCCCACCAGTGTTTAGAAGCTCCTGAGAAAGTCCTACCACTGAACAACATTTTTTCCCCTCCCTCCATGGGTTACTTCTGTGTAAGAGAATTCTGTATTAAGCGGGAAAAGAACTGTTGATTTCTTCTCAATTTACCTAAATTACCACAATAGTGTTATGCCACTATGTAAAAAAAAAAAAAAAAAGTAAAATTAAATTCAACATAACTATGTTTTTATTTTATTTAATTGTAGGAGAGCATGATGAAATATACACAGACTGCGTAATAGTAAAAGTCAAGCTAGATTTGATGTTTTTCATATTTTTCTTCTAAGGTTTTGTTGAACTGATATTCAAGTTTTTGCCATTCAATCATCTGGATGCAACAATCACAGGAAAATTTAAGTTATAGCACAAACCTTGCTCATTTAAACAACAAGGCTCCTTGGAATTTGAATTGGCTTCCTTCGGGAAACAAGCTTTTGTCCTTAACCTCAGCTACCCGCTTTGACTGCTGCCCTGTAGAGAAGTTGGTTATTACTGTCAACACCATTTTCTATTTTTCAAAATATTAGTTAACATGGACCATTTTTAAAAATTTCTTTAAGTGGGATTGTTTGCATTTATTTTCCAGTACTAAGTCAAGTGAACTCTAAAAACAACCTAAAGTTTCAAACTCCTGTCTACACAAACCGTATAACCCGTATGTATTCTTCATAAATATTTTGAAAAATATTAATGTACATACATTAAATAATGACATATTTTTTGTCAAAAGAACTGACTTTCACAGTAATGATGTGCAGGTTCTTAAGTGAGGATAGAAGTTTATTTTGATACTCCAATAACCAACTTCTCAACAGGAAGCTCAGCAAAAAGGCAGGACGTGGCCAAAAGGAAAACTCAAAAACGTGTATTGTTTGTTTTGCACCATGAAGTGTGCAATAATGATTTTGTTTTTGTGATAATGTTCAAATTGAAGTAATGCTCGAGCATGATGTTGCTCATGTCACATTCACCCACACTGTCACTGAAATAAAGCATAAAATCCGCTCAGGATTATAAAGTGATGTCCTCTTGCCAGTGTGACAACATGGAGAAATAAGAAATAGGGAGGTAGTTAATTATTAAATATATATTGGAAGTTTATTTATTTCAGTTTTGCAGAACACTTGTGCAGTTAAAATTGCAATTTCTAAAGATTTTTCATACGCTACATCATGGTTTCAGAAAACTTTTTTTGCATTTATATATTCAGTGCACAATATCGGCGTCTTCTGAGACTTTAGAGTGGGAGGTATTTCTGCTTGCCAGCTATTGGAATTAAGTGTTGTACATTTCATTTTCGTGAGAGTGACCCAGATGGTAGGAGTTGGCCATGTTCAGCTGAACCTGCACTGTGAAAAGAAAGTGTGTTGAAACCCTGATACTGATAGCAACTGTGCTGTTAAAGCACCAGTTGGTGTTTGGAAACAACACACGAAAAAAAAAAAAAAAAAAAGACATAAAAAATATATGTACAAAATAAATTTTGAAAATTTTTCCCACCACTTTTCATAGACTGGCAAAGTAAAAAACTGTCACTATAGAAAAAAAAAGGCTATATTGCCTCCCCCACATTTTCATTACTTCTTGCTTTTTGTCAGACCCCCATGGTTTCCAACAGCCATTTTCAACTGAGCTGCTGTTCTCATTGAGCAGTGAAGAGCACTTGAGAACCAGCAGACCTGGATCTTTAAAAGCTCATGTCGCAGTTGAAGTGATGGGCAAATGGAATCAGTTCAATGGTATTTTAAGTCAAGTTAATGTTACTTTCATGTGTCCCAGTACACTGTTTATATGTCACAATATACAGTATTCAGTTTTACTGTAAATATCTTTAGTATCCAAAAAGATCCTTAATACACTGCGTGGCCAAAAAAAGTCACACGCTCTAACATTTTGTTGGATTGCCTTTAGTTTTGAGTACGGCATGCATTCACTGTGACATCATTTTGATAAGCTTATGCAATGTCACAACATTTATTTCCGTCCAGAGTCGCATTAACTCTACACCAAGATCTTGTATTGATGATGGGAGAGTCAGACTGCTGCGTAGTCTTCTCCAGCACATCCCAACATCCCAACAATTCTCAATCGGTTTAAGGTCTGGACTCTGCGGTGGCCGATCCATGTGTGAAAATGATATCTCTCTCATGCTCCCTGAAGCACTCTTTCACAATTTGAGCCCCATGAATCCTGGCAATGTCATCTTGGAATATGAAGAAAAAAATCCATTGATGGAAAAACCTGGTCATTCAGTATATTCAGGTAGTCAGCTTACCTCATGTTTTGGGCACATAACGTTGCTGAACCTAGACCTCACCAACTGAAGCAACCCCACATCATAACACTAAGTTAAATCCCGAAGGTGATTTTTTTTTTTTTTTTTTTTTTTTTTTTGGGCTGGGCAGTGTATTCCATCCATCCATTCATCCAGCATCATTAACTGCTTTATTCTAGTCAGGGATACAGCGATCTGGACCCAGGGCCGCAATCATTGTTTATACAGAATGTAAAAAATTCAATTCATATTCAAGAGTAAATCAAAGATATCTGCAACTTCTGGAGCTAACAGTACAAATATGTATACTGACAAATCCCTGTATTTAAGCAAAATACTTGAAATCTCCCTTTTTAGTTGCACAGCCTTTCCTATGCTTTGTCAATTTGCTGTTTTTACATTTTTTTATTGCAATGATATTTTTTATCTAAAGTCATTTGCAACATTGAACCACATACAGTGATTTGCCCTACTTTACCTGATTCCCGTGGTCATTTTTCAGGATAGATCACCAGTTTTCGATGATGAATTTCCTTTTATTAATTTTTTTTTAACCCTGTAGGTAGTAGGATAATTAATATGAAATTTATGTTGCAATCTGGAAGCGTTGTTAGATCCATGTCTTCATTTCCTGTATTTATTGTTTATCATTTGCGCGGTGTCATCATTAACAGACTGCTGGTCACACCTGGTTGACATGGAAATTATACATCGCACGCAGAGATGTCAGTGCACAGACAGGAGTGGCACCGGCTACGCTGTTGTCTTCAGCTGATATTTCATTGCAGAATAAACACACCAAAGATACTGAAAATCATACAGATGTTAATGTTCATAAAGGTTTAGTTGTGCTGTGTGGCACGGCAGAAAAAGGGCACATGAACGTTTGTCAGTTAGCATCTAGACATATACCTGTCTTTCTCCTTTTTGATCTGTTCAGAGATGAAGGGTGTGAGATGGAGGTCAGTGGCTAGAGATGGTTCCAAGAGGAGGACTGAGCAAATTTCCACTTCAGAAAGTAATTCCTGCTGTGGTGAAAACCTGTTATGTGATTACATGGTCAGTACAAATGTTGTTGTACCTCATGCTGTTTTGGTGGGTGGAGGCTTAAGTTCAGCGTTTGTGAACATTAGTTGGTCCTGCATTTCCTGCTACTTGCTCGTGTGTTGGAGTTGCAGGTTCAGCAGAGTTTGGGTTGCCAGGAAAGACTGCTCGGCAGAAATCTTTGGCTTGGGGGGGTTAGAGGCTTGGATGATGCCGAGCGGATGTTTGGTTGAGGATAGACGGGAAATGGAAAGCTGAGATTTACTTTTCGATTTAGGAAGAAATCAGTCGGCATCTTTAGTGGGCAGGTTAACGTTTATAAAGTACAGCTTTTTAGTTTGTCTTAAACAAAATATTGCAGAAATGAATGTAAAAAAAAAAAAAACTGAGGACAGGTGCTTTCTACAGTGTGCATACAGTATATTTACCAGTACATATCTGTTTACGATTAAGGACAGCAGACCAGGGACAGATTGAAAATGTTCAAACCTTTTTCAATAAATGTAACTTTTGAAAAGAAATATTTTGTTTGTCAGAATGGTAAAAATACTTGTAGTAAATTGAAACTCCACAAACAGTTGAATTATAGAAAAATTGAGAAGGCACACGTGAGTTATCGAAAGCATTTTACAACCCATCAGCCAGTCATCATCTTTATAGTGCAATTTTACTGAATGCACAGACTCGACTAGAAAATGATAAAGGTAGATTTAAATATGTGGAAAGATGTGGCTCTCAGGGCAATCAAACAGGAACAATAGAACTGTGTTTGAATGGAGAAGTTTATTTATCTTGGCAGAATCCTTGCAGTTACTGAGCTGTGAATCTCATTTTCAGGTTATTCATTAGTTCCTCTCTGTGGATTGTACAATGGCGTTCGTGAGCGTGTATGCAGGCTTTGGGCGTGATGCGTGTAATTTGATTGGAATAGATTTTGTTTGGTTTTACCGCTGTGATGTGGACAGAGTTGGGGGTTGCACTTCTTTTTGCTTGCTTTAAGGGCTGTTTGAGGTGGTGTCACAGCAAACACGGTGCAGATCATCAGTCTGTCACTGATGTTGGATAAAATTCAGCTTTAACTCATATTTAATGGGTGGGGATAGATTCAAGTAACATGGTTTCTGGTTGTTTCCACTCCCAGTATAGCGCCCATCAGAACTATAACTGTGGCGAGCAGTTAAGGGCGAGTGATGGATGGATGTTTCTGTTGTGTCAAAACTCCCTTCATCTGAAGTTCTGACATTGACACTTTGAACTTCAGCAAAGGTATGAACATGAAAACTATAAAAGCAGTTGGCGTTTGAGCACTAAGCATTTAGGTAGATGTACTTCCTCCTTTACTTTTTCCGGATGTAATGGCAGTTGGTAATAGTAATGAGATATTGATGTGCTCCTGATGTGCTGGATTCATCTTCCTTGGTCTTTTAGCTTAGCAGCTCTGAATGACACACAGTCTCTCAGCAAACCAAAGGTGCAAGGGATCCAGATTAAGTCGCTTTAGAAACTAAATCAGCTCCATTTCCTTCAGAGTAGAAGTTGGTTGCTTCGAAATTGACTTCAAATGGCTTACTTTCTCCATAACTCTCTCTATTACTGCTTTCATAATGATGTTTTTAAGCAAAAAATGATGTCTGTGTTAGTGTGAGCCATTTAGTGCACAAGTACGTAAAAAGAGGCCAACTACAATAGCAAGTCAGCAGACATGAGCCATTATTTTGTCCCCATATTGATGTGATGGTTTTCTTCAGCAGAAATTGACCACATTAGACAATGGAAAAGGTTTCTGTACAGTATCTCTGCAGCAGTGGTTCTTTTCTTCATAGATTGCTCTGCCTCCTGCTAAACAGTCAAAATGATGGAAAAATGAGGAAACCTTTGTGGCCTTTTGGCTCCTATCAAACATTTTGACTCAAGCAGCTGTTTGTGGTGCTGATCCTGAATTTATCCGATGTAGATACAAACAATCCTGTTCACTATATGCCTGACTGCCAAAAGATTTCAGAGTGATCTGTAGAATAAATGTAAATAATTTAAATTAATAAACTAAGGTTGATGCCCACAGGTGCTGACTGTTTGGAGAACATATGGTAAAATGTAGGCAATTATTTTAAGTAATTTGTCTGGTATGTTTTAATGTATTGCAAGGGTGTGCATTACTGCGCGAGTTGCTAATGGTTGAGTTATGAGTTTTTAAAGGTATGAACTGTGAAAGCAAAATTAGCGCAGACGGCTCAAACTGGTAAGATCTGTGAACAAGCTGAGGCTCTATAGGAGCTTGCAGAGACAAGTTTTTGCAGTATTTTCCATCATTTTAAATGCTTTTTTAATTTTAGTGTAGCCTAAAATTAAACTAAATTTTTATACTTAAATACAACAACTTTTTAGAATAAAACCCCTAAAAAGATTAAGGGAAATGAAGCTTTTTATTAACTTATTATTAAGCTTTTACTACATGCGTTAAGAAAAAAGTTATGAACAAATTAAGTCATAAGGGTTTTGTAGACCCAGTTGCTTTTAAGTTAAGGAAATTGTATAATTGTCATATGTTTGTGTATTTTCATGTAGACATTCAGTTGTATCTTTTGCTTAATTTAGTTAAATAAATGAGATAAACTGTAAAGCAGTACTATTGAAAGTTGATGTACTTGGCATAATTTTATGAATCCTGGAATTTAAAGATAAAAAAACAGGACAAAAACAGGCTGGAACAATCAGCAGTACATAGTATTCATACACTACCTTTTGGTTTTGCGAAGTTAAATGTCTGAAACTTTTTTTAGACTTTTTTCAGTTTCATCATATATTTTTGATATATTTTCTTTAATCCTCTACTTTCTAAAATTTCTGTGTTTTTTGCATGTGCATGTAGTGAAAATTGCACTGAAACAATAGGACTAAGGAAACTTTGCAATGCAGCTCATTTCCACAGATTTTACAGTCCATGTCTGGTGTTTCTGAACAAATCTTTATTACAGCAGTCACTCATGGCCTCAGCCTTGTAAAATAAAAAAAAAATATTGTGAAAACAGTTTCATATAAAGTGTTATGCATGTACATGGAGCACTGATGTTTTGAGAAATAAACTCCAGTATTCAGTTCTATAGATTTTACATTATCAAATGTCTTCCCACTCAGTCTTTTAGCGTAAGTGTTTTTTTTTTTTTTTTTTTTTTTATCAGTTCAGTTTAGGAATATACATTTTTATGCTATTATCAGAGAAATTGATACTGAGATTATTTAACGTTTTTTTAAGATATGCTCATTAATGTGTGATACTTAGTTATGGACAATTGACTACTTGGCTGTTCCACTGGAAAGTTCCACACTGAGACCTCATTAGCTGATGAACATAAGGGCTCTGCGTAAGTGCTGATTTTTTTCCCCTATGAATTATAATAAAATTTTGATTTTTCGTTTTTCTCTTTCACATGTGTCCTTGGCATAAGGATAGGTGCAGAAACATTTTTTTAACAAATATGTCAATGTACGTTTGGTGAGAAGATGCGTGAACTTGAGCTTGTTAACCAGTAGGTCCACTCAGTTTCTCCATCAGTAATTTTTCAGTCACTCACCAGACTCAACTGTGTTTTTGTGCAGAATTAATAAACTGACATTTCCCAAGAATCTCCAAAGCTGTGTCACTTGCAGCAATTAACACAGCAGCAGGATTTTGGCATTTAAGTGTTGATTTTTGCAAGGGAAATTAAATGATATTTTCTCCATAATTGCGGTAACTTTAAATATTAAAAAAAAGTTGTTTTTTTTTATTTTTTTGCTGTTGATACAAAGGACTGTGTCCCTTCTTTCTTTGTTCTGTAAGGAATCCCTCCTGCATGGAGACTAGGTTTTTGAGTCATCTTGATTGCCAACATTTACATTTGAAAGTTTGTATTATATTGCTGTAAAGTAGATGAGAGACAGGCAAAGCCTGATGAAAATAACACACTTCTCTGTTTTAAACACACACTTTTCGTGGACAGTGATTTTCCCATACATAATCAAAAGTAAAAACAGCAAAAAAAAAAAAAAAAACATTCTTAAAGGTCTTGGAAGAATTTCTGTCAGAGATACCAGAAGAAAATGTCAAAATGTGAATCCAGTCAAAAACTAAAAATTTTGAAAGTCGGCTGAGAAGAGCAACATATTTGAGACTTGAGTTTTTGTCCGTGCTTGATGTGGGGAGAAACAATAAGTTCTGGCACTTTTGTTATTGGCATGTTTCCCTGCATGTTATTTGGTATCAGTAAACTATTAAGTTTTAAGTTTTGAATTTCTCTAATGAACAATAGAGATACTGCGAGTAATCACAATATACATTTCTTTAATAAAAAGGAAATACATTCTGATTAAATGGTAGGAAGGCAGCATGCAAACCATCTTATGGCGTGACTTGGTGCACGCTGGGTAGCAAAATGTAGGTACGAGGGTTATTGTGAAAAACTGCCATATACTACAGCCAGTGTTTTGCTGGGAGCGCAGCTCAGCTAGAGAATCGGGTTGTTCTGGGGCAGAAAGGAGTACCAGGAGAAGTGCAAGTAAGGAAGAAATATATTTGGTACTATAAAGAGCAAAATATAGAAGTGTATTCCGTACTGGCTGAGTACTGCTAATAGTTTAAAAAGTAATAAAATAAAAGTAAATAAAATTTCACTAATTACAAATGACTCAAGTCTTCCTTTAAGTGTATGTCTAAAATAAATGTATAAATACAGAGTCCCGACGTTACGATGATCCCATTTACAATGTTTCGACTTTACGATGGTGCAATAGCAATACGCATTCGGTAGAAACCGTACAAATTTTAAATTTTAATTTTTTCCCAGGCAGGCAATATGCAGAACGATACCCTCTCATGATGCCGGTCAGTGTCAGCGATCCACATCTCCCAGTCTGCCATGTGGTCACTAGCGTATACAACCGATACTCTAAAGTGTTCTGTGTTGCCAGTGGTTTTTTTTTTTTTTTTTTGGATAACTCCCCCCATATCTACGTAGTGTTTTGTGCATCCATCATGTCTACGAAACGCCCATAATGCTTTTTAAGGTAGGCTAGTCTAGGCTATGATGTTCGCTAGGTATTATGGCGTGGGTTGGTGAAAGCAGTTGTTTAAGTTCTGTTAAACTCTTTACTGAGTGTTGTTTCCGACAACGTGTGTTACTGTTAGCTAGCACTGTACATTAACAGTAAACAAAAATGGAACAATCCACAATTAAACATAAAAAAATAAAAGGTCTTAGCAAGACAGTGGTTGCAGGAGAGTTCACAAGGGGCAATTTATGGTTGAAGCCAGCGGTGACCGAGTACTGACAGGAAGTCCAGGCACGAACTAAACTGCACCCCCAAATTGGTTCCTACGCCAAACAACGCTCAGTCTGAAAACGGGGGGCAGAGAGACCGCCTACATTCCGTTGCTGAAACGTCCGCAGGCGTGACAATAGGTTAGGTGTATTAAATGCGTTTAAAAATAAAAAAATTTACTTATGATATTTTTTGACTTATGATGGGTTTATCAGAACATAACCCCCATCATAAGACGGTGGCCATCTGTAATTGGTTTCTTTTTTGATATGCAGGAGTTTACTAGCCTTCATTTAAACTGATAAATGTCATAATTTATTTATAACAATGTCTTAAGTTATAGAAGTCCTAATTTAATATTCTTTTAAAAAAATCACTTAAGAGGACATTAGTGCATAAATGTTTATTCTCTCAAATTATTCCAAGTTCTGTCATGTAAAAAACAGCTGAAATCAATGACATCTTTTCTCCTTTTTAAAAGAATAACTTTGACACCATTAATTGTTGCTGATCAATTAAGATAATTGATAAATGTAATGTTTCTTAAAATTCTTTTAAACCAGAAAAATGTGTAAGGTTAATGATTATTGTTCATGTTTTGTTGTTTCTCCATTTTAGTCTCACCGCTTTAAAAATGAAAACAGTACTTGTTAAGAATAAATGACAAAATACAGTATGCGAGAAACATACATCCTCCAAATCATGTCCAGAGCTAATATAAAGTTTTAACAGAAGTTTCTGAAGTATTACATGCATATATTAATCACTTCACATAGACAACAGATCAGCTTATTATCACCATCGTGGTTGCATGCAACTTACTTTGTTGGTGACAGATGCACATACAAAGAAAAAGGAAGAAAAATATCATTAATGCATTTTCAGTCACAGAAATGAAATCTAAATCCAAGGTTTCCTAAATTTAAAACCCCTCGGTCTCATACTCAAGTAAAATATGTAAAGAAATATATTTTTATTACATTTATGAGCAGCATTAGGTCGCAGAAGCATCCAGGCAAACGGCGGCATATTTTAACTATCCAGGCTTGTCGGCCATAGCTATATGCTCATATCCCTGAATGAGCCAAGCTTAGATGAGTCCTTGAAATAATTTCATTCCTGTCTTCAAAAAAAGTAGTAAGTTATTTTTTCCACACGGTACTTGGGAAGTCATCTCTTTTAGACCATTTACGTGTAATTCAGGTAGGCACTACAAAGAACAAATACATTTTCTGTTGTTAGTTATTAAAGGCACACACGCTACACAAATATACACGCAAATGCAATGTTTTATTGTTATGCTGTCGTGTCATTTGTATAAATTTACATGTTTCTTGCGATACATGTGCCTGTTACAAAGACTTTGAGTTATTTGGGTTTCAAAAACGTGCACCACTCGCACTAATGTAAATACACTGTCGCCAGTTATCAGGGGGTCACAGTGGGTGAACAAGCATTTATGTGTGTGTGCATGCTGAGGATGCTGGAAATGGACTCCATTTCAGTTCCTGTTTACAAGAAATGCATTGTGCACGTATACTTATTTTCACCCTTTGTCGTGCTCTGAATCTTACTCCGGCAGTGGGACCTTTGAGCACCTTTGGTAATGGCATCAGCTGCATGAAAAATAATACCTTGCATAAAACTGGCAGCATTAAAGTGTATGCAGCATAGTGAGAGAAACAAAGTGAAGATGATATTGTCTTTTTTAATTAAATTTATGTTGTCTAAAAATTAATACATTAAACTGATTGGGTCAAAACTATTTCCATAAAAAAATAATTCTTATGATGCTTTGGTATCAAAACATTTGGCTGTCAGGGATTTTCAGGAATAAAATAAGTTTGGGGAAAGGGGGAAAAGTGTATGTCCCCAGCCATCTTGATGGTCAAGTCTGTTATTGATATGAATTAATCTGGGTAAAATAAAAACACTACTTAAGTGGGAAGAAATGTTATATTTCTCAAAATAGTAGTGGAGATGCAAATTACATTTGAATTACCTTGTTTATTGTTGTAAATAAAATCATTCATGACAGGTAATAGCAATCATTAGTACGTGTTGTAATTTTATACATTTTTCCCTCCAAAATGAGAAAAGTAACAAGAGAGAAGGGTAGAAATATGAAATACCATTTGAAAAGATATTTGTTATATATGCTAATCCACTGGTACCTGTTGACTCTTAACTATTCTTACTATTCTATGTAAATTAGAAAACCAAAATTTATTATAGTGATACTGAATTTAGTCTAAATACAATTTTCTGTTGTATTGATAGTTATCTGGCTATGCTTGGGAATTCGTCTAAATATGGCTTGTTCATAACTTTTTCCTACGAACCCTTTAAAAATTGGAAAAAGTATAAAATTTGCAGCTTTCAAAGCAATTGCGACTGAAAAATTGGACGAAGACGCGATCGTGGACACAGAGCCATAACCTGAAGGCTGCCGGTTCAGCTACCAGAAACTGGCCTGCCAGTGAAATATCCATCTCTTTCAATGAGTTAGATGGATACTTAAAATATTGGCTGAATAAGAAACTGACACTTTGGATGAAATGTTGGATAAGAAATATAGGTTTTAACACTTGTTCATGCAATATATAGATACGTTCAATCTATACTGCAGAATTGTTTCATACAAATTATCCCTCAGCTTCAATGCATTCTTTTCATACAATAACAGAAAACTAAAACAGAACGTTTTTATCAACACGTAGCAAGAATGATGACTTTGGCAAATAAATGCCCATCTTACAGCCGTTGTGCTCCTCTGACAAGATCTGCGGGAGGTACGCATTTCCGATGGCGGGAAATGACTGTGGAGTTCCACGGGGAACGTATTTAAATGCACGGAGAACAACTGGCAAATCCGTTGAAACCAAAAGCTTAGTTGAATCTTATCATTACGCAATTAACACAAAAAGCTTTCAAATGCGTGTCCTACTTTCGAGTCCCTGGTGAACTCGGTGGCTGTGTTTAACAATGTGTCATCTGCGTGAAGATCACAGGACCCACCATTCCGTTTGATAGCGCTGGGTCCAGCCAGTGCAGGCAGTTTGGCAACTTTAACAAATCATACCTTTGAGTTACTCTTAGATGCCTGGATGGAAGTAGATGTAAGGAATAGCGATCTGTGGCAGAGCAGTCGGAGCGTGAGGAGCCGCGTCTGTTTTTTAAAGCGCTGGTCCAGCTGCAGTGCTTTTGGTGAGCGCCCTAAAATGTGGCAGTATTTTAAATCTGCCTTTATTCTAACAGCCTGCCTTTAGTAACCATTAAGCATCTTATATTCACAGGCTAGACAGATCTGATTCTAACCCAAGGGTTGTGGGATATTAATTATGCATCAAATGGGCGAATTTTTGTAACTTAATCTCCATGAAATGGAGTTGGGTATTCAGTTTTAATGAATGGTCATGGTAGAAAGAGGTGAGATGGTGCTAGATAAGTGGTCCAGCTTTCCACAAGACAAATGGATGCAAGAATCAACTTTGCTGTGTCAGTTTTTTTTTTTTTTTTACTCTTTTTTTTTTTGGCTGTTGGGTAGCATTTCCCAAGCCTATTAGGTGTCACCAACTCTCCTGGCTACCGAACATAACACACGGTCTGGTGCTTTAAACCATGAAGTAGTCTGAATACATTTACATTCACTTGAGGAAAAAGTTCGGTGCTTTTTGCAGAGAAACCTGTTTCTGCTGGTAGTACTCATTCTGTTCAGCGTTAAAGCTGTGTTTCAAATATAGCTGAACATAAGAATGCACATGCAATAGATATTACAGGCAATTTAGAATGACCAGTTAACCTGAAAGGCATGTCTTTGAACTGTGGGACCAAAGTGAAGCAGCCACAAGCAGAACGTGCAGACTCCACTCGGACTGTTGTTTGATTTGAACCTACACCCAAACAACCCAGGCACTGTAAGGCAGCAGTGCTACTCATGGTACAACTGTGCTGCCCTAATGTTCATATAACACACACAGTGCTAAATACCAGGAGCTTGATTTATAAAGGGGATCCTGACACCTATCTAACCCGTCCTAACCCCCCCCGCACGCTTACCATCCGCTACTCACCAGCTAACTAGCGTCCACCAACCATAATGCCAACCATGGTGTGGCGCAGCAATGGCGCGTCATCTCATCGGGGTTATCAAGTGGGCACTAATAATAATAATAATAATAATAATAATAATAATAATAATAATAATGGTTACGACCCCAAGCTGTCTAAGGGTAAAGGGTGTAACATTAAGTTGTCAGTGGTTTGGATCCGGACAGGAAAAATTTTTGGGTGTAACAGTGATTTAGTAGTATATACACGAGTGAGAGGTATGAATATGTACGTTATCTGTTTACAAATACATATGTACATGGGGAAAGGAACATGAGTGGTGTCAAAACAAAGAGGAAATCGAAACCAAACAAAACTGGCTAAGGTAGAGAGGACTACTATCTAACCAAACAAACAGAACAACTTCTTCAGCATCGGTTGATGCCCTAACCACCCTACTCTACACTTCCCAAACCACACATATACAGGTGACACACTGTTTACCTGCTGTGGTGTAGACATCTAAAACAAACCTACTTGTGCAGGTTTGAGTCACGTGATGTTCTTACCTGCTCACTTTCCCCTTCCCAAGTCACAGTTAACACTGACTTCATATGAATAACACAGGTGACAGAGATCAGACTTGAACAGGGAACACACGGACACACAAGCGCAAAAGCACTAGCAAACACAAAACAAGCATAAATACAATCAGGCAAACTTAACACAAGAAACAGCAAGTTCAAAAAAAGCAGCAGAAAGCTCAGCATGAGAAAATTTGAGTCACTGGACACAAACACTGGACAGGCTGTCGTGTATTTTCTTTGCCTTGATTTTCATTGACTGGGAGGTTTGTGGTGATGCCATCAATAATGTCGATTGGCAGGATGAAGGACCAGTGGTAGCTGGGCAGCTGTCAACAGACAAACAGCTCCCTAAACATAGCAGGAACACACTGGGATAAAACAACAACAACAAAAATAATAAAAAATTAGGGTGGCATAGTGGTGCGTTGGGTAGTCCTGGTGTTCCTGAGCTCCTGGGCTCTGTGTTCAGATGGGTTGTGTGGGTTTGAATCTCACTGAGAGTTTGCACGTCCTCCTTGTTGCAAGGGAATTCTGTTGCCTGAAAGACATTTTTGAGGTGAACTGGTCGAAGGTGGATGAATTTAAATACTTGGGATCAACAGTTCAGAGTAACGGGGAGTGTGGAAGAGAGGTGAAGAAGAGAGTGCAGGTTGGGTGGAGTGGGTGGAGAAGAGAGTCAGGAGTGATTTGTGATAGAAGGGTATCAGCAAGAGTGAAAGGGAAGGTCTATAAGTTGGTACTGAGACCAGCTATGCTTTATGGGTTGGAGACGGTAGCACTGACCAAAAGACAGGAGGCAGAGCTAGAGGTGGCAGAATTAAAGATGTTAAGATTTGCATTGGGTGTGACGAGGATGGACAGGATTAGGAATGAGTATATTAAAGGGTCGGCCCAGGTTAGACGGTTTGGAGACAAAGTCAGAGAGGCGAGATTGCGTTGGTTTGGATATGTGCAGAGGAGAGATTCTGGATATATCGGGAGAAGGATGCTAGGGATGGAGCTGCCAGGCAAGAGGAAGACCTAAGAGGAGATTTATGGATGTGGCGAAGGAGGACATGCAGGTGGTGGGTGCGACAGAGAAAGATGCAGAGGACAGGAAGAAGTGGAAACAATTGATCCGCTGTGGCGACCCCTAATGGGAACAGCCAAAAGAAGAATAAGAATATTTGAGCATGTCTGTGCCTGACTTTGTGTGACGTTGTGTGCCCTATGACGGACAGGTGTCCCACGTAAGAATATTTATGTAATTATTCTGTATTAAGTGTACTGATAGATGTAAGGGCATTCTGTTTCTCTCTCAGCAGTTTCACAAAGGCCTGCTGAGGAGGCAGATGTCTAAGGTTATCTTGTCTTCTGTATTGTAAGGTGATGGTCGCGAGACTTGGGTTGAGGGTGGTGGGAGCGGAGACAAATTTATGAGGGTGATTGATTTGTGTTCTTCCAAAGCCAGAATTAGCTATTTATGTTATTGTTCCAGTTTCAAGAGGACTTTGAGTTATTACAGAATGTGGTAAAGCGCTGATACTAACATAGTCCATTAGGCATGTCTTTGTCTACTAACTGTATAAAAGAACGTGAGGAGGTTGCAGTATTTTGGAATCCCTCTGTGCTGTACAGGGGAGACCCTGGCATCGTGAAGTAAAGCGTACTGAGCATTTACTCTGTCTCCCGGTTCATTTAGGTTTTTAGCATGACACCCATGGAAAGTGTACCATAGTTTCAGCCTTCAGAATTGGCTCCATTGCACTGGAGTGGTCAGTAACCTACCCGCAGGAAAATATTTGCTTCAAAATTATATGCAGTTATCCCAGAAAAGTTACTAAATAAAGGCTTTGGTTTTTTTAAAAAAAAAACAATTTCTGTCTGCACAATGATAGTAATTAGTTTTAAGCTTTTTCAGGTACATGGGTTTAAGATACAGCAGCTGTTAAATGAGTGCATGGCCACTTTTCAGTCTCACTGCTGGAGTCAGATGTCAACATTAGTCTGGCTTGTGTAACACAGCCAAGAGTGAATGTCAGCGACCCCTTTCATTTCACGGTCGAATAAATGGCCCTTTTCTCCCTTTGAGCACGAGAAGAGATGATCATACGAGTCTCTCTGCAGCCGGCCACACAGAGGAAATACTATGTGTCTGCCAAATCAAGGTCAAAGGGATGTTTCACTTGCCAAAGACAGTTCAGGCCTATATGGCTCAACCACCAGCCCATTTGCCCTCAGATGACCCTCTGTCCTTTCTAGTCTCTAGTACAAGGGTTCCAGAGGGGTCAACTTAAAAAGAAATTTTAAAACCTCTCAATGGTGATGCTTATTGCTATTGCCTAAAGATTTCACTGCAGCCATCACTCGGCACTGAAATGCTGCAGAATGTGGGCACATGAACCATTTTAATAGATGCTGCTTGCTTGTGTGTGTGTGTGTGTGTGTGTGTGTGTGTGTGTGTGTGTTTTTTTGTTTTTTGTTTTTAATAGCAATTCTTTATTAACTGATGCCATTGAAGCACCGTTGCCAGGATCCAATACCGTGGTTTCTTTTAGAAGTGTATTCATAACATCTCCTGGCAGAAATGTTGAAGAGGCACACAAAATATTTTAATGAGCAGAGCAAGAAATGGGGTGACTTATGCGGATGGTCTCGAGGCCTTGTTCATGGCCGACGACGGGCGAGCTTGCTTTTTTTATGCGACGCCAAATCGTTCACCCGCAATGTATGCGCAGACACGTAAAACGCAGCCCGATGACTACAGTAGGGATTCCACAATAGTTTCACCTTCTCAGATGCCAGGTAGCAAATGCTAACGTTTCGCTTGGTCGTTTTATTTAACGCACTATGAAACGTGCAGTAAGTGTGCGTCAGGCATCAAAGGCGGAACTGTCCGAAGGCAGCGTTCTCCGTCACTCGCAACTGAACTTCCCTTTTCCCCACCGAGTGTTTCCAACAGGAATTTAACTTGGCGTTACGCACCCCACCTTGCTGAACTCTCCCTAGATATTCCACAGGTACGTTGCTTCTGTACCCTCGGCAAGGAGATGATGCCACATCACATCCATCTAACCAAATGCATTAGAGGTACACTTGTGCCAAGCCTGTCTTTCTTGATGTGCAGAGGGTTGTAAATTGTCTCCTTTAAGCCGATAAAAGCGCCAAATGGTTCCAGACCGGCAGTTTTGCCAGCCACAAGGGGATGAGGAATCTGTAGCGATGCGGTGGCCCTGAAACGAAAGGTTTCACTTGCCGTTTTGCATGCATGGCGGGGAGATTGGCTTCTGTGTTCTCGACCTTGTTAATTCCGTCCTTTAGACAGAATAATTAGGTACCCCAGAGAGGGCCCATCTCCCAAACTCAGTTGATCAATTGCACAGTGGGATTTCTCACTAGAGAACCCTCACTACTTAGGGAAACGAACCAGAAGGGCATGGCCTATTAGAAGGGAGGAATTACTTATATCAGCATAACTGTGCTCAGTAACTTCACCTCCGCATCCCGTTGGTTGCCCTGCAAAACATGCACAGTATCGAGATGTGTCATTCTCAGAGCTTCAGAGTGTTTACAAGAGCTACTTAAGAAAGTGTAAAGGCTTCCATGGCAACGGTGAGGATTTTACCGACAAAGCGTCTTCTGTACTACAAGATTAAGTATGCAGTACATCAGCTAAAATATAAAACATAAAATTGTTCATTGGAAGTAAACTAAGTTTCAGAGAAATGCAGTCATAAATAATTAATATTAGCTAAGCTTAGTGGGACATTTGGGCAGGCCCACTTGAACGTTTAATGTCATTAATTTTACAAGGCTTATTTTTTGCTACTATGAATTGCAGTGGTTATGTAATGCTGGAGAAATAATAATTTGCCAGCAGGGGTTCGGAAGCCGGGCTCCCCTTTTTGGCAAACTTTTCTTCAAGCAACGCCTTGCGAGTCGGTGTATAGGAAAGGTAATTACTTTGAGCAAAATTGGTATGGAACTGCCGTAGGTCTGGCAGAGTTGTTTAGCCCCGCTACATTCAAACTGCTGACTTTACCCTCTGCCCACAACTAAATCCCTACACACATAAAAAATCACCTTAAATGATGCGATTTGGAGGAGAAGGCCTGAATGGAAAGAGACAGCGCAGCAAAGTGAGACTGACAGATGCACAAACTAGGGAGAGAAGAGAGTCCTCTACCTGAATAAAAATACAAATGTCAAAGTGCAGAGTGAAGCGGCACCACTGATTTTTAGCGATTAAGATGGTTTTCAAGTCCAAGGTGTTGACCTGTTGTTTTTATTGACTTGCCGAAATCATTATCCACTTGGCGGGAAGTTTCGCGGTGCCTACGGGGACAGCAAAGGGTGCCTCTGCATCAATTGTTCATTAAAAAATAAATAAATTAAAAACTCAAAACTGCATTATTATTTTTCAGGAGAAAGTGAGAATTCAGTATAACTGTAGGTTATTAGAAATGGCGGAAAGCCCTGAGATGCTCGTGTTTATTGGTTTCTAGATCCCCGGAAAAGCTTTCCCCGCATCATTCTTGGATGCTCGAGGCACCAGCCAGCATTAGAAGTTCGAGCCTCACGGGCGAGAATTAGCCGCGAACCTCCCGGCCCGCGACCAAAACTATTTAATTGGGCTGAAGCCATTGGAGGACAAAATTTGACCAAAGGCTTACTGACCACCTCGTGCAGTCCGGTGAGGGCTTCGCCTCAACAGGACCTGCCAGGTTAGCCGCTCGGGCATCCGTTTTAAACTGTTAAATGCCGGTGTGTAATATAGCCTTTAAAAGTCCACTTGTCGAATGACTTCATCTGCCGCGGCACTGATGAAATTCAGTTCATCTCCTTCAAATAATTTCAGGTGCAAATAATTAGGGTTGGCTTGCCTGTGTATGTCTATATATAATTGATGTAATGCCAGCTTAGCATCCCCGTGACTGCGAGAAATTAAGTGGCTCTTAGGAACAGAAATAACAACTCATCTTTATTATTAACATTGTGCATGTGGAGTGCTCAATTAATTTCAAAATTATTTAAATATTTTGCGATAATAATGACAATGATCCTCGGCCATGTCGTACATTTTTGCATCATATATACAGTTTGCTGTAGGTTTCTTGATGCCTAATTTGCCTACTCTTCGGGTGTAGTGTGGATGTATTGGGGATGGCTTTGTCTGTTGTACATAAATGTTCATTTTTATTCCTGTTTTCACACTCCCTGAAGGTGTGTTGGAAAGCATTGCTGTGCAATTCCTTCCTTATACAGAATAGGCCTCTACCGGGGTCGTGTGAACAGCAAAAGTTCTGCGCAGGCAAAAGAAAGGAGAGCAATAAATGCGTATTGCTGAGACCCTAGTGAGTTAAATTTAAGAAGATACAGGGAAAAAAGTAATTTTGCAAAGCCTATCAATTTGGTGAAATAAATGAATTTCTCTGTCCCAGTGCTGTTTTTTTAACCATACAGTAACAAGCCTCGGGCCCCAGGGTTGGTCAGACTGACTGTAGATAATGAATATCATAATCGGATATCATCCTCTCTACTGTATATGTTCCACCATTTAACTCTGCTAATTATCAAATTCTACTCATTCATTGCAGCTGGTATTTTTATTACAAAATCTTTTATATAATTTTGTAATGATGGGGTTTATATAATAATTAGCAGAAGAAAGACAAAGATAAAATAAAATGGGAATATTTGTCTATAGAGTTACCCAATGCACTAATGTTACCATTTTTGTCTGCCTATTTCCTTTTTTTTTTGTTTTTAACTGACCACGTGTGCAAGGGAGGAGCTCAAAGAAGACTAAATCTCAAAGTATGCGTCACTGGGGTAATTTTTTTAACCCCTTTGGAATTTTTTTTTAAGAACCAAATCGTTCAGTTATTCTGGATTATGCCCTTATGAAAAATGTCAGACAGGTATGACAACCAGACAGATGAAGCTACTTTTAATGAACATTAAAAAGAGGAACAGACTGCAAGATTACATCTCTCAGGGTGCATTTGCTTAACATTAATTTTAAGTCTGTAATTTTTGAAGGTTACAAAAAGTGAAAAGGTACTCTGGTTTCCTTTTACAGTCGTGCGTGTGCGTGTGTGTGTGTGTGTGTGTGTGTGTGTGTGTGTGTGTGTGTGTGGGTGTGTGCAGTCACCATGCGATGAATAGGCATCCCATCTAGCATGCTGTTTCTTAGCCTGATTCCAAAATAAAGGTAAAATAGAGGTTAATGACAATGAATGGATGTGCATTAGGCCTTATTATGAATATTAAACTTTATTTATTTGGTCATAAGTAACTGGTAGCAGTATGCATCGATACCTAAAATTAAAATCTTTACAGCTATTTCCAGTTTTGGTGATATTTGCAAGGTTCTTAAGATTTTTAAAAAAATGTTAAATAGTTTAGTCTAATCTCACCACTCTGTTTTATATTGATTATTGATACTGTAGCTATGCTTTATGAATTAAAAATACATATAAAGAAAAAAAATGTTATGATGTTATGAAAATGTTATGAAAAAATGTTTGATGTTAATGACAATGCTAGCAAGTCTTGGGGATGAATGCAACAAAATAATCTTAAGAACAGGGAGGAAATATAAAGAAACGGGATAAAAGGAAACAGTAATGGCTTAACCCTGCCTTTCCCTTTCCCATTCAAATCTGTTTCATGTCTCACACTCCATTATAACCATCCGGGCTGGGTTGTCTAATTTGAGAAAACTTTTATATGGGGCATCACTTGTTTTTAATTAAAAAACTAATTGTAATTCTGGATGACTTATCCATCCTCTCACTTTTTACAACGCTATATCAGAGCTATAATACTTTCTTCCTTTTCTGGGAGCCATAAGGTAGGCTGTATCTTGGAATGAATCCATTGCTATGCGCTCACACAGATTCACTGCCTCACATGAACAACACATTTTTGGAATGTGGGAGAGTGCACAGAGAAGGTATATAAATATGCCACAGGCTGTACATTTTTCTTGTTCTCTAATAAAATTATAATATTATAATTATATCACATTTTTGGAAGCCTATGGCGACCCAAAATTTGCGATGGAAATTGGGATTAATGTTAAAATGCAATGTAATTTTTCAAATTTAATTTTGGTTTGTGATTTTGTCTATTTTTATCGCACGGTTTTCTTCAGCTTGAAATTCATACGTCATGATTGGACTGATAAATGAAAATGTTCTTGTTTTCAGCCATTTTAAAACTGCACATTACAGGGTTATAATTTCCAAAAGCAATGACCAAAAACATTGTGGATGTGTTCAGAATTTTTTTTTTTTTTTAACCAAAACATATTAATGAATTTTAATTTGAAGAAAGAAAATGGTGTTTGTTTAAAAAATCAGATAACCAAACCTTCAAAATCAAATAAAGCAACTACAAAGATTGTTGTTCAACTCTGACTAAACATTCAAACCTCAAAATTTATGTTGTAGGGTGGTGTGACTTTGAGTTAGATACATGGAAATGTTCTGACTCTTCAGAACTTTGAAAAGTCAACTTTTTTGTGATATATATATTCTCGTAATTTGAAGCCCAAAATTTAAATGTATTTTTGCTAAAAATCCTCAAATCTAATTAAAATAGCATTTCCCCTTAATTAATTGCTGTATAAAGCTCTCTAATAATAATAATAATAATAATAATAATAATAATAAACTAAAAAGAACATAGGCAAATTACAGTGCAAAATAATTCTCACCTATGAAACAGGCTGATTCAACAGTTCAAACAGGGGCCATAAGATTATAAAGGTGAAACTAGCAAACAAGGGGTAATGGAGGCTGAGAACTTGATACAGTGTGAACTAGCCTATAACTGCAGAAAGGCCACAAGATGGCTCTGGTTTCACGCTGCGAATGTTTTGGGTGGTGCAAAATCCAAATGTGATCTTTATTAAAGGGCAGAAACGCCAAAGTAGGGGTGTTAACTGAAACTCCTCAAAAAGTTCAGTTCTCATGACCCAAACTGGCATGTCCCAGGGAACGAACATTCTTAATTTTTCTGTTGAGTTGAACTACAGTGGAACACATTTTGGAATGAGGCATTGGTTGTTCTTGGTAGTCAAATATATAGCTGTATTTGCAGGCTAGGAAGGGGAATAGCATGAGGAATCAAATTTGTGGTAGCAGATCAAAATGGCCTGATGTGATAAGAGAGTGCAAGGGCTGGATTCCCTCAGAAAAAAAAAAAAATATATATATATATATATATATATATATATACACCTTGTCTAACTATTTGACATATATATATATATATATATATATATATATATATATATATATATATAATGTCAAATAGTTAGAGATATGGAATAAAAGGATGATTAACTTTAAAAACGGAGGTAAGATCTTAAACTTTTGCAAAAATGAATTTGAGAGATGAGTGATTATTGTGCATCCACCATCAATTTGTTGTTTTCTAACTTGGGACTGTAGTTGCTGCTTATGTGCACTAAAAACTGTGTAGGAGGTATGAATTTAGAGCGAAGTCAGAAGTCCAATCCTTTCTCCAAAGAAAATATGTAGTGAAAAAGAGGTACAGCTTGCATGATGGTGATGACTGCTGAAAAATAAAGGTTTAAACAATGCTGAAAACTAACTAATTATGATAGAATCCACAAAACCTCAGAAACAGTGGGGCTGAATGTTTTCTGGCATTAAATTTGGCAGAAATCGGAAGTGACTGTTTCACAGTGTGGGGGAATCATATCAGGAGCTGAAGCTCCTCCACGCTCATGATGTCTGAAGCAATTAGATCAGAGTGATGAGGAGTGCATCAAACTATAGCAGTAGAGAAGGAAATAACCAACCAGTCTCGTGGGAGGATTCATTTGGATAAGCAGAGGAGAAACAGCAAAAGTAATTTGTCGTTGGTATAGCAAAACAATGTGAGTCAGACACATCTCGTGGTTGTTATGTAGCTGAATTTGTCTTTAGACAAGCAAACTTGAACTGCACTAGAATTTCAAAGTGCCTGCAAATTCTGGAGTGGATTTGTTCTATCGAACACCAATGGAGTGGAATAGCTGACTCTATAAAAGGACAATGTGGACCTCTAAATCCAAGGGCAACAAACTTGAGGGGATTGTGATTAGGAAGCTATACAACAGATTCGCCATATTTTTTTTCTAAAATTTAGCAGTGCTTCATAGGTGATGTTTTGGGCTCCGAAGGTTTGGTAGACCTGAAGTAAAATGGTTCTGGCCAACCGTAAACAACTGGCAGTAAGCATCAAGCACTTTGAGGAAAATATGGATGAGGCTGTTGATGCTTGGACTAGGGTTACTGTAAGTGTGTATAACAGTATAAACTGCATAACAGCTTATTATGAGGCAACTGTAAATACAATTTTGAACTGTAATTATATATAACTTGTCAAATATTTAACAAGTACAGGTTCTTATACTTAAAGGGTTAATTCACAGTTTGGTTGGATAATGGCACTAATAAATGAACCGAGATTAAGAAGAAGCACTGCACTATGTTAGGTTTATATATAGCAGAAGCTTAGGGCATATAACAGTGAAGGATGGAATGGGGGATGAAGAAAATGACTCAAAAATGCATTTATTAAATAGAAAACATAGCACTGGTCATGGAGATCAGACAGCTGGTTTGTTGGTGCTTTAATGATGCTTGGTTAAGACATGCAGTCATTTTTCCTGTTTATTGAGGGAGCTTTGGCAAAAGTACAGGACAACAGGAAAGGATTTTACTGTAAAAAGTGCAGAACTGACACGACGATAGATGAGGGTCCTTGTTTGTTAAAGTTCTAACACAACTGTTTCACTTAACAAATAAAATGGGACAATTGTGTCGGCCATTAAATTCAAGATTACTCAAGGGGAATGGGGATGGTAGCCCAAGAGCTTGGTGTTGGCCTTTGGGGCTACTGATCTCTCTTGAGATGTATTCTTTAACTTTGAGTTTTCATACTGTATATACAAGTGAAATTATTTAGTGCGCTATACTGAGTTATATAGTAAACCGTATATAAGGAGATTTTTGTTTTTTGTAAGAACCAAGGGGCATGGGGGAATTTTCAAAGTTTCTGCCGTAGGGGAATGGCAGTACCTGCACAGAATCTACTCACAGGACTTCATTTACATTTATAGGATTTTGTATTAATAAGCCAGCAGCCCTGAGGCTGCAGATGGGACACAATGGCAGTTTTATATCCATAATAACTTTATCAGAAAGACCTGAAATCACAACACATATATTTTTTTAACTTGTTACATCTAATTATACATATTTAAATAGAAGTAATAGAGTTAGTTCTGTTGAAACGCAATAGCTGTGTTCTTATGAAACATCACATTATGCTAATCCGTGCTATAAAAGTAACAGTTTCAGTGAGAAAATGTAGTTTGAGTCACAGCACACATAGTATAGTAATCATTGCCTCCACTCTCAAAATTAAATATTATATACTACAAAGTATAAAATATAATCAATTGTAAAAATATGATGAAGCACTTTTATTTCCCTGCAAAGCATTTTGTAACACCCAACTTCTGTTCTAGAACTGCAGCCTTTCTTTATGGTCTCCACCAACCCATTGGCTTCCAAAATGATGTTGTACCCTCTTACTGCGTAGGTCCACCATGTTGCAGAGTAGCAGTATGAAATTAAGGACAAAAATTTTAAAATGCGTAGGAAAACTTCAAATTTCCAATATTTATCCTTTATGGTATGCAAGTTGCATGATTAAAATCCTATATCCAAACCAACTGTATGCAGAAGAAGTGGGTCCTTCTTCAATTTACAGCCACTGCAGCAGTTGCAGCTAAATAGGGACATGGCCTTGGCAGGGGTGGGGAAATTTTGGGCAGCTGAAATGAACGTAATAAGAGAAAGCTCTGCAAAATTTGAGGAAGGTGACAATTTTTTGTTTGGCAGGACATGAAGACCTGAGGGAAACTGCAAAAGAACAGCAAGGGTGTGAGGGACGCTGAGGTCACTGAATCAGCAAAAGTGGTGTATAAGGTTGCAAAGAGCAGGCTATACTTTGAGAAAAGAAAGGAGCAAGGAGGGGTGTGGAAGGTCAGGTGTAGCATAGGACGGGCCTGAAGGATGAAGAGCGGGTCAGGAAAAACAGGGAAGGAGGCTTTAGACTCCTGAGGAATTCATAAGTGCTGACAAGAGAGTCAATGAAGGGGACTGAACAAGCAGTAAGAGGACAGGTCATGTAGAGAAGCTCTGGCCAGGTATGAACCTCTTGGATGCCAGAGTGTGATGAGACACCATCTGGGGCCTGTGGCAAGCAGACCAGGATGCCAGCGAAAAGGACTAGATAAGGGCACGTAGAATGACCAGGGCCAGGGGTAAAAGAGTTTGTGATGCAGACACAGCCAGCTGGAAGAGAAACCACCACAGTCAGGGAGGAGGTACAGCTGACACTTAGTATAAATATGCAACAGGAGACAAATCCTAGACCAAAAAGAACTGCTGAGGAATCCATGTCTCTTCTTCTTATTCTACTTATTGCTCATCGGTTCTGCTCAAACAGCTGCCTTTCTGGGACTTGAAATGAAAACCATTTAGTCCTAAGTTTGGTTCTATAACCTTTATGTCACCATCCCAGTTTCATTACCCTCACCCTTGGTGTTCGCCTTTTGCCAGTCTTCTTTTTTTTTCCTCCTGCTAAAAATCCTAGGCGGTCTGTGATCGCTCAGCCAGTGCAAGGCAGAGCCAGATTAAAACAGCGATAAGCATTACTTTTTACATAGGGTTGTCTGTTGCGACATTAACTTGCCAGCCAACTGTTGGGCTTTTGACAGCAGAGGACTAAATGTAAATAGCGGTGTGAAGCTTGCTGCAGCATAATCTCCAAATAGTTGCACTCTTACACAAGTCATGTTTGTGACATTGGGGCTAATCTCTACAAGAGACCATCTGTGCTGCACGTCTACGGCGATGAGAAGAATTAGATATCAGCGGTACTGAAAATAACCCAATAGATCACATAAAGCCCATTTGTATGGCATTACAGGAGCATTCCCGTAAGTGCCATGATGCTGGAGACTGCATTTCTTGAAATATCTGCAGGGCCTGAGCAAGAAATCTGTTCCGATTCTTTTATTGATGATTTTTCTTTTGTTCTCGTGATATTTTTACGCAAATTTTGTCAGCTCAGATTCTCCAGCCCAGGTGGTCACATCAGCTCTCATTAGTACTTGACTGCCGAGTCATCTTTCCTACCAGCTGTAGCCGTCGGCTGCCGGTTTGTGTCCATCCAGGTACATTTAATTGGTTTTAAAGCCCAGCTGCTTGTTGGCAGTGTGGCCCTTGCACCACGTTTGCCCCTTCCTCTGCAGCAAGTGCCAAACATGTCGGTTTCGATCAGGACCATGCCTGCTGGAGGTGCCGCAGCTGGGGCCCGTGTCTGAGGATTGCAGTTCCAGCGGATTTTTCCTGGGATTTTGGATCCGGGTTTGGAAAGGAAAGGAACTTCACTGCTCCACTTCTGCCAACACCTCGGCAGCTCCGTTGTGATTCTATTCTAGTGTCTCTAATTATATAACCGTAGCATATTTTCAAATGGCTCTAAAAATGTAACCTTCTCATTTTAGGGGGGAAAAGTCATAAACTGCGACCCTTTTTATAATGTAATTTTTGCACAGCTGAAGAAGGAAAAATAATAAAAATGGACCGAAGGGCAGAGCAATGGCTCAGAGGGGTAGCACTGGTGCTTTGCAGCTCCTGAGCTTGGAGGTGGGCTTGAATTTAGCTCAGCCTGGATACAGTTGGCAGGTTTTCTGTGTTTTTATGTGAACTCCCTCCTGGTGCTGTTTTTTGAGCATTTGCGCTTCAAGGGAACTGTTGGCTCTGTTTTGAACTTGAAGGATGCAGTGGACGACTGTTTAGTGATAATGGCAAAGGAATGGAGCTCTTTCCTGTCTAGAGACAAATTTGACAAAAATGCAAAGTATTGCAGCAAGTGTGGGACATTGTAGAAAAAGCCAGAAATCTTTAGGTGTTCTCATTAGGCAGGAAAAAAAATCCAGTTTGTATTTCTTTCTGTTATTGTTAGTGTTCGAGCTCTGACACTGGGTTAAAGCCCAGAGTGCTTATCCTGTGAGAATGAAGCCTTAACCCTTGGAGAAAAAAGGGCGATATGTTATGGCATTGAATAGCATCACGTGCAAATATAAAAGTGACAAATTTAATTGGTTTTGTGCTCCCTAAATCTGTAGTTAATGGCTTCCTCGTGTTTTTCATGACGTTTACGCTTTGCTGTAAATGTTTTTTTTTTTTTTTTTCTTTCAACCAGAAGCCTGCAAAAAAGTTTTGAACCGTTTGTGCAGGAAGGAGGAACATTGAAATTTTGGAGATGTCACGCACAAAATTCACCTTGGTGTTGTCAGTCTTGGCAAATCCGATCTTGCGAAGGTCGTGCGCGCCTTGTCTGCCGTCAATCTTGATCTGGGTTTTCAAGAGCGAGGGAAATTAGGCCACGTTGTTTGATCTCGCTCATTAAAACACGGCTCTTGAGATGTTTAGATTGCGGTCTTCTTTGGGGATGGAGACGTGCATCCCACCGAGTTGTATACATGGCTATAAGGCAACAATTAAGGGAACGTAAGCCCAGCCACTGTACGACATAAAGGCAGAGGAATTTCATGTCAGTCTGGCTGTTATGCTGTATTTATGTCACTTTGTGAGTGGTTGGATGCTTTTTTAAGGAGTTATGGGTCAGTTTTGGTCAGAAGACAACGTATACTGCTGAAGGTTCCCTACCATCAAACCAGCAGAACCAAAAAGTAACCCTGTTAATGAGTATAACGCATCTAAAAGATTAAAGTAAGACATTAGAGTCTTTGCGCAGTATGCAGCGTTTCTAACCGGCATTTGTTGTTCATGTTTATTTCATTTTTTGCAGATAAAACACCCAAAGTTAAAAGAACAAGAATGTAATGAATTCCCTGTGGACTACAAAATGCACAACTGCTGGAGGAGAACAGCAGCGCAAGCGTGCTGGACGAGGCTGCACGAACCAGAGAACAAAGCGGTTTTTAAAGGTTATTTGAGATGGGATAAACAACAATACATGCTTCAGGCTCATATCCCGATGCAGTAGTTTCACTGTCGGCGAGAATGCTTTGAAAAAATTAACCGCTCAGTTTACAAACTGGTGCCGGGGGATCGGTAGTAGACGAGATGGTCGAAGAATCCGTTTTGTCTTAGACCGGCGAATATAAGGTCCTCCTCCAAAGCTAAGCCGGGAGCCACTTTGGTGGAAAAAAAAAAGAGAGCAGTTTGGCGCTATAATGGAATGCCGCATTGCCTCTTTTATTTTTAATCTGTGTTTTCCAGTGCACGGATGTACTAGACTCCACGAAAACTTCAAATGAGATGTGTTGCTGTTGAACACCTGCAGTAAAAATGTGCCACGTGCTGTACACAGAACCTCACTGTTGGTAAAATTCCTTCTTCTCAGCCACAGCTGAAGCTCTTTGTTGAAACAGTGGGAAGAGGAGATCACAATGATTCTCTGTAACTAAATGTACCTGCCACTGTCTCTCCGCCCAGCAATGTGGGGGCTGTCTAATGGTGAGCACAACGTAATGAGGCAGAACCGAGTTCAAACGGTGGTAATCCAGACCTCCGCTTAATCGGCTCATGTCAGACATCAAATCAAATCCTTCCCATGCGGCGACTTCTCCTCCGTGAGATGTCTGTATTGTGCGGGGGGTGCCAAGGTGTGTAAGCACCATAAAGGCTTGAGCTCTGATGAGCACAAGGAACAAAATTCGTGTTTATGACACTCAATCGAACGCCGCGGTCTCAGCTGCAAATGTGTGCATCGCCCGGGTTTGCTCGTGAAGTCGGTAAAATTGCGATGGGGTTACGGCCTCTAAATTTAGAAGCTCACATTCAGACAAAAGCAGAAAAAGCACACATTTAGGCAAACTGCATGACACCCAGATTTGGAAATGGCTTCAAACTTCAGCGCCTGACATTCCAAAGGCAGCCTCATTTTCTGATACGTACAGCCTTAAGGAGGTGAGCAAAGCAGCGCCGGTAAATCGTAATAACACAATGGCTGTCGCAAGGTCCAAGATCAATAAAAGTGAACTGGCAACAAAGAGCTCCTGTGCACCAGTATATCTGTTGTGTCTGCGTTGCGTGCAAAAATCAAAGTTATTTTTCCCTGAATGGAATTAACAGAGTTGCACCAATAAGGGTGGAAGCCTCCTAGCTTAACTCCTGTGATATTTTGCAGATGAACAAATGTGCAGTTTTGAACTATTTTGAACTATAACTACTCGATTCTGTGTTCCAGCCCACTTAGGTTATCTTTGCTTGTTGTCAGCTTGCTGGTATTGTGTGTTTTAGTGTCGATCTTGTTCACTTTGTTGCTTGAAAGTTTGCTCAGATGTTTGCTCAAATTGCTGCTGTAAATCTCTGCACTGCTGCACCAACAAATGCAGTGTCTCACTAATTTGAAGGTTTTAAGCTCAGGACCATTGCAGCAAGTCTATACTATAAATAAGATTAGCATGGTAGTTTAAGGCCTTTTTCTGTAAGAGGTACTCTAGTGTTCCTATCGCAAATATATATTTGCGATGCCACTGCATTAACCCATCTTATATGGTGCATTACGATATTATAGCTAAACTAACGAAGATTTTTCTTTGCTGCACTTCAAAACATAAATCGGTACGCAAGTATAAAAATTCCATTCGTATCAGTTAATCCCTTGCGACAAAAATTCTGTTAAAAAAACAGTTAAAAGTTGTTTTTATTTTTTTTCAGCATTTATTTACAGTATAGTGATACTACCACACCAATGAAATTTGCAATTCTTGTATTTTTGCTTCATTCTGACTTAGGGCAGCTATGAAAAATCTGCATAAATAAAATATAAAATGTATACATGTAAAAATAATATTTTACTATGGTGTAAAAATATTTTATCTAAGAAAAAATGTTTAATATATTTCATTTTTATCATGCGTGCATAATGCCTTCTGGTCACATTTTTGTACCTCCAATCCAGATGTGACGACAAAGCAAAGTCGTTCTTTGGTGCTCATCAATCACACTGCAGATCCCAAGTGTGCATGACTTGCAGTGCCAGGATGTTTGACGCCCCTGTCAGACACAGATAGGATTGTCAGCCTCCGGCTTACAATCAAACAGTCGCATTCAGAGTGCCACGAGTCCTAAGCAGGAGCTCATAACCGAACACTTGTCTCTCGGCAGGCTGAAGCATCCGTGTCTCCGTTTCACAGCGGCGTTTCCACCGGTCTGGGCCGGGTCACAGACGCTCGGTAGATCTCTTTGAAGGCTGAGAAATGGCTCAGGTGGTCTGGGGACAGCAGAAGCATGAGGCAGAATGGAAAACTGCTGAGCTGGAATCGGATAAAATGGAATTGCTTTAGAAAGACCTGAACTGATACAGAAAAGGGGATTTAATTAGAGCTTAAAATTTTGAATTGCTCCTCAGTGATTCACTCTTATGATGCAAACTGATGAAACAATCCTCATGGTTGAGCCCTATTTTTATCGGTTCTTTCTACAAAAGTACAAGCGCTTCAACTTTGATTTGGTTGTGACAGGTTCGCGTATTTTCTTGTGTATTTTTCCACATTCTCTCTTCCGAATTCTTGCGAATTAATTACTTCCGGGAGAAAACAACAGCGGCAGGCACTACCGACACCCCGAAGCCAACAGGAGGACTTTGAAATAATTCGTGTGTGTTCGCGTTTGGTTATCTCTGACCATCCATGTCAGTCACTCACTTTAGTTTTAATTAAACCCCTGACTGAATCCAATTTGGATTACTGTTTCCCAGACGGGATCACAGCTAGAAAAGTATCCAACGATTGGATCCGCTCAATAAATCTATTCCGTGAATGCCTCATGCATTTTAAAATTGGGGAGGAAGAAATGTGGGCATGCAAGAATTCTCTGCCTGAATGAAATATCCTTGAAATGCGGCATCTTTGGCTCAAATGAGCCCAGAAAAAAGCTGACTGTTCATCTCAAGTAACTGCTAACAGTGAAAGCAGAGCGCAAGTTGATGCGAGAGGGCATCTAGGTCGCCTCAATATCGTATAAAAATATTATTACGTACAAAAGCCGGTGCTAATCTTTGCCATTCATTTCATGTCTTCCAAATGAGATCTGTGGAAAAGGGGATACGCACCCAACAAAAATATCAAGGACTGCGAATATTCTTACTGGAAGATGCACATTTCTTATTACGTTGCATATTTTCGGTGAAGGAAATCTCGTGTTCTATTGCCTCAAATAAATGAAGCTTTTTATACCCAAAAGGCCCGTGGGCCTCCCTCCTGTGCTTATAAAGGACCTCATACAAGAAAAAGAGGAAGAGGAGTTGGAGGAGTGTGGTTTCCAGTAGGTTTGGGCCTTGAAATTAATACTGTGATTTGTTCCCATTGGTGTGTTCTTGGATTCTTTTGTATGGTTTGTACAGAGAGGGTGGTGTCCTGTTCTTATTTGTGCATTTTGTTAGGTGGTTTAGATCAGTCAGGCCCAGAAGACTTTGTTTTGGCTTTACCTCCTTCTTTCCGGGCTTAAGATAAACAGTTGATCTTTGGTTCACACCCAGTACAATAGTTTGTTTTCACTTGTGACACCTTTGAGCACATCGCCATTATATGTAAATATTCACTGTAAATCCTAACCTTTCTCACAACAAAGCCCTTCCTCAAATACCCCTTGCTTTGGTTCCTGGTGCATCTTTCGGTAGTAAATCCTTTAAATCCCAAACCCCTTTTCCCATTTATGTGCTTCCCCTTTGACCCCGAGCCCAACTAAACGGGTCATAACACTGCCATGTAAAGCTACAGCCAGCAAGGTAATAATATCAGTGTGCGCTAAATATCCGGTATCTTTTCCACACCAGTACAATTTGAAATAAAACATTCCCTCTGTTTATATCTGAATTTACACTAAATACAAGTTTCACATGGTGGTGATCTTGGTGAACATCTATATGAATGCATACCACGGTGTATTCGGCTGTTGGAACACAAGCGTGAATCGTAAAGCATATTTATTTCAAATGCTTTGTTTTCACCGTTCCATTCACTGGGACACCAAATTTATTTATTTTTTTTCCCTCCATCAGACAAAACTTCATCCTCTTAGGTCACATTAAAAGGATACTGCGATTCATGCTGGGAAGCCCATGGTGTGATTTAAAATTGGAGGCGTAGCAGCAAAGCTTTTTTCTCGGTAGAAAAGGGGCGGTCGAGAGGGATATATTGCAGTCAATACTGAGGAACGCCTCTCCCGGCTGACTGATTGCAGCCTTAAGTGTTCCTGAGAAAAGTATGAAAAAAGGGTGTTTATAGCGCATGACGTATGTAGGAGACCCTTGAATCATATAGGGCTGCGCTGGGGGTAATACGGTTTGTAAGAGCGGGTGTCATTTGTGATTAACATTCACAAAGGGACAATATCTGAGCAGTACTGGCCCGAGATGGCATCGGCAGGATCTTATTAAAAGAGGGTTTTTGTTTGTAATTCTGAATGCTAATTTGTGTTATATGCTACACCCGAAAAATAAATTCTCCAGTGGAAATTTGCATGTGAGTGACATATTTCATAAAACTTGGCTGTGAGTTTTCTGGCTTACTCTGCGATCTTATGAACGACATTCAAATATATTTATCTGTTTGCCTATGCATCTGCAGACAGTTTGGTAATATATTCTGGCCAGTAATATATTCAGTTCTATGCTGCGAAAACTTACTTATTTGGTTTATCCTCTCCTCTGAAAGGAAATGTATTACAGCAAGAATTTAGTCTGAAAGCCAATGCAATTCTTATTTATTTATTTATTTGTTTGTTTATTTAAGGAATTAGATTGTATCACCTTGACAAAAAGACGCAAAATTGGCAGCATCAGCTTTTAGGGGAAAAATAAGGTGCATTTTGTTTTAGGACCTATGCACTATGCAGAATAGTAATTGTGTCTTCCACTTTTTCAAACAAAATAGGCCTGTCGATGGAGAAATGAAATGACGTTTCTTTTTCTTGTAGTTGTTAATATTTCATTAACCAATTGATTCGTCCTTGTTAGTGTGCCTGTTTTCTTCATTTATGGTGGCTTTTTTAAACGTCTTCGACAATATGGCATCTAGCTGTTACTAAATGTTCATTACGTTGAAACGGCCCACAACCCAACACCATTATTCCCATTCAATTTGACCCATTAACCCTTAGTTCCATCCATCCTCCCATTTTCCCATAATTTCTTTTTTCTGTTATTTATCCATTAGGCTACAGTTGTATTTGTATTTACAACTTTTTATATTATATACATAGAATCTGTAACTGGGTTTCTACATATAGATATTTATATTTGTACACATATATATTAAAGACACTCCCAGTTTTGATAACAGCTTCTCACAGTTAAATCGCAACATTTTTTTTCCCGAAAAAAAATTGCAAAAGCGGTTTTGTCTAAGTAAAAGCAAGTTGTGTACACAGTGTTTGACCCTCGGCTGTACTCGTCTGTTGTAGCTGGCTGTGCAAGGATTTGTTTGACACTTCCTGACAGTCCCACTTTCAACTTGTAGCTGAGGCCTTGTAGAAATCCCAAGATTAGTAATGCATATTCCTGCAAAGGAAATGGATTTGTTCTCCTAGACCCATGTAGCAGTGCAGGGACTTGTTTTCTTCTGTGTGTGTGCGCGTGCGTGCACGCAAACAGCAGAGAGATGCAGAGGAAGGGGAATTCGCTGTCTCAGTCTGACACCCGAGCAACCCACTTCTAGAAGTGTGTGCTTTCCTTGGAAGCAGTGAGCTGATGAAGAGGTATCGCTGACTTGGGAACCGGGAATGGCAGCTTGTCAAAAGGATTGGAAAGAGGCCTCTTTGAAGAGGCTGCGCACACAACACGGCACACTTGATGTTCCAAATGAACTAGTAACACAGCTCTTCGGGGTACATTTGACCAGGTTTTGACTGAATACCATTACAGCTGCGCAGAAAACAGATACTCGTGTCAAGCGTTTCAGCCAAAAGAAATGGAGATAGACAGATGATGATGCAAAAACTTTTTTTCTTGGGTTTTCGTTACGAATGTCAGGAAATGTATTCATTTAAAATCTCAACTGGAAATACTTTCTTTTGTTTTCTTCCATTGTTTCTATTTCTAGAAACAGCAACCTGAATATCTAGCTAGGCTTCTGCTTGTGAACTGCAACTTTTGCACCTTGACATTCATCCAGAGCTGCATTTGTTCATCTCAATAAAATGTGCTGAGCAGCAAGTACACCTACTTGAATTTCACGTTATAAGGTACATTAAAAGTCTTAGCAACTTTTATAAAATTTAATTCAGTGCTGGTTATTTTTATTACATCGTGATGGTGATATTTACGGGATAGGAGGTGGATGCAGGCATAGGTGGTCTGCTACGTCTGTGACTTTGCTTAAGTGGTCTGTGAGAAGGACTGGAGTACAGGGATTTAACAACAAGATCCATTTTCAATGCTGTTCCTAATGGATGCCGGTGCATAAGGGATTTTTTTTATCACCCTTCCGAGTCTGGAGCTCACCCAGCAAGCATGCCATAAAATATGAATTCCAGTTTAATGGAATGGGCCTCCTCTGTTTGGCCGCTGTTGTTACACACCTTGGACACAGGAAGAAGTTCTTCACCGTGTCACACCAAACCCTACAATTACCCTTTGTGTTGTTCTGATACCCCTTATTTATTTATTGACTATTAGCAACGATAACCAATATTTGACCATTTCACAATCCTCACCTCTTCCAGACAAGCGTAAAGATGCAAACACCCCCTTGAATCAGCACTGACTGATGGGAATTAAAGTATTTTTGCAAAGAATTTGTAGATGAGCAGATATCATCACCCCATGGTACATGAAGAATTCATTTGAAATCTGGCTTAGCCCTAAAATATTCAGCAGACTCCACCTTATGCTCCACTTTCTTGTCACTGCACGCTTTGCTCCTATGGGGTATTTCTATATCTTTCCTAGACTGCAATGTGTGGCTGCGATTGGGGAGGAGCAGCTGGAAATCAAACAGGAACAAACTGGCATAATAAGGAAATGAGCAACATATTGGCAGTGTTTTGCTCACTTCATTTAGGCTCATATTATTTTTTTAGCCTATATCAATGAGGAGCACAACAAAATTACTGCAGGGTTAATGGAGCAGAAATTGTCACTGCCTTCCAATTATCTGTTACCCTCGGCTGCCTTTACTGTGAGAAAAAAATGGCTGCTAGAGTGTGATAGAGTGTGGAATGAATGTGAACTCTTGCTGAATCAAACACATCCCTGAGCTCGTGAATGTGACAAACCCATTCCATTCATTAAATCGGGGGTCGGGCCGGAACAGGAAAGCGCTGTGTGTTTCATCCAACCGTTAGGTAGGTTCCGATGACCGTTCCGGTTCCTGTGTAAAAGATAAAATGAGCGGCCTCTACCGAAACTGATTATTTTGTCTGGAATTTACGTCGGAAGCTAAATATCACGTGTACGAAATCTAGAGGAGTTCAGCAATCTTTCTCATTTTTTCCAAAATTCACTTGAGCAGATCTATTATAGTAAGTGGAGAACTAAAAAAAATGAATGTGTGTGTGTGTGTGTGTCTGTATGTATGTGCACACGTAAATATATACAGTAGTGCCCCTATATCCATTCCAAGACCCACCATGGTTACACGAAACCGCGGATAACACCGAACGCTATATATTAATACGAACAGCAAGAATGCTATGAGCAGAATGGAGGCAAGTTCTGTGGGGAAGTGTGGGAATGGGGACAAAGGAAGATGAGTCAAGTACCGGGCGTGTTTGGGCTGCTGGATTTCACCGTGTTACGGCCCGTTCTCCCTTGACATGCGTTTTGAAACTTTTGGTTGGTCAACCGCAGATAACCGAAGCCGCAGATACCGAATCGGTGGATACAGGGGCACGACTGTACACACACATATATGTTTTACGTTGATTCTGATCCAAAGAATGAACGCAGCATAAGTGTATCGATTGCCATAATGATTAGGGACAAACTTTCAGTTCAGAAGGTTATGGCTTTGAATCCCAGAAAGAGTCCTGCTGTTGTACACACAGAAATAAG
The DNA here is from genome assembly GCA_018136845.1 of Heterotis niloticus. Classification (NCBI taxonomy): domain Eukaryota; kingdom Metazoa; phylum Chordata; class Actinopteri; order Osteoglossiformes; family Osteoglossidae; genus Heterotis; species Heterotis niloticus. The sequence continues at coordinate 24,096,625 of CM030891.1, forward strand.
ATTGTCAAATGTAAAATTTGCTCACATAAAGAACCGTGTTGGGTATAAATGGCACTTTAGGTAAAAGTATGGACACATAGTGTTATGATTTGGCGACGTACATGCTGTTTTCAAAGCATAATTGAAACCATTCAATAATTTGAGTTAAAAGCACGCAGTACCACAAAGCTGGCGCGTTCTTCATTGTAAACCGCGTAAAGCCGAGTGATAATGGCGGTGTTTGTCCAGCCTCGGGGCCGTGCCTTTCCTCTTGGGTTTTGGGAGGTTAAGAAAGTGCCTGATTAACATGTGTTTTATGTTGTTACTCTAACTGATCCAATGCCAAGTCATATAAAGACTCGATGGATCTCCTTTGCCTCATTAAAATAAATGCAAGCCCTTGTATCAAAAAGTTTTTTTTTTTTTTTTTTTTTTTTTTTTCCAACCTTTTTTCCTCCAGAAATGTTAATTTCATGTCAAAGAGGTAATTACTTCCCGCTCTAAAGTTTATGGCTCTAACCAGGGTGTTTGAGGACTGACATGTAAGGGTAACACTCCAGTCAGGAAGGATCAAAAATCAAAAGTTTAGTCTCATTTTCTTTTAGACACATTATTTAAAAAAATAAATAAAATAAAATAAATTTTTTAAAAAAAGTACGGGAACTATTTTTCGAGTCCCGCTAGTTATATGGTTCAATCATATTTTCCGGTTTAGCACTTTCAGCAAAATAATTGCTGCAGACAGCGAAACACAGCACTGCACATTGGGGGAAGAGTCGCGGAAAAGTATTGGGGGTAAAAAGTCAGGCAAATAAAATGGCAGAGGATATTTTGTGAAATACATGACAGCGTTTAATATGTTGTAATCAACAGTAAGAACTCCCAGTTGCTGTGCCTGGCAGCAGTGTTTACTTGTAATGAACACACATCTTTATATGTTTGTCTCTGAGGAAACAACTGAGAGGAGGGTGTCGGGCGCTTACAGGCTCTAACTAAAAATATGTGTGGCCCCGACACTGCTGGGTTGCATTTTCATCCGAACTGTTGTGAGGTTGAAGCGGAAATTTGGGGTTCGAGGTTTGCCGCATTGTCGCTCGCTCTTATACGGATCAAGCATCTCAGGGCAAGACAGAAAAATAGAGGTGAATTAGCAGTTCGCACCTGTTGAGGTAGTATTGGTTCATAAATGAATGGTGTGATGGGTGGAGGAATGGATGAATGGATGTCACACCAGGATTATGATGTACCAAATATTACTTTCTGTTTTTTAACCTCAAATTTCATTGGATTGCATTATTGGCATAGAATCCGACGGGTGCTATCATTTAAGTGCGAGAAATGAAAAATAAAAGCCGAGAAAGCCATTTTGCCTCTTATCACATTTAGCTCACTGTGATTTTCGAAGGGTGTTTTAACCGTCAAGATGTCTTGCATTTGTCTAATTGTAACTTTGAAACAACAGATAACAATTTTGATATTTTTGACATGCGAGCACTTAACTTGACAGCATTTTATGTGTTTTTTCAGCGTCTGCACCATAACAATTTATGTTGGATGAGAAACCTTCCTACTGGCATTGGGGTGCAGAAGGATATTCTCTATTTTCAGAGTATGACTACTTCAAGTGTGTAGGGGTGCAGGGGTGTGCCATTAACTGCAGGTGGTCAAGATGGGGACAGAATAAAGAGAAAAGCATTTGGTGGGAAAGTGATTTACTATGTACAAGTGAAGCGGTTAAAAATATCTGCTTGCAGAAATACAAAGACACGTGGAAAAGAAATGTGAGCGGTGTCAAAGGAAAGAACAAGGCAGAATCAAACAAACTAGCTAATGTAGTGCAAGCCATGCTGACGAATTAAAATAAATACAAATTGAAAGAAACAGATCTTCAATGTCACCCCATGCCATAACCAACCTACAGTAACTTCCTACCGCTAGGCCTTACCTAGGGGGTTCAAACAAGAAAACAAACCTACGTGTGCAAGTGGATGTCATGTGACATTCGTACCTGTCCACAAACTAGTACAACCACGACAAAAGTTAATCCGCACACAAAATTCAAACTCCAGTCTATTAAAATTTTGCTGTCTTCATAGTCATTGGCTGAAAGGTTGGTAGTGACATCATCAATAATGATGATTGTCGGAATGAAGGACCAACTGCAGGCGGATATCTGTAAGCATTTCAACAAGCCCACAAAAACAGCAGAACACCTTTTGGGATGTAACAGAATGGTGTACGTTCTGTAGTTTTTCTAACTTGTGAATGTCCTCTGCAGGAGGCAGCAGCGATTCACTTCCGGATTTCCTGCCCTCCGTCCCCGGCACGCTGCCCCACTTCTTGCAGGAGCCAGACGACGCCTACATCGTCAAGAGCAACCCGGTGAAGTTGCGTTGCCGGGCTGCGCCGGCCCTGCAGATCTTCTTCAAGTGCAATGGCGAGTGGGTGCACCAGAGCCAGCATGTGTCCCGCGAATTCCGCGATGAGGCCACAGGTAGGAGCAACAAGCGAGGGCTCTCGGCTCAAACATAAAGCGCCTTGGGGGTTCCTCGGTTGGCGACTGGGGTCTCTTGTTCGACGAGCTCATCTGCCAAGTCACCGAGGACGAAGTTTATGTAACAGGGTGATTCGTACCTGTCAGCGCTGTGCCAATACAGCAGGCAACTGGAATATTTCAATTTGTTCATATCAACCAAGTTGTCAAAGACTCAATTTGTTGCGGGCTAAACCTAAATAATAATACATAAAAAAAAAAAAAAAAAAAGACATCTCAGGCAAGAACTTGGAGTCTGTACAACACCGAATTTGCTGGAACAAAGTTTCTTAATTGATCAATAACTAGTAACCCTACAGAATCTGTTTAAATTCCGTAGATGAATTGTGTTCTGACAGAAAGAGAGTCAAATGAAAATTAAAGGTTACAGCTGTAAATACAGAAAAAAACCACCAGCCTGAACTATCCTGTTGCAGAGCTAGGCTTTTCAAAGTTATTTTTTGACAATGGCTAGATTTACATTTGAGAGCTTTATTTTTTCCTAGATTAATATTTGCACGTATACCCTTCTGTTGCATGCCTTTTAAAAGGTATCTTGCAACTTTTCAGATTTCCTGTTCCTTAAAGTGCCTCACTTTAAGCCCCTGTTCTGCATATAATTTAATGTGACGCTAACTTTATAGCGATTATTCTGTCATTGTTTTTTTTTTTTTTTTTTAAATATTCCACAAACCGGGCTGAAAATGGAACTCCGCAGAGAACCCAGTTCTTTCAGCAAAACAGGTTCTCAGGCTGGCATGTAAAGAACGCCGTGTGAAATAACAAAGCTGTTGAAACAGGTTTAAAGGAAAAGTTATCTTACAGAGACGTAGTGTTTTCGAGGGTATTTTCCCCATTATACAGTCATATTAATTAAAAATCGAGGTAAATCTGGGACCAACCAGACACATTGCGTCATCTGCTGTCAGGGGTATTTGCTTGCTTGTTTATAGCAGTGCCAGACCGTTTCAAAGCATTCAACACTTTAAAAGAAAGAAGTTTCATTGAAATTGAAGCTTATAATTTCATGCCATTCTTTAAATATGCATCTGCCATTCAAGTTTGTTTTATCCTACACCATGGGGTGGAATTTGGGGAATATTGGTAATGATACTGCTCGGGACTGTCAGCAAGGCCCGCTGTTATTGCAGTTTGTGGATTTTAATGTGGGTGAATTAAAGAGAGCCTTCACAAAGCTATTGTTTGAATACAGTTTGACATTTGAATAGAATCTGACATTAATCCAACGATAAGTGAGAGATAAACAAATTCCTGTGCAGTAAGATTTTTGCTACACATGCATTACCTGTTGTCGCCCTAGCGATGTCAGAATGCCAAACCGTTGTTGCGTTTCCAGGCTTTGAAAAGAAATTTGGTGAATGCAGTCATTAGAGCCTGAATGGTCAGTACAGCATTTGTGGATTTCACAGGATGCGTTGGAAGGGCTCTATTAACCAGAAGGACGCAGTCTGTGACAGACAGCGTGTCACGCATTGGACTTTCCACGTTCGAGCTTCCCAATTGCCGCCCAGTTGGCTGTCTGATATTCCCGTGGTTTCGGTGCTTTTAACATTTCATTCTGAGAGGCATTTTGTATGCCGGGCCGCTGTGTGTCCTCTTTAACCATCACACCAAATAACAGCATTCACGCAAACACTTCCTGAGTATGTCTTAATGTGCACACTTTTTCTTCACGAATGACAAAAAAAGACATAATAAATGTATTTTTTCCCAAAATTTTGAAACGTTGTGTGTCGCTAGCAAGCTAGGGCTGTAGACTTTTGTGGGAGCTGTTTTAAGATACCTGTTGTAATTATTTGCTCCTTTAGTAGATGCTGTTTTACAAAGAAACTTTTAATGTTAAGTGCAGTTTCCCACTTATACAGCTGGGTAATTGTAGCTGGAGTCATTTGCATGAAGTACTCTGCTCAAGGGTATAGATACAAACATGGCTCTTTTGAATGTAAGGGAGCAGTTTTATCTGCTGTGCTACTCGGTGCTACCTGGTGTCACTTCCTGGGTTTCGGTGTAGTACATATTTTTCCATATCATTAAATGAGTGGTAAAGCAGGCACCAGGAAGAGGACTTGGACCCCAGGAGAAGTATGTAGAGGAGGCAGAAGGACAATAAGTGGCAACCAGGCCTCAGTCTGCCTATAGAACAGTAATAAAGTTCTTCTTCTGGAGGCAATAAAGCAATGAAGTCTCTGTAGGTCCACCAAGCCGCAACCACATGGTGCTGGTCTTCCACTGCAGGTCTGCAGATGCAGCGAGCAGGCTTGCCAAGATAAAAGAAGCGGTAGTTAGCATACTAGCGCAGCACTGGCACGGAATCTCAAAAGGCCTTAGGTTGACCAAGAAGTCAGCTGGGAAGCTGAGGGCCACAGAAAATGAATGCTGTGCAAGCTGCTGAACTGCTCACCGGAGCTGTCCGCGCTGAATGGACTCAATTTCCTTAGTGCCTGAAATTGGCAAAAAAAAAATCTGATTTTCATTCTATTCTCATAATGACACTTCTCTCTGGAGAACCGCAGCACTGACGGCGCAAAACATCTATGAACCCGATATAAGATTTTGGGTCATAAACAGACCAGTCTCAAGTACCTGGAGTAAGCAGTAAGTAGCACGTGCAGCATGTTGAAGCAGACCATCATCTGCTGATTTAAGAGTTGCCTTCTTAGTCTCCCGGGCAGCTTAGGTTGTGGTTACAACAAGGATGTCTTAGCAGTTACGCTAGCGTCCGAGGTTTTTATCTATTTCCTCCATGCACCATCACGGAAAAGCGGTGCTCATTTATCTCAGCTGCAGTCAGGTACAGCGGCTACTGTTCGAATGACTTTGGACAGTTCCTGCGGTGCTGATTGCTCATTCTCACCGTGTTGCCATGGGCTGACTCACTGAGGGGGTGATCAGAAAAGCCATGCTTGCTGGGATTCTGTCTTCACTCAGTGTTTCCTGTCATAAGTCATAACATCATGCCTCTTGTTTTTAGGAAGGGACCGATCACGCCAAGATTTCCTGCACGAAAGCTCCACCCTCCCCCCTGCAGTGTAGCACGGTTATTTATTCCAGAAAACATAGACTGGTTATTGCCAGGTCAGGGCTAGTGAGCGCTTGGAAGCGCTCGGGATGGGCAAAGCTTGGTCCCAGGAAAAACTGTAGGCTGTGTTAAAATTCTGATCCTTCGTGGAAATATTGTTATGTCGGTAAGGTAATCATTGCGATGCGCTGGTGACAGATAGAGGGGATGGAGCAGAAACAGCATTGCTGGGGCGATGCTCTCCAGCTCTGGGAGTACCCTGCCGTGGAAGAAGGAACGGAAGGGAAATGTACTTGATCGCCGCGACTCCTCTCCCTGACATTCCTCCACAAGTCTATTATAATCACAGCTGGCTTGCAGGGAGATGTCATCTGGATCCAGCTGTGCATGCTCTTCTTGCTGGAGACTTCAATGAGAGACACATCTGCTTTTGAAGCAGGATCAATTGACAAAGACTTACTTGGTTCAAAGTCAAAAGACAAACATATAGTTAATATTAAAGAGGTGCACTGCTTAGATATTAGTGCGTATTTTGTTCATTTATTCGCTTATTCGTTTGGCAGCTGTACATATGCATGGTTTGCTCATGCGTAGATTACAGTTATGGGTTGTCGACCCTAAAGTTGTCGATCCTAAAGGGTGTTGACAAACGTCTGTCCTCCACTTGGGTCAAAGATCTGGTTGGATAAAATAATCGCCTGATTTTCTCCAATATTCATTTGTTTATCCTGGCAGTTTATGGGTTATAGAGCATGGGACAAAGTTACCAGTGAAAGAGGGGAAAGGGTGGCAGGGTACATTGCTGCTACAGGATATGTCTACCATGCAATGACGTTATGGAGTCAAATGGCCAACGGTTAAGTTCTGAACCCATGTGCAAATACAGTTCTCATGAGCACCATGAAACCCTGCATATCAACATTTTTGTGAGCGTAGCCGATGCGTTAAAGGATGTTTGATTCGGTTTGCCAAGACATTTTCTTCTCAAAATTGGATGACGTAAGTAGTTTATCTGGAAAGTAGTCTGTAATTCAGTATGGTTACCGGACATCATCTAAGCCAGAGATATCAGTAATGAAACATTTCATCAACATTCATTCATTCATTCAGCCTCAGAGTCTGACTGACTTTGTAACCCAAGCTTTACAATAGTCTGTTTTTGCTGGCTTTAGGGTCATCATCCACAAAACACTGCTAGCAGCACATTTGCTCATTGCTTGTTATCATGTTTCTTTGAATTGTGGTTGGAAAAATTGCATCCGAACACATGGCCTTGTAACCTGAGCATTGGTCACATCCCTTGAAATCCATTCTAAAGTGTCATTGTACGACACAAAGAAATAATTCCAGTAAAATATCCATCTATATTTAGTCATTTGACAAATGCTTGTCTCCAAAGTGCCATACCGAACAGAAGTGCTTTCAAGTGAGTGTTACACATAGATATATCATTGTAAAAAGTAGTTATATTCCCAGTTGTTTAACAGAACTCGTTTATATATAAAGAATTATTAACAAAATAGATTGTGCTATGTGTAAAGGTACACTTTCAGAAACCACATAATCGTGAAGTGGGAAGGGTTTTTTGCACCTATGTGTAGGGAATATTGCAATAGAAAAATATCACATCACTGGACTACAGCCTGAAGAAATCTTTACTCAGTATTTCAGTCTGAAGATTGTATTCTACTTGTTGATATTGATGGAAACTTAAATTGTTTGCCCTTTAAAGTAGGTTTTAACAGCTTTACCTATTACAGCAGGAAAGTCTGTGTCTCAAGAAAGAAAAATGTGATGAATTTTTTTTTTCTTTAGCAGTTTCTTGCTTTAGTTGTAAATTACAGTAGGAGTAATGCATCAACACACTCAAAAGAAGGATATGAGTACTGCAGTCTGGAAGCATGACACGATGGAACATGGCATCCTGCTAAGAAAATATATAACATCACAACATGTGTTGAAAAAGCATCATTCTAAATACATCTCCTGTTTTATAGGCCTGAAGATCCGTGAGGTGATGATCAACGTGTCCCGTCAGCAGGTGGAGGACTTTCATGGTCCAGAGGACTATTGGTGCCTTTGTGTGGCTTGGAGCCACCTGGGCACTTCCAAATCCCGCAAAGCTACTGTCCGCATCGCATGTGAGTGGCATCGCTGCAGCAGTTACATGTTGGAACGGCCTTGGCCAACATGAAGATGCTTTGGTTAACTTAGAGCAAGTGTGTGTTGAGTTGATCGGTCGCTGCTAAAGAACAAGTCCTGGCCGATGCCAGAGTTTTAAGAGTTTAAAGATGGCATCAGTAGTAATTTGGACAGCCGTAGCTAAATTCTTCATATGGAGTACAAACCCTTTGGTTGTTGTAAATGTTATCATTGAAGGCAATTGCAGTAGTAGCAGCAGGAGTACGTGCGATAGCTGCAAATGAAACAATTCATAACAGAAGTATTAAGGATAATAGGAATATAAATAATCAAGAAATGCTTATTGGTAGCTTTATAAATATAAGCCACTATGAACACGGTTACTACAGGTGGTTCATCCCAAGGCATCTTAGGCATAATTGAAATCACTGTGACCTCTAAAATATCCATTGGGGAGTTGATTGCAGAGCGCATTAAGCAACATCTCAGCGAAAATCTGCTCAATGTCCACTGGTGCTCTGAATTTCTCAGCGAAGCATTGCATAGGGGATTACCTGTTATGTTGCAAGAGCTCTGCTAAATGGTTTTTGACAGCCATGTCTTGAATGGCTATGGGTAAAAATTGAGCAAACCGATAAAGGTAACCTACCTAATGCCGTAGGAAGACAGACAGGCAGTCTGGACCGGCCTCACAATGGTGGTTTCTTCTTATCTCCGTCCCACGAGCAGACTTGCGGAAGAACTTTGAGCAGGACCCACAGGGGAAGGAGGTGCCAATCAAGGGCATGATTGTTCTACATTGTCGCCCTCCAGAGGGAGTTCCAGCGGCAGAGGTAAGAACTGCATCTTTTACTCCTGGATGCACAATTGCAGTCCTTGAGGTCTGGGGTCACTGGACTCTTAAGTGCCACATGTAAATCAAATGCTAATCTGGAATGGTGGTCTGAATGACCAAACCAAGCTACGTTGTATTGTTGTAATTACAGTATAGTGACAGTACATCAGTATGCTCACCATGTTTACCCTAGGCGTATTTACCCTGCTGGCCTTGGTCATCTGAGCACTGAAGTTGACTTGGATAATTATGCCTTCTAAATTAAATAATATAAACTCCGCAGCATAGTAAATGATCTGGTTCAAATGTGCAAGGGTACAGGGGGTGGAATAAATATAAGGAACATCAAACGATTTATGAATATCAAGTAAAGAATAATGAGTCCCGAAATGTATCCATTAGATCTTTAGAGGATTCTTCAAGAAGGATAACCTCCAGTTATGTGAGGGACAAAGGTAAAACTTTTCTGTGCTTTCTGCTTCTGACCTTAGCTAAAAGGTGTGATGATGTTTAGTTATGGATCTTGAGGGGGTTGGGGAACACATTTAAGTTCATCTTTGTGCTCGTAAAACAACTGTTGATTTCAGCGAGCTGTAAACAGGGATGTGGTACAAACTTTGAGATACCTTTTCACTCCTTGGAATATTGATATTGTATATTAATGCAACCATTCAGAGACATCACTGGGCCCGAAGACTCCCAAAGACTGCTCATGTCACTACACATCTAACAGCATGCTAAAAAGTGGGCAAAAGACAATGTGAATTGGGGGCATTCTTCAAAAATGAACTTACACAAGAAAATTATAAAATTATAAAATATAACTCATCACACCATAGCTATTCAGGTTTCATACTCTGTCTACAAGCTTGAATACAAGGCCTAGAATGCATGATGTTGTGAGGTTCTTGAAGTTTAGCTTCTGTGCTGATGGATCACAGAGGTGGTTGATGGTGGACCTTTTTCAGGCTTATTCAGCATCAGCTTAAAAATATTCCTATATTCTGACTCTTACCTGTTCCACACTATGAACTCTTTTTTGTTGTTTGTTACAAACTCACAGATTTAAGTGCTCCATAATGTGCTCAGACTTCTTTTATCTTTTATACAGAGCGTGATTAATATTCAACATAATATGACTCACCTGTGTAGCTGACTTTGTGATTCCATTACACTTATTTCAGTCTATTCCTTGCACTGCATCCCTACCCTGCATGTTTTATGCCTACAGTTTGCTATATTTTTAAAATGGCCCACCCTCCCATTCACATCATACTTGCTGCATCCTTCTTGGTCACTCGGGTGTTCCGCCACTCCTTTTATAAACATAAGGGATTGCGTAATGTTAATTAACTCAAATGTCATGGAGAAACTGAAATTTCATCTAATGTTACAGGTCATTTTTATCTCAAGACGCCATAAAATAAGATTTTAAGAGGCCGTCTTGGTTTATTACAGTGAATGTGCTTTAATATGAATTTTGCCAAGGGTGCCCTGTTCTTAATGAATGTTTCAGCATTAAATGGAAAGGTGATGTAGGGACAGTCAACAATGACAATATTTCATAAATTAATGAGTAAGCAGAGGTGCAAAAAGGGAAGAATAAATAATGCAAAGCAGGAGGCAGACAGCTGGAGTCATTCTCTGCACACCTCAAGAGTGAAGTTTGGTTCCGGGTTTTAGTGACAGGGAAAACTTTAGGGAAAATGCATACAAGATTCAGGGAAGCTAACAGAACGCGATCTGAGAGTTTAAGAGAGATTTCAAGGATCCTCCCTGGAATCCTGGGGCCTTCCAGGCTTATAAGCTTTTTAACATTTACTGTTTCAGCAAGGATGAAACTTTTCACTTACAACAAACTAGACTTACCCATAAATCTCACTTTATTATTATTGACTCCCAACATTTGTAATATGGGACAACGACCGCTCCGTGTGCTGTAACATGACATTGGCCGGCTGTGCACTTTCCAATGATTAACCATCACAGCTGCAATAAAAGGTGACCATGGTGCCCTCAAGCTCCTCTCAATGTGTCTTAGCTTTTTTTCTGAGCAGGAGCAAGTTGATGAAGTTGATATGTTTTGTACCACTGGGTGTCCATTTTAGGGCTTTTAAAAGGCATCTTGCTACCTCCTTCCTCCCCCCTCTTACTCAGACACACACTGGTTTTATTATAACAGTAATTATTTGAACTTCCTAAAAAAATATTGAAAATCCAAGGGAAGAACAAGGAAAGGTTGTTACTCTCCAGGATATCTGTATTATGCGTTTTATTTCAAGTCTTTTTTTTTTTCTTTTTTTGGTGATGTTTTCATTCGCTTTGTTAGACTGCTTTTCCATTGTTTTCCTTCTCTGGTTTAGATATTGGCTCGGGTTGCTGTACAGCTGTGCGTGAACAAGGACACTGAGGCACCCTTCCACAATAAATTAAAATTTGAAGATTTAAAGTAATGGCAGACAAATTCAGAAAAATCATTCAAAGCGTCTGCATTAGTAAATGTATTATTGGCGATTTTTGTTCCCCCACCAAACAAAATTTGTAGCTTTGTCCTTTTTGCTTTGGAGTTTAGATTAAACTGAATTGCATCTCAGCTAACGGATTATTACTACTGACTGACTACTACTTACAAGCAACGTTTTTAATTTAGTTTGTAATTTCAAACTTCGTGTTGTGAATCACAGTGGATCTCATTTCAACTTATTGCAGTGTTAGAAAGACAGGTTACATCATTTTACAATATGAGTCTGACAAGCTGTCTAAAAAATCTTTCTATTTTTGTTCCAAAGTTCATTATTAATGGAACGCTTTCAAATAAATCCATGTCACACCCCAAATGCAACATGCACCAAATAAAACAAAAAAAAACTGTCTTTTATAAGAACTGAGCATTTTTTCACTCTAAGTATGGTACTGTATTAATATTTAAGCAATTATTTTATGTACTATGAAATCCAGTAATAATAGTGATGACAGGCATGGTTTAGCGAGTACAGCTGGCACCTTACAGCGTCTGGGAAGTTTGGGTGTTGGAGTTTTCATGATTTTCCTGTGTCTGTGGGGGTTCTTCTGGGTGCTCTGGTTTCCTCCCACAGTCCAAAGACATGCATTTGAAGTTAATTGGTCACTCTAACCTGTAACAGGACTGCTGTTCCATCCAGGGACAGTTTCATAGCCTAGTGCCCTTCTCAGGTGGGATAGACCCTGGATTGCTGTCACCTTGCTCAGGATTAGCAATTAACATGGATGGATGGATGGATGGATGGATGGATGATAACTGTTCTGTTCTTGCTGAGAGTTCCCCATTCAGAGAGGCCCTGTGAAGATTAATGTGTCCCGATAAGGACTTGATCTGTGTGCTAAAATGTTCTTGGTGGGAATCAGCCGCACAGTTTTATTGTGCCTGAGTAATTTGCAGGCAACCTTCCAGAGCCACCCAGTGCGGTGCTGTCTGGTCAAGTGTGTTCTTCACATTCAGCGCTTTCACTGTTAGGGTCAAGGCTTTTGTACGCTTCTGTTGACAGCTGAAACTGTCTTTGATGTGAATCCTGTCCGGACTGAGTTGAAAAGCTAGGACTTCCAATCTACTGTGCTTTATTTTTCAACAAATCAAAAGATGGAGGTGCACGTGCACCACAAAGGCACAATTACACAACCAAGGACTAACTTTTGTGTAAAGGGAGCATTTGGAAGCTCACTAAGTGTTGGAACAGTGTGCTATTGCCTCCCTTCCAAGAAGAAACAGAATCTTGGCTGTAGAGATGTCTGGGTGAATTTTGGTGGCTAAGGATTGCAAATAAGGAACAGCAGCGAGGATCTCGTCCTTGTTATCTGGGACTATGAGTGTAAGGAGTGCAAGCTTGCTCCTTCTGTCAACTCATTCCACAGGAATCCTTTTGCTCTCTGTCTGACAATTCCAGACACACCTAGACATGTCTTTAATGTCTCGGGTGAAGAATTGTCTAGAATGTCAAAGAATTTAAAGAAGACTGACCTTGCCCAAGATTTATTGTTCTGGCCATCCAGGATGGCATACACTCTCATCTTCTCCTGAGGGCGATCTTTAGCATACATGTTCATAAGGCAGACCTGTGCAATGACCCTTCCTGTGTGGTCCTGTTGGTGGTCCTCTGTGCAGAATGGTTTCATCTTGCTCACCATCATGCTTTGTGAAGAGGCTGGTGTCCCTCTCCAAGCATGGTGCTGGACCATTGTGGAGAGTTGCCATGTATTTATCATCATCATACTCAGAATACTGAATGACCACAGTTGGTGTGTGGTTGGTGTGTTGTTGGAGAGCAGCAAAGAAGGCAGTTTGGCATTTTTCTTTCAGAAGGTTCTTTGTGCCTCCAAAGGATTCTCCCCAAAGCCTGTATAGTGTTGGAGGGGATGAGGATTTTTGTGGATGTGACACTGTCAGTTGGGATCTTGTATGTTCTTAAGCTCATCTTTCTGGTCAGTGTTGCAGGCTTTTGTTTTGTGCGCCATGACAGGTCTTGTTGACCTCTCCTGGACATTCTTTACTCTAGATGGTTCTGTACTGGGCATAAAGGTTTTGTAGCTGGAGCTGTTTCTTATCTTAGCTTTGCTGCAGGCGAAAGTATGAGAAAGGTGTCAAACTTGCCTTATGCTTCTGTTTGTAAACAGTCTCCTTCAACATGAACTTCTCCTTAAGAGTGAATGGCAGTTTCTTCAGGACAGAACTGAGGCCCGGGGTCAAAAGCCTTCTTCTTTGGCAAGCTCAAATTAAAGATGCAAATCACTTAGCTCTCAAAAACATTACAAATGTTTGATATTTTAGGGAAGCATCTGAATTTGTTGAACGAGCCTATCTCTATGGCTTCTGTGACTCCTTAGCACTCTTCTAACATTTCCCATACTCTTCAAAGGCCCATCCCAGGGTGATTTTTTTTTGCATGCTCAACTGACTTTTAAGCCATTTGATCAAGAGGTCAGGCCCGTCAGTGGTGTTTGAGAATGTGGACCTCTAAGCCCAACAATTTTCTGGCTTATCATTGAAACCTTGTCAATCCAGCCATAAGCCCTAAGTCATAGGGGGCCATGAATTCCCCTTTCTTTCCTAAGCTTTAGCTATAAGCATGGAACTTGTGATGGTGTGCTCTTGCAGGCTGCCAGTTTTCAGCCATGCAGTGCTTGGCTGACTGTAACTCCTGGACCTTAAAGTTTCTTCACATGATTCCAAGCACTGAGAGGTGTGTGGGGAAGGAAACTGTCACCTAGTAAGCAACGGGTGGGTAGATCGACCAGTGGTGCTTGAAAATGTATGAAAACTTTAGAATTTTCCCTATTTCTGCATATATATGACCTAAAACATGATCTTTCTAGTCCTAAAACCAGATAAAGAGAACTCAAATAAACTAGAGTTTAATTAGTTCAATTAGGGTCACGAAAAGAATATTGGAGTCGGGTATTTCAATCAATGGGATGACAATCGGGTGCGACTTTATTTAAAGAACAGAAATCTGGGGCTTTACTGGAAACGTTTAGTTGCACTTACTGCTGCACAAGGGAATTACACTACTTATTGAAAGCAAAGCGGCACATATGTATGTAACACTGGATCATTTCTTCAATGAATAAGCATGTATAACATTTTTGTCTCATTTGTTTAATTGGGTACGAGTTTATCTAGTTTTTAGTTTTCTAGGAATATTTTGAGTGAAAATCTGATCATATTTGTGCAGCAATAGGGAAAATTCTAAAGGGTTCGCAAACTTTCAAGCACCACTGTGTGTATATTTGACCTGTTGGCAAGATGCTCCTGTTAGTCTCAAATATACTTCTTAGTGTATTCAATTGGCTAATAAGATGGGTGAAGTCCATTGTCTTCTGTCCCAGCCAGCTGATTTATATGGACACCATCTACTCCTGCCTCGTAGACAGCTGCGGCTGCTTCTGCCTTACCGTTCTGCGTGAGATCTTCCATTGTCACGTCTAACCAAGTCTCTTCTAGTTGAATTTGAGACTGCTTCATCAGTCTCTTTGTGCGCATGATGCTCTGGTGCACACAGCTTCAACTGTGGTGGAAACTTTCACTATAGCCATTCAAGCTGTAGATCTCCTGCAACACCTTGATGTTTTGAATGCTCACAAGCACACCAACCTCGCGTTCGAGCTCTGTTTGTCTTCTGCGGACATGTTCAATCGCAGTATGAGAAGCAGGAGGGCCTATCTGATGTGTTGTCGGCGGTGGGTTGAGACCACCATTGATTATTGCCCTTTTACTTTTCTGTTCTCGCTAAGAGTTTGCCGTTCATGAGCAAGACAGACGGATGAAACTTTTCCAAACTCAGGTATTCACTGAACAGTGAATTTACTGCGTACCGCTCATCCAATGTGTAATGCAGAGTAAAATTGAACTAAGTAGAAAGGAAAAAACAATAATGCACATGCAAGTTTGAACAGTACAACAGCATAAACACATACATGCAAACATATTAACAATTCAATGTTTTTACAGTGAAATACACAAGGCAGCCTCTAAACTGACAAGCTGCAGTCAGGGGAATACAGGTATGTGTCGCATAAGGGCGCGTCAGTCAACAAAGGTCTGCATATACTGTACAGCGGTGGTTTGTAGTGTAGGAGGCTATACCATATACAAGTCAAAACAGATGTGATGCGGCGCACGTACACTGTATGATGTTCACGCAACGATTTCATCACGTCTGTTTTGAATTGTATATGGTATAGCCTCCTACAACAACCCATTTCTCAGAGCGTATCTCCGTCATTAAGTAACACATACCTGTAATCCAAGTAAATCAGGCACCAAACCTAAATAATATGTCAATTTTGAATATGTTTACTATGCTGGTGTTAATAAAATACTAACTAGTATTAAACAAAGTGCTTAGGGATCACGATAAAAACAGATTTAGATGTATTTTTACAGAAACATCACTTTGTTATAACACGACTGAGCACACAAAATCGGTGTTGTCAAAGATCAAAGAGCATCTTTTTTTGTATCCAACTGCGTTTGAGATCACATTCAAAGCATAGCGCCCACTAGTGGGTCCAAAAGGTAACCATTGAGGACCGAACAATAATAAACACCTTTGCAAGTCTTCAGCCATGTCTGCTCTTCAGGTTTTCTGTGGTTCGTTTCATTTAGCATAGGTAAGGAGTATGTAAGTGTAACAACACAGATGCTGTTTGTGTTCAGGGTGTGAGGGATACTGTATGAGACTTTGCATCGAGGCAGCTGTTCGGGCATGGCATGCCCTCGGGTGGATTAGCATCACGCTTGTCGAGAGTTAATGAGAAATAGAAATGGAAAAAAGACTGCTTAATTCCACACCGATTCTAAACCTGGGATCCCCACATGGGACATGCGTTGCTTCAAAGGAAGTCCATTGTACACAGAACCAAGCTTGTACTGAGGATGTGCAGTATGTCACTGTTACTTAAACCCCCAGTTGGTGTCAGTTAATAACACAACCAGTAAAGACTGCATTAAAGCATAGAAAATTGTACAAATCATGTATCTCCATATCTGAAGTTTCCTGTGTCCTGAGGAAGTTGTTATTTTGAATGTCCCTGCTCTCTTACTGAACGCTTACTATCAAAATAGTCGAGCTACATCATAGCCCATCGCAGGTTCCACTTTCGCTGCGTCTCCGCCTCTTACGGAGGTTGTGATGTTCAGAAGGAGGGGTTTGCCCCATCTGGTGCCGTTCTTCCGGTGTAAATCGGTGCCAGCATTAGATGAAAAGTTCCTGTTTTGCTATGACGTGAACAGTTCCTCAGTATTCGCATATGTTTACTTCCTTCACCTATGTCCCTGGCAAGAATATGTTTTCGCACAGAAACTCTATTAAATGCACCCTTGTTTTGATTTTTTTTTTTTTTTTTTTTTTTGGCCCCCTGAAACAGGGATAGCCTAACACTGTCACTGGGTTTGCCGAGCCTCCTCTTTTTCAACCATCTTCATGCATCAATAGTGTCCGGAAAGAATTTTTAATATAAAAAAATTGCATTTCAGGTTAAGTCTGTAGCTAATTGAAAAGTAATATTAAAATACAAGACCGACACTTCTCTAGGATTAATATTGTCCGTCTTTCGAATAGAAGGATTAAGCCGAACAAAGGTGCCTGGAACAAACTAAAGTCTTTTCAAACTCACAGCTACAATTGAGTTTAATAACTACGTAATTGGAACAATGTGCCCTGTATTTCTTTGCTTCTAATTATTGCTATTATGGTTACAGTTTCCTTCAAACATGACTTTTATTCAGTGAAACTTATTTTAATCATCGGCGAAACCAGAAATTTTATAGCTTTACCGAGGCAATTCAGGATAAGTACAGTGCTCAAAGGCAAGATATCAACAGTGTCTCTCCAGAGATCTGACCTGGCAACCACTATGCTGGTAAACTCATTAACACAAGGTTCTTTCACTACAGTCAAGTGTGTATTGACTGCAGTCTGCATTCAGCCCTTTTCCGTGATTACGCCCCCTGCAAATCCTCCAGAAACTGAAACAAGGACTTGAGTGGCAGCTTTTGAAAGACCCAATCAGGCCACAGGGTCAAAGCTAATGGCCAGAAGAAACTGAGATAAAGGACTTTAGTTTCACCAAAACAAAAAAAACAAAAAAAAAAAACAATCTGGCATCTTTTTTGCCCCGATTTTCAAAAAAAGTGCCAATAAAACACCTTAATTTCTTGCATCTTTCTGCATAAGGTTGCTGGTCTAATTTTGCCTGTCCCTGAAATGATATGCCTTGCAGATCTCTGTTTTCCTTTTAGTGGCGACTGCAGAATGCACAGAGAGACCGGTCCACACATGGGTCTGTTCTCCAAGACCGACACTGTCCTGCTTTAATAAAATTACAAAAACATACTTCACCATCGTGTAATCTTAAAACCTCTGGCGAGCCTATTTCTTGGTTTGTATCATAAAATATATTGGGCTATAACACTTTATAGAGGTCACAGTAAGAGTTTAGTTCAAAGGCTTTCATTTTATTCAACTGGTGATCGAAATAATAGCAATGTGTCAGCTGTAACATATAAAAAAAAAAAAAAATTTGGTAATATGACAATAAACTTAGCAAAATCAATAAGTTCTAAGACTTGCCGTGTGCACAGATGGTTTGCAGCTACAACAGTGCTGCACGATGGCCTGTGTTAGACTTATCAACTGCACAACATATTCAGTAATAAATGACAGACAGATGGTTTCCAACTCTCCACATCCACCGTGCCTAGTTTCACAACTGTGGGCGCTGCTGGAACCCGAGGCACGGTCGCACAACAGTTGGTCAGAAATGTTTGGGATGGTGTACCGTACTCATCACCAGCAGGCAACAGTGAAGTGGGAGGTTATAGGGTGACCTGACTGAGGTAGTGAAACCCTGGTCTAGTTATCCAAGGAAGAAGGAAATCTGATTCGATATCCACAAAAATAAATTCTGCACCAGAGGCTGAAACAAACATGTATGCATATACACCAATTTCCAGCTGCGCCCCTCAGCTTCACAGCCACCTGGGTCGGCGTGTGTTTTTAGTTAAGTTCAGCCGGTGGGTGATTTTGGAGCTGCCTGGGTCGTGCTGCATTTGGCATCGATTGTAGTCGAAGCACCACCCGCCTGCAGGCCATGGAGGCGGGTGGGACCTCATGAATGGGAAATGGGGAATGTGTGAAGAGGAAGATCCAGAGCCGAACTGGTGGCACAGACCCCCGCCCTCGCTCCGTCTGCCTCGCTCTCTGATCAGGCGAGCTCTCCTGGCACCTCATTAAGAAGCTGACTCCTGCGAGGCAAGCC
The DNA here is from genome assembly GCA_018136845.1 of Heterotis niloticus. NCBI lineage: Eukaryota > Metazoa > Chordata > Actinopteri > Osteoglossiformes > Osteoglossidae > Heterotis > Heterotis niloticus. The sequence goes on from CM030891.1 coordinate 24,114,946, forward strand.
GCCATGCTTCCTGCGTCCCCTTTTTGTCGGGCGTACCGCAGCCAACCACCGAGGAGAGAGTAGTTACCGAAACTGACGCTTTCCCAAGATGATAGCAACCTTTTCCTTAGGTGGTCCCAAAAGACGAGCCCTTTCAAACAACTAAGAACTCTGGGCACATTCGATAAATATTTTCTCAGTGTTTTTATGCGTTTGCATGTAAGTACGTCTGTTCCACATTACGTTTACATTTCCATGTACTTTTACCATGTGTATCTACACCGTGTGTGTGTATATGTCTGCAGAGTGTTTGTTTATTTGTAGCTATAGTATGATTATAATATTTCTATCGCAAAACACGACTTACGAAAAAAAAAAAAAAAAAGAAAGCATTTGACCCTAACACCTAACTTTTAAAATGGCAATTAAAAATCTAAACTCTAAATTCTACATCTCTAAAATTTCTAGGTGCAGTGTTGCTCTTCCACATCTTAAACAAAATAAATATAACCTTTTATGGGTCTCCGCAATCGGCTCCAACATCGACCCCACCAGCGATGGCATGTAAATGAAAATCATATATTTCACGCCGCGTATTATACAACTCCATACCATTTTTTTTCAGTTTATAAGTAGCCGAGGAACCGTTTACGTTGTTAAAAGCCCATGTCGTGCTTACAGAGCAATTTTGCCCATTTAAAGGCTTCCTTTTTCGGTTTTCAGCTCAACTTACTGTAAGTTCAGCAGTGCCAAGCAGCTTGATCTTTACTCACCAGGAGGTCTCAGTCAGGCCCAGTTTCACACAGTTATTGACGGTAGTGAGAAAAGTAAACAAAAAATAATTAGGACGGAAAAAATGGTACAATTAATTCTGCGGTGAAATGGAGAGGAAAGGAGCGAAGGAGCCCGCAGATGCTTTGAAGGCTCTGAAGCAGAACGCTGCCGCAAATTAAATTAAAGGCGTGCGATGAAAGTCTGCGCCCCCATCAGAAATAAACAATAATCTCATAGCGCCTGGGTTTTATCGATTTTACCTTGCGATCTGCGTCCTCGGGCCGTAAAATCAGAGTAGGGCATTGTGCGAGCCTGCGAGTTTGTGCGAATGCCGCGCTCGCACGGGCGTCGAGACATAGGAACGGGGACCACCCAAGTGCGAGCAAGGGTGTTTTTTGTGTTTCTTGCCTTTGTATGAATTGTGTACCCCCCTGTGTCTCCGGTCTAAATGAAACTGTGACTCGGCAGTGGGGAAAATCATTCTTTGTGCTTTGTGTGTAAAATTAAAGTCCTCTGAGTCAGTAGCAGATGGACAGGCCACACGCACTTTCAGAGCTCCTGGTGGAAACTGCTGTGAGAAGAGGAGAGAGGGAGAAAGGGCCCCAAATTTGAGCACATCTTTAAATTCTTGAGACAACACTAACCCAAAGTTTTTTTTTTTTTTTTTTTAAACTGTGTAATGTAGCCGTATCGCATTTTGATTTTGTCTTACCACAGAGGTCAGGATATATTTAAGCCGCCACCACTTAGTTACTAGCAGCCGTGATACTCAGTGACCGTATGTTTGTGAATTTATACATTTATTACATTTTTGTTCATTGCTGGGCAGGTTGAGTGGCTGAAAAACGAGGAGCTGGTGAGTTCCCTCAAGGACGACCACGTTGACACACGTTCCGACCACAACTTGATCATCAGCCAAGCACGGCTGTCGGACTCCGGGAATTACAGCTGTGTGGCCAGCAACATCGTGGCCAAGAGGCGCAGCGCCACGGCCGCAGTGGTGGTGTTTGGTAAGACGAGTGGTATATGCAGAGTATACACCCATCCCCAGTTATACAGTTATTCACTTATCCAACCTTTAAGAATGTTTACTCTACCCTGACACAAGTTCCCAGCCACCCCCACTTTTCGCATCAAAAGTACACCAAGTCCCAAATGAAACATCTCTGGCCACACAATCCAGCTGAGCTGTGTGCTCAGTCTGGTAAGCAATCCCTGCATTTGAACACACAAACTGCTATGTGCATAGGCTGAGGATGGGAGCAGACGTATCGTTGCATTGTGCTTTCGTGTATTTCATGTGTTCATCTGACTATTTGCAGTATTAACTTGTGCTGAGAGTGGAGGAGGAACAAAGTTGTGATGATATCTGTAGTTTGCCTAACAAAGTGCAATGAAACCACTGTCCAACTTGTGTTGTAAAATTACATTGGATTTTGCATCACATTTAAATTGCGCTATGTCTACAATGCAAATGTGTTGTATATGTACGTTGCGCTGCTGTTTCCGTGCAACTGTCACGAGTCGTGCATCCTGCTGATGGAATAACACACTCACTTCACTCACCTGTATAAACTTTATGAAAGTACATAATAGGAACAACCAGTTTTAATAAGGAGGACTTTTGTTGCAAGGATTAGACTAACGTTATTAAAGTTTTCGATTGCTTTAGGTAGTTTTTCAGTGAACTGTGCTGATCTGAAAATGTATTAAAATTTTCTCATTAGAAACTTCAGGAATGGGTTCTTTAGTATTCAGACTTCCACCTTAATAGATTGATTTTTGCAAAGGATTTAGGCTCACGTGCTGGGTGTGAAAAAGAGACAAGTTTAATGACGTAAACAAAAGTTTTATGCAATGGACTGCGCGATTTATTAAAATGAATATATTCCAAAAATCAAACTAACCTGGGCTCATTGACATAAGGGTATGTACCTGGTACAATTTGCTTACTGTCAGCATCATGGATCAAGGAGTCAGGTTGTATGTTTTTGTTTGAATCTTTTTTACCTGGTGGCACAGTCTGCTGCATACTATAATATTGCTATATGTAAACTAGATGTCAGAGGTCTTCGGAATATGTGTGTACTTCTAACACGCATCATGTTGATACACACTGGCCAGTTATCTGTGGAGCTTTGTGCGTCACTGCTTTCTCTAAGCTAAGCGCTTACGGTAGCTGCCAGTAATAAATTTGAAACGGAGATCACCTGTGCCTCGGAACGACAATTCTGTCAAAACAAGCTTCGTGTTTACCATGAACAATGACAACTGCGTAGTTTGTTTTTTGCACAAAGCAGAAGTTTGAAAATTATAACTCTGCTGTGCCATATGAAAGTATGCTGTGTAAAAGTGTAATATTAGATTTATTGTATACAGTTTCAGCTGCTCAGTATTCAAACAAGCTAAGTACTTCCATTACGTAGCTCTGTTTGTGTATGTGTTATATGTGGGTGAATGTATTATATATACTATACAGTATTTATATGTAATGGATGCCAGGTGCAATACATGCTATTATTCGTGTTGTCGTGTTCAGTTAATGGCGGCTGGTCATTGTGGACAGAATGGTCCTCCTGTAACGTGCCCTGCGGCCAAGGCGTCAAGAAGCGATCCCGCACCTGCACCAACCCCGCGCCACTCAACGGGGGAACCTTCTGTGAAGGCATGTCAGTGCAGAAGAGCACCTGCAGCATACCATGTCCCGGTGAGCAGTGCACCGACACCAGGGTGTTCATCCTGTGCACCTTCGTAATGTAAAGAACATGAATTCATCTGTGTCTGATTTTAACAAGAAACTCTGAACCAAGTGAGCTACTTCATTGTAGGAGTCTTTAATAGGAGGTAATGAAAAACACCTTGCATAAGCAGCACATAACCTTGTATAACCAGGCCGTGCCCTGGTTTTGATTTCACCCTGTGATGGTTCTTTAAGTATTGAAATTAATTCTTCTATTCTTTCAGGGTGTATTATGTACCGTGCCATTAAGTGTAGTTCTCCAAAACATAATGTAGTCTAGTTATGGGTATAAACAGAGACCTAATGGTATTTTAACAATTAGAGATAACAGAGAAGATTGGTAGCCCTGGAGAGTTATCTTAATTTTTGGGCCCGCACAAGGTTGAGCGACCGAAGGCAAAACATTTTCAAGTGTTAGCAATCTAAAGTCATATCGATTAGAGATTCAGAACAGTTTATTTATATAGCACCCTTCTTGGTGTGGTAGCCACACAGCGCTTTGCCTGGGTTGTAGTAACAGGCAGGCATTGCATGAAAAAATCAGAGCTAAGTGTAGATAAATATAAATTAACCTTACTGACAGCTTTGTAAATTGTCATGAAATAATCACATGTGCACCTAACTGCAGCGAACGTGCTATGCAAGCTGTGAAGTAAATATTTCTGCACATCTGTGCACAACTTGTCCGTCCATTGAAATTAAGCGACTTACAGCGAGCGGCAAGGAAGTCCCAGAGGGACAGCATGATGATTCCGGCCTTAAACGTTAATGCTGTGCTCCATTCCTGCATCTGCCGAGTCACGTACGATCGAGTTTTCAGAAATATCCGATCAAAAAGTAACAAATTAAGTGCGGTAGGAGCTACTGTAGGCCTTTACAGAATAAACAATAGACCCGACTGTAGTCAGATTACATTTGTGTTATAGTCCTTCTGGTTCAGTGATATTTTTCAATAAAAAGACTGTTAAAATATAAATAATGCCCCTTCAGATCATATCCTCCTCAAATTGAAATCTGCCTTTTTGAAAGCTGAGGCTAGCTCTCGATTTTCAGAAAAGGTACAAGTAAGTTAAATTGCATCAGATGGAATCAGACGAATTGTTTTTTAGTGTCAATGCAAAAATCATCCTGCAAATTTTTTTCAGCTGATTTTGCATCTCAAAGGATTCCTCGTAATTTTTTTCGAAGGCAAGTTGATTAAAATGAATTTTACGTTTAGAAATGCTGCAGTAAAGTTGGCATGGCTGAGCTGTATCTGCAGACATGCCCGCAGTTCAAACGAAAGAATCCCTCTAACTTTGATTCATGGTTTTGTTGCCATGACTGTTCACAAGCAAAACGGGAAAAGAAGCAGAAAATAATGCTCAGTTTATCCAGGCTTATTTACAGCCACATGGATTTGTATTACATAATATGTGGCGTTCCTAGCTAATTCAAAAGGGATGGGATCATAAACACAAACTTAGGAAAGCGCAAATGTTTTTGTTTTGAACAAAGTATGGACCCGTCTTTGGGTTTAGCCTTCACCAACGTGTGCTAGACAAACCGGATATGCTGATAAAGGCAAATCTTGAGATGTGTCTATACTTTTCATAAAACTAAAAAAAAAAAAAAAAAAAAAAAAAATGTCTTAAGGTTCTCCGTGTGATCCCTTCCCTGTTAAATTTTGCCGCAATTTTTTTTAGTACTCCTTCATTCATTGCATTGATATTGGGTTAAGTGCGTCTTTTGATCGCTTTTTTCTCGGGAATAGCTAGCAAATAAACATATGAATTGGTGTTTGTTCGGTATTATCCTTATTTTTTTCTTCACCCAAACATGACTACCTATAATCAGACCTGTAATACTTGCAGTACAAAGAAATGCAACATTTTTTTCCCCACTTTAGTACTTTCGCCGTATTGGGTACTAAAACTAAATAAATCTGAGGTTTCAAGCAATTCCCCTTTTGCTGTTTGTTTAATGGGACTTAAATATTCATAATTGCTGCATGTAACTCCTTTTTCTGAGCTTTGCAAAAACAAATTTGGCTGTTATCGCAGTCTTTGTTGCTCAAGACAGACAAAATTCTTGATGTTACTTGGAGAAAGTCAATAACGGGGAAAGCATTTGCCATTTCAGGGGGAAAAAAGGTTATCTTGTGAGAGCAATGCACATTCAGCAACATAATCTACATCCAAGTCACTTTTCAAAGGACTGAATTTGCTGCAATGTGTAAACATGCAATTTGCATTTAGATTAGTAGGAAGGAAACCTTAAAAGACTTTGGAGTTATTAAGGTGCAGGCCGGGTAGAACAAGAGAAAAGTCAAACAGCACCTTTCTTCAGCGGCTTGCTCTGAAAGGATGTTTCCTTTGTAAAAGTCGGAAAGGAAGAAGGTTTAGTGCAGGTCATGCGCCCGGGTGTGACTGAACCGGTTCACTATAACCAAACATGTTCAACCCATGTTGAAGAAGAAAATAGGGATGTGAATTATGAACAGTAACCCCAATCCGATCGTAGACTCGTACTCTGATGATTTTGTAGGCCCTTTTCTTCAGGCAAAGATACAGCGATGGGTGGTTCTCTGAATCGAGGCAGAAAAGCTTGCTTGCTGGGTGAAAAAGGATGATCTCAAATACAGCAGGGTTGTGTCTCGTGAGGCTCTGTATTCCTGGAGAATGGGAAAAGGCAACTTTGAACCTGGAAAGCAGCTGACTAACCCTCTGTAGCCTGTTTTCCACAGTGGACGGTGGCTGGGAAACATGGACCGAGTGGGCGTCCTGCAGCTCAGAGTGTGAGAGGCAGCGAAGCAGGGAGTGCACAGCCCCAACACCCAAACATGGGGGCAAAATGTGCGACGGACCTACCCAGCACACGGAAAACTGCACAGGGGGTCTGTGCACGCAGAGTAAGTCACCCCCTGCCTCTGCCTTTGTTATCATCCTCATCACTGACACATCACACAGTAGTGTAAAGTTGAGAGTGGTACCTACATCGTGCAATGGTTAAACAACTGACCGTGAGATTGCAGCTTTCCACAAGCAGCCCTGCTGGGGATACCACTGAGTGTGATAAAACATAGTACACCATTTCAACAGTATGAATAGAGTTTTAGTTAAAAAGCACCTGCGATGCTTTTGAAGTTCAGTCCAGGATACTGGCACACAAAGGCCTCTTCAGGACCAACTGAACTGGACATCTGCAATGTTTTGGTCCTTTTTTAGCACCATAATAGTAATAATATCATCAATAGTTGCACAATTTATTGTAAATATGCACTTATTTATTGAGAAACTTATCTATCTATCTATCTATCTATCTATCTATCTATCTATCTATCTATCTATCTATCTATCTATCTACTTACTTACTTGCTACCAATGACCTCAGTTCTTTTTTATTGTCTTGCATCATCACAGTGTCTGTTTATTGCTTTGTGCATTGTGGTCCAAAAAAACTGCATTTATTGCTTCCTTGTTCATCTATATAAGTGCAAAATGTCAAAGTGAACCCTGAAGTGTGAACCATGACCTAAAATGTTGATTTGCATATTGTAGCAAAACCCACTTATTTCGCAGTAACCGACAGAATCAAAAAAGTACACGTGCATGTGTGAATGGGTTTGGATTCCCATGAAAATGTATAAGAAGAAATTTGTGCTCTAATGAAAAGTTTAAAAAAAAAAAAAAAAAAAAACAGAAAACAATAAGTTGTGTTGAAATGTTACAACAAAAGTTTAGTAATTTACCAAAGCGGCATTATTTGCTCCGGGTCTTTCCAACGCACCATTTCATTGTCAGCCTCTAGCTTCTCTTTTTCCCAAAGGAGAGAACAGACAATATGGAAGTCTTCTGTGAAATGATACATAATGCTGGTACAGATTAAATCACTGCTGTATCAATCCATGCTTTTCTCATACATTGACATTTTTCTATGCCATTATATGAAATTTTAGCGGTTATTTTGGGACTGTAATTTGTCAGCATAAACTGTAACCTCTTTGTTTGTGTGGCTGTCTTTGCAGATCGAAAGCTGCTGCATGATGTGAAACCTCAAAGTGAGTTCTGGAGCTCTGTTTGCGGTTGCCATGCTCCCAACCTTCGCTGACACACACAACGTCCACACAAACCCTCCACTCCAGTTAAACTGTGAGCTCTGGTGTCTTTCATTTAGTCAGCTGAAGGGAACCTGCATCGGTAGGACGGCGACGCCGCGAAAGTGTCGTCGGACCGCTGCGTCAGAGCCGTCATATCCACCATCGATGTGCCGAGTTTAGCAAACGCAAATTTGTCATAAACTAATAGCTGCTTTTGATGGCAGCTTGCAGTGATACTTATATTGCCATGTGGCCTTCATCTGTTTGCAATAAGTGCAGGCTCCAGAACAGTCTTTCCCTTTTCGAGACATAATTTTTCCCGTTTGCCCTTTATTGATCTGACTATTGTTACATATCAAAATATAACCCTGGGGAGGAATTATTTTTAGTCAGACAAATGAAGGACACTGAAAATCTCAGTGACAACACCACAGGGGTCTCAGCACAACATTAAACTGCGGAGAGCAGTTTGTACACTTGATGATGTCCACCGCATTGGAGGAAAAAGCAACAACTGAGATTTAATTTTTATGTTTCCTGCTATATCTTTAGAACTTTAGGATGATGCTTCAGAAATATTCACACGCAGTCCTTAATCACAATTCAGTTTTGGACTCCCTAACACAATATAATCATTTCTCTAACATTTGGCCCGCCTGTCACAACCACATATATGTATTTATGTACTTACTGTACTTAGTATTAAATACTCTTAATGTCATCAACTGCTGTTACTATTAATACTATTAATTTACTGCTGTGTTTGCAATATAGTTAAAATAAAGTAAAACAACTGATGCTTGGTTGCTTCAGGGCTTGACAGATCCTTCTCATCACACTAAAGTGAATCAGTGTCTTTGGGTCCTTCGACCGCATCCGACTGAGCTGAATGTCATCTGCGTAATCAAACCGGGGACTCCAGTTCTATCTCATAAGCTCACTTTGGCATCTAAGTTTACAGCCCAAGCTCCCTACAGCACTATTGAGTTCTTCTGTGGGAATAACTTTTTCGGAAGTAAATGTGTGCTCTTTTGGAAGGAAATTAATGGAGTGTAATTACTGCAAATGAGCTAATTTAATGAATTTTGTGTTGCCATACTGCCCTGCTCCCCATGAAATTCAAGTGCCTTTTAATGCCTGGTCTTTACAGCTTACAAATGACTGTCAGGTGCAACATCAATTTCCGTCACTTTAATTTGGGCAGAATCCATTATTTTAACGTACTCCTATAATGAGTGTGAGGCAGCAATCTCGGTTAAATCAGAATTGCAAAGCATTCAAAAAACAAGCTCCTCCGAGTATCCAGGGAGAGGCATTAAGTGAGGAACTCTTATCTGCTACATATACATATGTGGTCGCGTGCTTTTTAAGAGCGCCGAATAATTATTATAATAGGGCCTGGTCTTCAACATTGCTTAGTTTATTAATGTGTCGATCAGACCGTGCTTCTAGGACTTATTCTGCATGCTTGTACCAGGGCTTATATGAGTTATTTACTTATTATAGATATTTACACATTATTAATCGGCGATCCCTCTGTGTCCTGTATATAAAGGACCAATCAACTGTTTAACTTGTAACTTTTGCGGTAGCCCTCCCGCAAAACCTCTACCCGTTCTCCTATCTTTCAGATGTTGAAGGCACCAATGATGTGGCCCTGTACTCTGGCCTGGCAGCTGGAGTAATTGCAGTGACAATTCTTGTGATAGCAGTCATGCTGTACAGGAGGAACCATAGTGAATATGGTGTGGATGTCATTGACTCCTCAGCCCTAACTGGGGGCTTCCAGTCCCTTAACTTCAAGACCACAAGACAAGGTAAGTCTATCTAATCAGATGAATTTTTATACAATGCTTTCCATGTTGACTGGTTATTGACCAGGGGTTAGATGGCGCTTGTCCCTTGTTGGGATCTTGCATGACCAGCACTGCCCTCCCTTGGGCTAAACAGTCAGGCTTGGAGCCTGCTGTTTACCTGTTCGTTCATTTGTGGACCTAAGTGGGTAGGTAGAGCTGTCTTTTTCAGTCAGGAGGTGTGGATCATGTCAGTACCTGCTGCTCCCCAGTTCTTCGTGTTTGTGACCCTCTGTTGGACATCTGCTGCTGTGATGGAGATTGGTTCCTGCTCTGGGAGACCATTGCACTGTGTTTTCAGGCATTTTAATAAATGTGCTTCAGTGTTGTGTGATGGTTCCTTCTCCCATATCCTGTGCTCAGTTTCAGACCTTGGTGGGTCTGTGGCCGATGTACACTGTGGGTGTTTCTTCTTGGAGAAATAAACCAATATTGGCCTACAGCAAACAATCCCACGCACAAACAGGTAGTTTGTATATACATCTGGCACTTAACACCTATGTGGTGGAAGCTGGGAAAGGCTTAGACAATGGGCAGTGTGTAGAGCCTTTTTTATAAAGTGAAAAAATGACAACAGTTGAGCGTGAATTGTTTCACATAACAAAGGAACTGAAACCTCAGCAGAAACTGAATGAGACAGAAAGTCTGGAGTTTGGCAGGTCCGTAACTATCTGCCTGCTCCCTAGAAGACACTGTCAAAGAGATGTTTTTATGGAGATACTCCTGTCAGTCAGAAACACCATTAAGGAGATAGTAAAGGTTAAGAAGTACCTCAGAAGTCAAGACTGACTCCAGTCTTTAGATCCCCATCTTCTTTTGTAAAATATATTGTTTTTTTTCTTTTTCTTGGTTGACTCAGTATGTAATATTCTGTTTTATCTTTGTGTTCCATTCCTGCATGATGGACAAGTACTGCACTCGGTCCCGTAGTAACCTAGCCAGCAGCTGGTCTGTATACATAATTAGTTCTTCCTCCTCTTTCGGGATGACATTTATTTTGCAGAAGTTATGTCCTTTGTGTCTCAGTACAAAGTAATGCTCCTTAGGCGGCTGCGGCACACACTGACAATTGCATTGAGAGATCAGTGCCGGTCTATCATCTGGGTTCATCAGTGCAGATGTAAATTAATAATAAGCAAATTTCTTATTCATCAGCAGGCAAATAATAAAGATAAGTAAATGTTTGTTTTTTCAAAATGTTATAGTAGCTATTCATGGTCACCTTTAACTATTATTATAATTTTGATGCTTGTGTCATAACGCTTTTCAACTATATTTTCACATAGAGCACTCCAGGAACATGGAGTCGCCCTTCTAGATGCATACTTTTGTCTGCTCTGCTCACTGTTCTTTTATAACCACAGGAATTGCAGGAAGCGCTTTGTCCTTTGGACGTGAGGAGGTGGTTAAGTTCAGCATTAGGACATTCTCAGGGAAAGTTACATGGAGCACAGTCTTAAAATTTCATCCTTTAGCTTTGGCCTCTTCATTCATCTTCTTTGACCTCAGTATCATAGCAAGACTTGCAGGACTTACCTGTTCATACAGCACGGTTGGAGTAATTATGGGGACTTTGGCCAGGTGATTGGAGCTTAACTACTGGCTACTGGGGAACATGACTAGCAGTCCAATACATAACACTGGTCCACTTTTCCAAACCAGTGCCTACCCGGATCGCTGTATACCTGAAGCAATAATGTCAAACTAATGGTTCATTAAAAGAAAAAATACAGATTCATTTTCATTTTCTCTTTTGCTATGCATTTATAGAAAATTTGTCATGGTTTGTCAGCTTAAAAATTTTTAACGTGATTTATTATTTTTTATTAAATTAGCTTTTTTTGCTTTTTTCCCCAATTACCCACTTACTTAGATAAATTGGTTTTGTAAGGAATCCCTGTAACAGGTAAAAAGGTCAGAAGATGGTAAGGAAAAAGATTTTTTAACTTTTGTCTTTACAGTGGGTCATGACATGCTGGTTTTTCAACCAAACTCTTAATGCAATAAATGCAAAGTTAAATGATCTTAGAAGCATTCTTACAAGTAAAAGTCGATAACACAAAGTGATTGCTTAAAATAAGGTTTTACATCAATAACTTTTGTTGTATCAGGTTTTAAGTTTTATTTATGCTGAAATGAATACATCCAAGCTTTTGTGGACTAACACATGTAGGTTTACTTGCATCATGAAGGCCCCTTTTATGAGAATGCTGACTAAGCAAATGTAATTTGTACAATAGAAATAATGAGCATTAATTTCAATTCATTGCACCTGCTTTGCGCATGTCGTACCAGACAAAAGTTTCCTGTCTCTTCACATGGCCTGAGACACATATCTTTCAGAGCCACATCTACGGAGAACTGGCTGTGCATTTTCAGTTGATCTAGGTGGCTCCCAGCGAAAAATACAATTCTTTAAAAAATTTTGTAGCTTCCCACATTTTTCTATTTTTGCTCCTTTTACACATTAAATTTTACTACAGTTTTCCCAGTTTGAGTAGCATACAAATGTGAAAAAACTCATATTTGTTTCAACTGACAAAATTCTCTCTATGAGGGGTTAATTTGTGCAAACCATTTGAATACAGTCAGGCCAGATTTAGTCCAGTCCTGCCAACACATTTTCCAGCTACCCGTGCCCTTATCAACAACAGTCAAGTAGGCAAAATATTCATATAGGCGTGTGATGCTATGCTCAGAAGAAATTTCTGAAGACCTCTGGCAAAAAGATGCTGAGGTGTATCAGTCTGGATAGGGATACACATCCATTTCTAAGGGTCCAAAGCACAACTGAACCACAGTCAGGCCAGAGTTCTCTTTAAAGGAGAAAGTTTATCGTAGTAGTTAATAGACCACTAAGAGTGCCTACCCTGCCAAAATATTTCCAAAAGCCAGGTGTAAAATTATTAATAAGCTCAAAAGAACCCCAGAACCACATCCAGGGAATTTTGGGCCCATCTCGCCTTAGTTCAAGTGCCTGTTCATGACTCTCCAACATCAAGGACCTTGCGAATAATAAGTTACACTTTAAAGTGCAAACCGCTGCTTGCTAAAAAGAACCTGAAAGCTCGTCTGCAGTTTGTTAAAAAAGCACATGGGACTTCTGTGAGTAACTCACAAAGAGTAGTCTGTGGACTCAAAATGAATAAATAAATGAATAAAAAGGTAAAATAAAATTTCAAAAAATGAAATTAGTAAATGCATCAAAATAAAAACCTTTTGGGCAACAAATATTTCATTATTTGTAGCGAAAACCAAGCCACCAGCAGTCAAACATGGCAGTTGCAGTTTGATGGTTAAGGGATATTTTGGTGCCAAAAAGACTTGGGTGCATTTTGATCAGTAAAGGAATCGTGAATACCTTTTTGGATCAAAGGGTTCAGCATGATAAAATTCCAGAGGAGAACGTTAGGCCTCTGGTGTGTGGGTTGAATCGTGCAGCAAGATGGCAATCCAAGCCATACAAGCAAGTCAACGCCACTGTGGCTGAAAAACTAAAATTTGCTATGGAATGGTAATGGCAAATCCCTGACCCTGAATCCAGTTAAGCTGTTGTGGCAAGGCCGGAAAAAGCTGTTCGTACTTGAAAGCTTGCAAATGTTGCCGAGCTAAAGCAGTTCTGCATGGGTCAAAATTCCTCCACAGAGATGTGAGATCCTGGTCAACAACTATAAGGAGCATTTATTTGTAGTGAGTGGAGCAACCAGGTATTGACTTGAAGGAGCAGTTACTTCTTTAAACTTCCGCACCAAGGATATTACATAACAAACTGTCTCCAGCTCCATTTATATATTAGTAGAACTGAACTAATATATCAAAAATCAAAAAAGGAAAATCGAGAATCGAAAAGAGGAAAAAAATACCGCATTAAAAACGCAGCAACAGATTCTGGAAATTAAGTATTTAATTGTTTAGAAACGGCCTTTAAGTTGCAGTCTTGTTATCGAGTAAACCGTTCATTAAATAAGGGTGTTTATAACATCAACAGGTACAAGTGTTTCTGTTTAGCTGTACCTGGGTTTAAAAATAAATATGAATGGATGTCACATCCGCTGTCACCTTTCTTTCAGTCACTGAGAGTGACAGCAGCACATTTAATCGCATGGCGTACATTTCTGTTTGTGTTGCACTTCTCTCTATGCAGCTTTCTGCTATTGTAAGGAAGAGACCCCTCAGACAGACATTGCTTTCCGTGCCATAGGATTTAATGGCAAGAAGTAGTAAAGGGAGGGAGGAAAGAAGAGAGACAGAGACAGAGAGAGAAAGAGGATCCACCAACTCACTATGTCTTCTGTCTAATTTGACCCTTTGACCTCCACAGCTACTTTAGAAACATATGGAGATGAGTTTAGGGCTACTGTTGAGCATTGGTGTAAATCTTTACATTATTTAAGAAGGAAGGTAAGGTGGAGCATAAATGTGGGGTTTATCAGTAAACAGTCACATGAGACAAAGCCACAAACCGATTGTGATCAGAATGGAGCAGAGAAAAAATCGGACTCCCTTGGACTGTGGCAAAATGACCGTTTTCCAGCGGCCTTTGGTTGAACTCCTGATGAATAAAACTGAATGAAATTATTATTACATAAGGATTAGGAAGGGCTGAAGCTTGTTTTTCAAGGTCTACCTAATATTCACACTTTCTTGGTCTGCTGCCCTGTTCAAGCGCAAAGCGCGTAAGTTAAATTGACATGCTGAAAAGGTGAACAATGTTCAGGTTCTGTGTGTGCCTCTGGCTACCTGAGTTATGCATCCTGTACCGCATGCATGTGTGTGTCTTCCATCTTTACTGACACAAGCTGTCAGCAGTCGGTCCTCCTCTAAGAAATAAAGTCTTTCACTGCAGCTCTTCAAAGCAGTAGCAGAACATTTGTTCTTTCAGTTCTTATATGAATACGGTGCCACTCCATTTATATGTAAACCCTCTGGGATGAGAGTTGCCGTGCTTGTAACCAGAGTTGAGTAGCTAAGCCAAAACCTTTACTGAAAACATGGGTGTAACTTATCACGTGTTTAAGAGCACAGAACGCACGCTAAAAATGAACATCATTACATGTGTTAGTCATCAACAATGTTGTCATTGTTCTTCAATATCTGTATTTGGCTGGGGCGAATGTCATAACCCTTAGCAGTTGAGGTCCGACTCTGTTTGGGGTCCAGTGTCTTTACGACATCAACTTCACCAGCTAATGACTGCGCCTTGCACTTATCGACACACTTTTGTTTTTTATCACAAACTAAACTTTTGACACCATGCAGTAAGTGCAAGCGTCCAGAAGGCAGGAAGTCAAAGACTTTTCTAGAATGAGCGATGCCATTGGCCGTCGATGGTTTGTTCGTCACATAATGTCAACTTACTACTAACTACAGACATCCGTGATTATAGGCAGAGCCGGATAGGCCCAGCAATACACAAGCAGGACCAAAAACTTGCATACTTAGAGCCGGAACTTGTACTTAATGCTGATGCTTTTAAACTGCCATGTAAATGGGCTGAATTCTAACAGGACCAGACATGCAGCGTGCATATAAACAGGTTCTGCTTATAACCGACTTTCTTGTCAGTGGAATGCACTGTATGTGCAAAAGTCCAAATATTGCAAAATAATTAACACAATATAAAAATTGAAATCTTTATATCCATGTCTTTGGATAGAGTTGAAAACCCACCTTAAGTGGTATCTCCCAATTGCTCTGCTCTGGCTTCCCTAGCTGTGTAGGAAAGCTGCCGCGGCAGATCATCTAGTCCTTGTACCCAACCTTTGCCAAAGGATGCCCTGCGTGTTAGCCCCAGAATCTTACTGGTTTTCCCCAAAATGTACCTTCAGCTTTCCACTTTTCTGGCTGAAGTTAAGCATAATGGCTGCCAAATAGTTTTTCGCATCAGCGGTGATCGAGAAGGGTTGCAGTGCACGGTGTGTCGTGCCTCGCAGTGCCTTGACTGAGCAGCCAGGCATGGGTTCAATTACTGCTCAGTCTCCGTGGGTTTTGCATGTTCTTCCCCATGTTTGGCAAAATGAGCTGCATTTTACACCCCTCTTCCAGAAGTGATGACCATCATTATATACTAAATGGTATACAATATGTCACGATATACTATGATGATGTGTGAAGATGATACACTAAATATCATAAGCATAGATGATGTGCTCAATGTCACGATGGCCTTAATTTAATAATACGTTTAAAAAAAAAATGAGGTCACAATTCAAAGTGACACTCGGCAACCCCTTACTTAATTTTGGCAATTCTGCTTCCGTCAAACCGCCCTACCTGCACGCTGAAGCCGGCAAAGACAAAACGCTCATTTAAATGATTATTTCATCTTTGCATGTCTTCCTTACAGTGTTTGAATAAAACAGCGTTTTGGGATTAGAGCTGAAACCCCCCAACCAATTAACAATTTCCTCTCAGACAAAAGCACCGTTAGCCACCCGGCGACGGCGTGTGCCAGGTGACAGTTGTGCAGACGGTGTTTAGCAGCTCCGGCTGTGTCTTGTGAGAGGCGTCCCGGGGTTTGGCTGTTCGATCTCGACCGACAGGCACAGTGTGTGCCTCTGGTACAGGATGCTAGAGCTAGCGCCCAGCTGGGCTGCCCTGGGAAACACATTCCCAGAGTTCATCGGAACCCTGGCAGAAGCTGAAGGACCCCTCTTTATTTACATGAGCATTTTTTCGTCCCTTCTGCCGCAGCGCTCGCAGAACAGAACGCTCCTGTCTTCCCAGCACTGAATTCTTTTCATGTCTTCTGAGTTAAATGACATCAAGGACGCAGAAGTTAATTTTCTCTATTAAAAACCATGCAAAATCAGACGCGTCTGTCATCGCGCTGGTTCATTCTTTCATTCAAGGGCAGAAATTGCTTCTGCTTCTCCTGATTTTTCTTTATTTTCCATTTTCTCTCTGTTCTACATTTTTTTATGAGTCTGCATAATTGGTTTTAATATTAACTGGATGACAACATTCTGTTCTGTCAAGCTGCAGCGACGTGTTAAAGTCATTTGAAATGTTTCTTGAATTTCATTTAAGCGCTTGGTGCCTTGTAGGTTTGCCCACATTTCCTGTCCTTCCTCTTCTGTGCTAGAATTCATTTTCATGTGGATCTTCCCTCCAGGAAATCCTCTTCTCATGAATCCCTCCATGCAGCCAGATCTCTCGGTAGGACGCGCCTACAGCAGTCCCATGTGTTTTCAAGACACCGTGGACAAGGACTCCTCCCTCTTCGACCCCTTGCCAGACATCAAGGTCAAAGTTCCGAGCTCCTTCATGGTTTCTCTGGGAGTGACAGACCGGGCTGAGTACCACGTCAAGGGCTACATGGACACCTTACCAAGAGGGCTGAACCCAGAATACAGAACAGTGGAGAGGTGTGATATGAGTCTGCTTGCCCCCAGCACTTATTCTCAGCTGAAGACTTCCGGCATGTTCGGGTATTTGGGTGGACGGCTGGTGATGCCGAACTCAGGTGAGCTCACGAAAAGGTGCTGCACTCCTGTAGTAATCCTGGACGTCCACTTTAGTTACAGAACAGTCCAGTCTTTGAAAGGTGTTTCATTGCACAGTTTCCAGCTGACACAGCCAGAATAGGTGATGTTCTCAAACCCAGGGTTTCTCCTGCAGGAACACTAAACCATCTTGCCCAGCTGCAGCCTGAGCTCATTCTCCATACCTGTCGATTTTATCACATTGTAGTGCTCTTTCCCAGCAGCAGGTAGCATAGTGGTTAGACCTGCTCCCTCTGGACTGAAAAGATCACGTTCAAATCCCATGTTCCCCTCCAGCACCCTTGTGCAAGGTACTTATCCTGAATTGCTGCAGTAAAAATTATCCAGCTGCATAAATGGGCAAATCTTGACTGCGGTGAATTGCTCTTTCTGAACCACGTGTCTCTCCATCGGTTAGTAAAATGTTCTTTTGCTTTTCTCAGTGTTGTACAATGCTTTGGAGAAAAATGCCAAATAAAAGAATAAATGTTAGTGTAATTCTACATAAGTAGCTTAACATCATAAGTCGCTTTTGAAGAAAAGCATAATCTAAATAAATAAATGTAATATGCATGGCTATATACTGTTTGCGCTCCAGTAGCAATGACGCCGGAGGAAAATACAAACAAATATGCACCTGTGCACTAGTTTTCCAGCTCCCGCTTTCCGAATTCCTGATGTGAAAAGCAGTAAATGTTAATACCTGCATCGGTATCCGAGCCGAGAAGTCCCAGAGAGAAGTGCCATCCAAGTGCAGTTAGAGCGCAACAGAGAAACAGGCAATGCTGCTGTGAGTACGGTATGAAGCTGTGGGCAGCACTGCGCCCAGCATCTGCGTACTCAGCCTTTGCTTCTTGTGCGCCCGTGTCCAAAGGCAGTCTGTGGATTTGTAATTTAATTCACCTCTGTTCATTTGGTTAAAAACAACAATTACAGTAATACAGTAACAATTACCGTCCACCCTCCATTTTCCCTTTTAGTCTTTCATCTGCTTTCCCACCTGCTGACGTGGGCAATTTTCAGTAACAGCGCATTATAGCCATTAGATTACATTATTTTTATATATATATATTTTTTTTTTATTTTATATTGTTTTGATGTCTTCATTTTTTGCATAAAAAATGTTCTTATTCAATGTTCTTATTATCACTTACAAAGAGCAAAGCATGATATGTAATACTAAATAAAAAGAGTGAAGCATACGGTATAAAGACACAAATCCATATTAAATACATCAAGTGTATGGTATTTAGATGATTAAAGTTCTTTTTATCCTGCCGAATTAGGTATTTTACAGTGCTTTACGGGATATTTTTGGGAAATCAATTAGGGTTTCTCAGATGAGCCGGGAACGAATCATAATTTACCTCTTTAAGAAATAATGTAGATTCAAGTTTTCGTGCTGTTTTCTTCCTGTTTCCATCCTTCGCAAGAATGATGCACAGTGGCACCCTCCTGCCCTCCAGTTTGTTTGGACCTGACACAGTGATATGCTGTCTCCGACCGATGAGATGTCGATTTGGATATTGTGGAGGCGGTGTTAAAACGCAGCTATCAGATGGGTTTTTTAAGTGTTTGACATCAGTGTTCAGCAGGAGTCACCTTCTGCCGCCTAATAGAAGAGTCTAACCTCACGTTCAGAAGTTCAGAGGGATGACTTTTCCCAGGCCGGATGACAGGCAGACTGCCACAGGCTGCCCCCGGACAGCCGTCCACCCTCCATTTTCCCTTTCAGTCTTTCATCTGCTTTCCCACCTGCTGACGTGGGCAATTTTTTAGGCAGACTGGAGGACCTGGATTCATCAAGTCAGCCTGTATGAGAGCTCAGCGTGCAAAGTGGGCAGCTGGGGCCCCCGGAGCACAGGCCTGCCCTACCCCACCCCACCCTGGTGGCTTTGTCCTTGTCACCTTTCCCCAGCCAGCAACTGACAAAGCTCGATCAGAATGGACCCTGAAGCAGATGTACATAATTAGTTGTGTCACTCTCCTCCCTTGGGTCCCCAGATAAAATGTGCCACACACACAGGCACATACAAACACACCCAAATACACATCCCATGTTACCTTGTGGTGCTTTTATCAGCTGGCGGACTGGAATTATTCATAGGAGTCACACTGCAGGGATTATTTAAGACCTCCTGTGCGCTGATCAGTCTGTTGTCTCCTGTAAAAAAAGGCAGACATGGTAGCAGATGTTTTTTTTTTTTTGGGGGGGGGGGGGTGAGAACAAACTGGTACACTGACAAGCTGAAAGCTTTAGAAGAGGAATAATGCCCTCCAGATTCAGTATTTTTCTGGAGACACTTATCAGTTGGGAATCTCTGCAGCAGCTGTCACCATTTCTAATCCTCTGTTTTACTGTTTAACACACCTGCACCTCCACATTTGCTGCACGTGACCTCGTGCGAACGCTGAAGATAAAGCATGACCGCAAGCACCTGTGAAATGGGTGCAGTGATACATATTTTTTTACCAAACCCGGGTTCTGAAAATTAACCGTCTTTCCGGTTCCTTTTCCACCTTTTCTCGACACATCTGTCTGTCTTTACAGAAGTTGTTTTTGAAATCCACAGCACATTTTCCGGAGTGAAATGCCAGACGCAATATCAGAGAAATGGCGATCCTGTTAAACGACAGTGCCATGGCAACCCAGCGAGATGTATTCTTACCCTGGATCTCCTATGTGTTTTTCCTCAGGAGTAAGCCTGCTGGTTCCCCACGGGGCGACTGCTGAGGAGACGACGTGGGAGATGTACATTGTCATCAATCAGGAGTCCAGGTGAGGGGTACTTGTAGAGGCCCTTTGGAGTTCGCTGAGGGTGTATGGGATGAAAAAAGAGGAAATGGAGGAATAAAAGAAACAAAGACGATTGTACCATTTTAAATGAGGTGCGATCGTTGCTCACCGTACTTTGGGCAAAGAGAAAGAAGCCAGAAAAGCTGAATATCTGCTTTAACCGGCACCCTTATGTAGTTTACTGTGCCCCAGTAATGGGCTGTGTGGTAAGTGATCGACCAGATGTCCGAAAGTTCATGTTTGCTTGCAGTCTGTGATGCTGCTCTTCGGTGTTGCTGTGGATCTGTCATTCATACCACAGCTTTTATATGCAGGGCTCTGTTATGGGTCACATGTATGCAGTCTGTCTGCTTGGGTCTATAATTTTATTGCTGGTCAGCGCAAAACTCTTGGATCAGTTCAGCACTTATTCTTCCATCCATCCATTTTGTTAACCGCTTTTTCCTGGTCAGGAACATGGTGGCCTGAAATGTTTCCGTATAGTTGTAGGACACTGGGCTATGGAGTCACCCCTAGATGGACAGCCAGCCCATTGTACACAGTCACACACACAGTCACACAGTATGGGTAACATTTAACACTTATTATTATACCACTTATTATATTAAAATGCTCATATCAGCATCAATTTTATTCTCGCACAGGTTATTATTCACACTTATAAGTGACCTGCTTATTTATCTGGGAATTTTGGTGTATTTCATTAGATTTAAATAAAAAGTAGTGCTTTGCGGTACAGAACTGCAGTCACTATTTTTTTTCCAAATTCAAAACTGTCATTTGAGAACGGGGTACAGAAGACACCCTTTGGAATCCCTTTTAGAATGATACGTGTAAACAAAAACAATTTATTGATGATAATTTGATTTATTGATGGTTTCTGTGTTGAAGCAGCACAGTAAGAGAATCTGCATCACTTGTGTTCTGTGAAGATCGGTATTTCAGCTCTGAGCTGGAATCTTTCCTGGTTTTTCCTCATAAGCTAAAATCTCAGCAGAAACGGATTCGTCTCCAAACGGGTGCCCATTATTAAATTAAGCAAACGGAAGTGTCGCTTCTAGACCGCCCAGAAAATACAATCTTTGATGTACGGAAAACTGGCAAAGATTTTCTTTTGTATAAGCAAGGCTTATAAAAGTTCTCATAACACAGTTGATACAGTCCATATAACCCAAAATAGAGCATGATTTGTTCAGATATTCCTTACAGCAAGGCTTTGCGCTAATTTCCCATGATGAACAGTAGGATGAAAACGTCATTTGAAAACAACAGAGACTTTTAATAAATATGAATTTCAGATTGAATTGTGCCAAGTGTTTACAAATACATGTATTCACATACCAGTGGAAACTGTAATTATGATTTTTCACTTTCAACCCATTTCATGCCAAGTCAGTCACTGTCAGGCCTTGATAATGGGAGCGAGTCTTGCTTGCTAACAAACAGCCTTGCCAGAAAAGCACAAACAAAAACTCCAACTCTTCTTGAAGTTCCAAGATGCCGTCGCGGGGCCCCGTCACGAGGCTTAACAAATGGAGTGTTCCTGCAAAGGCCCAATCTCATCGAGCCTCCACGTTCGGCCTGCTGCTTCGCCCCGATAAGCCTAATGCTGTTTACTCCAAGTTCCCGGCTGAAAAGGGGCTCCCGGAGTCACGGAAACCGGAGGGCTGTCAATCACCGTACGCCTTTGACGACTGGTAGGGCCGATTGAAAATTTAAATTTTCCACTCCTCCTCCCCAGCCCCCCAACCGAGACTTCTGTAAGGGGTTGGTTTTGCTGCAGCGAAGCGGGAAACAGATCAGGTAGCTGCTCTGCCATGTTTGAAGTGCTTTCCTCCCCACATGGTTGGCCGCCACACGACCACGACTTTGTCCAGCTGGCCAAAGCCAGGCAGCGCTCGTTCCAGTTAGTACTCCTCAGGGTAGACCAGGATGGAGAAGCAGAGCACTGCTGGACTCTTGCTTGATGGGCTGGCTCAACTGTTCCTCTGCATGAACCCAGCTGAAAAGAGGACTCGTCTACCATTTCTGTAATGGCAGCAATGTGCCGTAGACAAAGTCCTTTCCAGATAAGGCCTCACAGTATAAATCTGGAAGTGAAGTGGACTCCAGTGAAGTGCAACAAGGAGCCGGATATTATGCCATGGACAGCGTCTCAGCCTCCCACTAGCAGAACTTGCAAGTGGCTGGCAGGTTAGGGGAAAGTTCACAGTTTGCCACTGTCTGTGTAGGTATGGTGTTTCTCAAGTGACTCTGTCAAGGAAATTCTACTGAACTTGTGTGCAAGTTTCATGAGAAACTGTCACAGTTCTCCACAGCCCACAGAACCTGGTCCTAGTGGGAAAGGTGTTACAAGAGTGTTTTTGGATGGCTGGACCAACAGCGATACATGGTGCACAGATGGTCTGACATCCGTGTTCACTGTGCAAAATGTAATAAAGTAGACCTCTGCGATTTTCGTGTCCGAGCAAAACAGAAGCATTTTGGATGCTACTTAAATTATGACTTTTTAGATTTTTAAAATTAGTCATTCACTGTGTATTTTGTTTCTGGTATATTTATTTGCTGGCTTGTTTATAGTAGACATGCAAAAATTTTGTACTTAGACTTCAAGAGCCAAGACAAGTAGTTATTTTCAGGAAAATTAAAGCGAAAATTAGGGCTATCCATATTAAACAGGTGCAATCCATACCCTAACCTTGCAAACCTCTTTCAGACATTTACCGCCGGTGGTGCCATCTCCCGAATCTAAACTCTTTTATGCTTGAAATGTTTTGTGCTGCAACCAAAAAAGAATTTTTATGGCAGTTTTTTTTTTTTTTTTAAATGTCAAAGTATAACTTTTTGGTGTGGTCTGGCAGAAAAGGCTGACACATCATAGGAGGAGGAAGACACGCATCTGCAAAAGTTTGACAGAAAAAAATGAAATATAAAAATCTTGGGAGAACATGGCCTGCATTTTGCCAAGCAGAGAATAAAAAATTGTACATTTTTATCAGTCTACTCCAATTTTGCCCTCTTAGAGAATAACATTTGCATTCCCTGCTTTCTGTGAGGAATATTTCAGAAGATTTATTTCACAGGCTTATACTGTATATCTCAGCTATGGGAAGGAATGGTGATCAAACCAAATAAGCATGACTTACATATTTCTGCCCAGATGGTTATTTTTGTGTTTATTGTATGCACTTTACAGAGGTTCTTTTGGTATATTAAGCCTGTACAGATACAGAAGTTTCCACTGCCTTGGTGGCCTAGGGACCAGGAATTTGGTTCTGCTCTGCAGTGCCTTGCTTGATGGTTTGCCCGTTGTATAATTCTGTTCTCAACTGGATTCCTCTGTGTGAAATTACATGTTGAAAGCCGATGTGTCACTGTGGCAGGGGTGTCCCTTGAGACCCCGCTCATGGCTTTGATGGACGGAGTGGTGAAAATCTCCGAGTGCTCCAGCTGTACGATGGTTTGTCGGAAAAATCCACTCAAACAAGGACAGCCTTGGCATAAGAGTAGCGTTCCACCTCCTGAAACTTTCTAGTTTGATATACCATTTCTTGATATTATGCAGTGTGCCATGTTCTTATGGCTATTATTTATGGTCAAATACCGTCTGCCCTCTTTATCAGACAGGTACAGGCTTTTTGCTGCTTACCATTAAAACAGAATCCAAATTGAGAAGTTTACTTGGTTTTTGTTTGCTCTGAATGCTATCGTTCACTATTCAGGAGGGTCATTCAGGCCCTAATGGTCAAACCCCAATCTCCAGTTCCTTGGGAAAACTGTTAACCATGCCATCAAAAAGCTTAGGTTTCTCAGTCTTTACAATCATTTTAACCAAACCCCCCCCCCCCCCCCCAACAGAGGAGCTACAGCTGAACTCCCATGCTACCCTTCAAGTCTTGTCACCAGAAACTGCCCGAGAGATGTGTTTCCACACTCTGGTCTCACTTGGCAGGCATACGACTATCAGTCACACGCTTGATCACACAAACCCTGACACCAGGGTAGCACTGCAGGAGAAGTGGGTGATGGTAAAATTTAAAAGCCTATCTCCCATTTCCTGGGTAACATAATCACATTACTTTGAAGCCAATGCCCTTCAGCATGGAGGAAAAACAATATTTAATGTACAATAACTTTTCTGGTCATTACTGTATGTTTCTCTTTTTGATGTGTTGCCAATTGGTTACTTCACTGACTCTTCTATAGACCCTCTTATCCAAAGAGACAGCGTTTCACAGGTGGCTAGCCATACTGTGAAGTAATGTGGGGGGATTATTACAGAATTAGTAGGAAGTTAAACCAGCAATTATTAATTTCCCTAAAAAAATGAATTCAACAGTACATTTCTAGCTCAACACCCTTCTAAGGCTGAGTTACACTGTTTTCAAAAAGATGGCGCTAAGGTATATTCTCAAAATGAAAGCACCCACTGAACATGTCAGTTACAGCCTGAATTTAGGTGGGAATGAGCATCCGCCCAGTACTGCTGTGTGTGTGTGTGTGTGTGTGTGTGTAAGAGAGAGAGAAAGAATGTGAACTGGCCTGTTTGTCCTCATTCTAACAAATTAGGTGGGAACTGCATGGAAGCACATGCAACTGATCTGTCTAGCACTATGTATGCATGTGTGTGTGCATCCATCCGTGCGTGTGTTTGGTTGTCCAAGAACCTCACGTAGAGTGACAAGTACCTGTGTGCCAAATTTCAAGTCTGTGACTTGAAAAAACCTGCACATACAGAACAAAAACCAGACAAATAAAGACTGAGCTTTATTACACAGTTATTTCTTTCTTTCTTTCTTTCATTCATTCATTCATTCATTCATTCATTCATTCATTCATTTACCAATGATCTGTGTTATCCATTTATAAAAGTATTTTACAAGTAATATAGGTTACAATTTAAGTAACATAGCTTTCCCCAATGGTAGGTCACCAGGGCCCTTCCTGGCATTCATACTAGTATTATGCCTGCCTCTGTACCCAGAATGCCCTCTGGAAGGAGGTTTTTCTTGGTGTATTTTGATATTTTTAATGGGTAAAGTTGCCTTGACAGTTGCTTCAGTAAAAATAGAAAACACGTTCATTATCATGACCAAGGGTGAAAAGGTAATTCTTCAAAGACAATGACTTCACCCAACAGCTGACCCTTTGCTTTTGTTCATGCTTATTGTTTGGAAGACACAAGTGTTTTGCGTCACACAAAGGCAGGATATCCTAGTGATTGGATAACATCCCAGCGTTCAGCTCAGTCTGAGTCCACAGTCCTTTTGTGCATGTTCTGTTTGGATGCACGCAGGGGGAAAAGGAAGCAGTGCTGCTCTAGAACACTCATCGCTGCCAGGAAACTCATCACACATGGACTTGGTTCCAAAGCAAAAAGCACTATAGTCAGTATACAGTGTAAATGCCCCAATGCTACTGAGCCTTAGAATAAAATCTAAAAATACATCCATCTTGTGGATCATATTGTCATGCTTACTGTTGTACTGTTGTGTGCTTTGGAAATGAAACCTGGGAAACCTGGAAGGTCAGTGGTTGTGTAATCTGGTCTTAACCGTACTGATGTGATCAACTGAATTGGATCGACTTCACTGAGGAAATAGGAAGTCATTTTACACCCCTCCCCACGGAAAGGGGGCTGAGCATAATATAAAACCTGTACAAATACCTGTGAGTATATTTAGTGTTATAATTTTCAATGTCTTGAACAGAAGCAAAGTATTTCATTGCCTCTGTAGTACAACCCCTGCCCCTCTGCAGGTATATGGTAGGTATATTGCGCACATAAAAATATTTTTTTTTGCTTTGTTTCCTGTATTCCCTTATACAACGGCAACAATTTATTGTTTTAATAAGTGTGGGAACTAGCTTTCCTGCAGGTAACGGAGAATACACCTGGCCTTTATGAAGTCATTTTGTTCCGCATATTGGTTTTCCTTTGTTGGAGCTTCACCACAGGATTCTATCAATAAATTGTCTCATTTTATTTCTTTTTATTTACTGATCTTAATGAAAATGTTCTAAAAGTGTTCTTATGGATTCAGACCGAAAAAAGACTTATTGTCGGATAGGTTTTTTTTAAATATATAAAACATTTTTAAAAGTAAAGTCCCTTTAAAATAATTTTCCTCCCAACGTCTGTTTCAGTGCACAGGTGGATGGAGCCTTTGAAATTCTGCTTGGGCCTGAAGTCACTTATGGTCCTCCAGGCCTTGACTTATGCTACCCCGTAGCTCTGACTGTAGCCCATTGTGCCAAGGTCAGTCTGGAAGACTGGAGCATTCGCCTCAAACGAAAAACCCAGGATAACAAGTGGGAGGTAAGAGTTTTGCTCATCTCAGTTCCTGCCTACCAAAATGTCGATACACACTTTCTTGCGGGTGCCCTCTGTTTGACCAAACCTGTCAAAATGTTGTCAGCGAGCCAGTTAGCAAGGGGAACCATACAAGTGCTGCTGCAAATATTCTTGGGGCTGTCAAAATGCGTACGTTTTATTGATCACTCAGTTCGATATCTTGTTTGTTTGGTCGGCCCCGTACGCCGTCCTTTGATCTCTGTGCAGATGTATATGGCAAACAACTGTTGTTCACCCCTGCCAACCCTAAGCTGCATATCAAAGCTGCATTCAGATGAGGCAAGAACGGTCCAGAGTAAAATCGGCAGTGTTAAATTAACTCCGGGACGGTTTATATGGTCCCTGCACGGCCAAAATGAACTCCCTTCAGAGATGATTTAATAGTGCCGACTTTACTGTGCGTATTTAAAGCTGGGAGCGTAACGGCTTCCTGGAGGTACGACGCCGTATCTCTGCGCATACGAAGCAGGGATATAAAACTGCAGTTGACAGTTGTTTTTTCACTTAGCAGACTGAAGTGGATGGGAGAAATTACAGGGCATGATGACAGTTGAGAGGTCCGGTGAGAACAAGGATGAGAGGGTCAAGCACCGACACCGGGAAAAAAGTACTGGGGCAAATCAAAGAACCTAGCCTCAAAGAAAGCGACTAACTGCACCGTCTTTGACTGACTATGCTGCTGGAAAGGAGATTATAAAGTACACAAAAGTGATAACAGACGTGCTGAAGCTGAGAGACGTTTGTCGGGGGGGAAATATTATTGTGCTCCTCAGCATTTCCCGTTATGGAAAAATTTGTCAGGTTCTACATTTAAATGGGCAGAAATTTCACTCAAGCAGTTTTACTTACCTGTTACATACCTTACCCCTGGGCACCACACCAGGGTATCTCCTGCAACCTGAGTCAGCACCCTTCCAGCTAAAATTCTGTATCCCTAACTGCTGTGCTATCAGCTTGTCTTACTTCTGAGAATTGTGGTTCACGCGCCGACTTCGCTTAAAAGTGAACACGGGGAATTTTCTGCTCGTCTGAGAATATTTAATTAAAAAGCAACACCGGGGGTCTCTCGAAAATCATAAACACGAGTGCAGATTTGCTGCTTCGGTAGAAGTTTGGTTTTTCACGCATGTGTGAAATGTAGCTGCACTACATGAGGGCTGGTATGCGTCAACATGTTTGCTGTTTTTGATGCAGCGCACATTGTGAGTCATGTTTTTCTGAAAGTTTTGACATGCGCGAAACACTTTTTAATCTTAAATGCAATTGAATACATAGAACACTGCCCAAAAGGGCATTTTAACTGCAGGCTTATATATAATGCAGTCATTTTTGGCATCCGTCTACAGATTTGATAGTGTGTATAAACAGTGCATTTTTTACTATGTTTATGCGAATTTTACCCCGGGCTTTGTCAAATTTTTGCCGTGTTGTTAAAATCATCTTTGCAGGAAATCAAGTCCAATTTAATTTTATTGCTTTTATGCTGTTGTGTTCTGTGCTTAATAACACCACCTAAAGGGAGGCTCTATAAACATCCTCATATTACCAAAACCAATTTTTTCTTAATAAGATATTATGCAGCCTATTATAAGTTTCTTTTTAACATATGTCATGCAATTTAGCTTTTTATCTATCCTTGCTGTGAATCATGCATTAGCAAACGTTTTAACCAAACTTTGGATATTGTGAGCTTGTTTTCACTCAGTTCGCGATGGGTAAAACTAACACAAAGCTGTAGTGAACATTGGCTAAGTTTCTCTTTATCAGCTTTATCGTAAGATCAGTCCTTTTGGTTTGAATGGATCATTTTATACATTTTTTTTGGTTGTTCTGCCTTGAACATGTGAAAAAGGAGTTTGTTTAAGCAGCACAATTTGCCCATGATTTATAAAATGTTTCTATATGTTTCCAATGTGTTTCTCAAACAGCTATACCAAAGAGATGTGTGTTCTGTGCTTTGGGCTACCAACTGAGTCAGTAAAGCTGTTACTGGCTTGTAAATGAGGCATCCTGGCTTTGCATCTCATTGGCTTCCAGCTTTGAAGGCAAAGCCATGCTGGCTGCATCCTTTAAGCCTTCATTTACACCTCAACAATCCATGTCTTCCATACAAGGTGTGCTGTTATATCCACAGATGTATCACCCAGCAGGATTTCAACTTCCAATTAATGGAAATAAACAATAATAAATTCTCAGAGACAGAAAAGTGATTCAAAATTTTACTTTTTTTTTTTGTTTTTACCTGATTACATGGCACTGTGTTATCGTTCAGTTTTTAATAAAAAGTTTATTATTTTGGCATTTTAGAGTTACATTTATCTGTATCCTTTACCTTGACATTACCCTGAAGTTAATATGAACTTTTAAATAAATATAATACAATTATAATCCAGCCTGTGATGGGCAGGTGCCCCATCCAGGGTGTAGTTTCATAGTCTGACATTGTGACCCTAAGACTGCCATAAAGCAGTTTAGGATAATGGATGGATGGAAGGACCAAGTGTGTACTGTTACAAAGTGCAGTGTAATTTTATACAGAACAAAACCATTTCGGCATCATAGCTTAGAAAGCAAACTTTTTCGCCCCTGACTTCAGCATTTCTGCTATACGTTGCAGGAAGTGATGTCAGTGGAAGATGAGACTGTTTCCTGTTACTGCATGATGGAGTGTCACAGCTGCCACTTGCTCCTGGACCAGCCTGGCTGTTACGCGCTGGTCGGGGAGCCCCTCACCGAAGCGGCTATGAAGAGGTTAAAGCTGGCTGCTTTCGGAAGCATGGACACCAGCTGTCTGGACTACAGCCTGCGGGTTTACTGCATGGATGACACCCCATATGCCTTTCAGGTGCAGATGGGAGTCAGCAGGAGCTCTTCATTCTTTTCGTGCATCAGTTCAATATTTCTAGCCCATAACAGACAGTGGAGAGAGATATGCAGATTATTTACTAACAACACTCAGTTAGGGAAGATTAAATCAGATTTACACTACAATGAGCTAAAGCAGTTTTTGTCTACTGACATTTTTGGGGCAGTCGAATGTTACATGGTTACATATTAAGGTGTCAACTGTGTTCATCTCTCCAAAAAGTTCATCCTTACTAGCCTAAATAGGATTAACTTTAATGATTTTTGTTGTAAATCAAAGAAATTTTCCAGTGAATTAGAATCAGATTTATTTGGCCAAGTATGCACACACGCGAGGAATTTGGCTTCGGTTCCCAGTGGCTCGTAGTGTACAGTAGTGAAACACAGCATACATACATATACACACATATAAGCATACATACATGCAACAAGTGCAAAGATGCAGTGACTGTGCCAGAGAATAAAAAGAAGGAATGAAGGGTTGAATAAATATTGAGGGAGAAAATATTGCACGGACTAGCTATCAGCTGTTTATGGATGTAACAGCATGGGGAAAGAAACCTCCACCTTATAAAAACACTATTAAAAATGATGATAATACCGTACATAGCCCACTTAACACTGTGTCACTCAAGGGGGCTATTTAAAAAAATTAAATAATAATTTATTCCATTTCTCGTAATGTAACACATTTTATACGAGCACATTTTCCCAAAGTGCTACAAACATTGTTTTCGAGAGTGAGCAAAGAAATGGAAAACCCACTTTGGCATGTGTGCGGCACCAAAGATTGTTCCCTGACCCTTTGTAAGCAGAGGTGAAACGAAATTACAGGGAAGTCTCGCAAAGAATCGGGGTACAAAAAAGTTCCACATTTACACAAGTGCAAACAATGCCGCAATTGCTGTTTCAGAATACAATTACGGTAATCGCCATAGCCAGTGGTAATATTAATCTGTTTTTTTCTGTGCTTACAAAAATCCAGCTGAAAGGCCTCGGGTCTTGTACGGCGTTCTCTCCCTCGCTTGCCCATTTGTTTTTGTTCATTCACTGCACGCTTGTGTAAGTGTTAAGCACCCAGCTGTCTGAACATAGAATTCAGGGGCATTAGACTTGAGTAGTCTTTTCAAACGCTGCCATTTTTCCCAAAAATCCCAGTTACATCTCCAAAAATCCCCTGTGGCATCCATCCATTTTGAAATTACTTTCCAGATGGTGGGTCTTGAAGATTGTCCGGTCCTCTTTGGCAAAAAGCTCCTCAACGCTGTCCAGCACCTCAACGCAAAGATTTTTGATACGCTAATGAATCACAGCAAGTTTGTCTTATTTTT
Organism: Heterotis niloticus; assembly: GCA_018136845.1. Lineage (NCBI taxonomy): Eukaryota > Metazoa > Chordata > Actinopteri > Osteoglossiformes > Osteoglossidae > Heterotis > Heterotis niloticus. Next base: position 24,145,202 of record CM030891.1, read on the forward strand.
TAATGATATACAATTAGACATGAGCAAATGTGAACATGTTTGCCGATGAAAAATATGCTAATGTTGCATAAATATTTCAGCTACGTTACACGCTCACACGCTGTCCATAAGCACTTATTCTAAAGTGAGGATACGGCGGTCCAGAGCCTATCCTGGAGGTACGGAGAGCTAAACTGTTGCTCAAGTTACTGGGAGTCCGTCAGCAAAATTTCAAATAGCCCCATCGGGCTGCCTATCATTGGGTTCCGCTTTACCTCTACTTTACCTCAACTCCGTTCCACTTCTTCCTTGCAGGAGGTGTTAACCACAGAGAAGAGGAGGGGCGGACAGCTCCTTGAGGAGCCAAAAACATTGCTCTTCAAAGCAAACTCCTACAGCCTCCAGGTTTCCATCCAGGACCTCCCTCAGTTTCTTTGGAACATCAAGCCTTTCTCCACATGTCAGGTACATCAAGGCATCCCAGCTTCAATAGTAAAAAGTACATCTTCTCCATCTTTTCTGTTCTGTGATGTTACCACCGACCACCACGGCCAGACAATAAAATGAAGAGATTAAATGGTTTGTAGCTGGCAGCAAGCCCTTCTTACTAAGTAATGTAAATGTCTCGCATACATGATCAGAGAAGAAGCAGGTCTTCTGTAAATCTCACAAAGCAAAGGTGTACAGGGTTTAATAGACTGCTATTATGTTCTAAAAGTTGAAAGTTGGTGTAGATGTGCTTTTATGAGAGACACTACTGTATGCTGCGTGAGTGTGGCAGCTCACTGTTTCTCCGTTGAGCAGATATTCGGAGCCACCTGTTAAGTCTCAGAGTACCTAAGGAAAGCACTGAAGAAAGAAATGCGCTCTGACCATCTCCCTTATTAAGTCAGCCTTCAATGCCAGAGAGATCCTTAAGAGCTGAGTCTGCAAATTTGCGTACCGCTCCGTTATTTGAATTGTGCGGCAAAAGAGAGGATCAAAGCCAGGTTGGGTGCAGGGGTGGGTTCAAGTCCTCCTCTAAAAGGTGCCCACGCATGTGTTTTCACTCTTTTTTAGTACTCTTCAGCTCAAGCGTTTGCCCTTACCGGTCACTTTGTAGTGTAGTGATAGACGAAAGAGTGGGAAGCAAAGGATATCTCCACCACCTGTGAGTCAGTGGGATGAATAATTCATCCAAGGCATCTTTCCCCATTACCCCCGCTTCTATCAATTGACAGGATGTCATGTTTTGCCATTAAAAAGTTAACCAGTAGTTTAGAATAAAAATGAGACTCCCCTTACAATGGATAAATTAATGTCAGAAAGGGGGGAATTGCGATCTGTTTTGTTGTGGCCTGTGGAGAGCTCTGATGTGTGACTTCGGGGAGCCGACATCATTTTCTGTGTGTTTATTCATGTACGATCCCAGCCGCCTGCGCTCCTATCAGGATAGCAGCCAAACTGTTGTTGCGAAGGAAAACTTGGCAGGGATTAGGCTTGCTTTTACAATATAATGTGCATCTTGGTGACAGGTAGTGTAGTGGTTATGGATCTAGGCTTTTGACCAAGAGGTTGTTGGCTGAAGTCCCAAGAGGTGTTCTTTCCTGGCATCATCAAGCGAGTCACTTCATTTGTTTAAGACAAAATTTACAATGGTTTAAAGGGGTAACGTTTCATATTGCAATGTAAAGCAGCACGTAAAGGCACAGACCTGTAACCTGCAAGCTGGTGATTGAAGCCCCGCACCCACACCTACCGCAATACCCTTGAGCAAGGCATTTACCATAAATCACCCTAGTAAAAGTACCCTTGCGTATAAATGTGTCAAATACCGTAAGCTGTTTTGGATAAAAGTGTCAGCTGTGCAAGTTATACAACCTGCATTGGAGTTTTTTTTCCTCCGTACCCGTTGCAGGAATTCTCCTTCTCGCAAGTGTGGTGCAGCAACCAGCAGCCGCTGCACTGTGCCTTCTCCCTGGAGAGATACAGCCCCGCCACCGTCCACCTCTCCTGCAAAGTCAGCGTGCGGCAGGTTAAGGGGCACGAGCAGATCATCCAGGTCTATACGTGTGCGGCAGAGGTGAGTCGCGTCCTGCCGACGGGGTCCTTCCTTCTCATTTACATTTCGGCGAACGCCGGAAACTATTTTTATCCCGAGGGTCCCAAATCCCTCCGAGTGCCGAAGGGCCTCAAGGCATCGTCGCTATTAGGCTTCGCGCTCCTGGTGTACAGTAAGTCTCTTATTAATGAATTCAATTCAGTTCAGCTCAGTTCACTTAACTTCGTATAGCGCTCTTTTCACCAGGACAACACAGAGGCCTGAACTAAGTTTCCACAGAAATAAATCATACAGTACAGATTTTCCATTGTGAAGCCAACAGATACGGTTAGCTGTTTAGATAAGCCAGCTGGCAATTAAAATTCATTCAATTAAAATTTCATAAAAATTCATTCGTCGCGAATCTGGTTTTTAAGTTGTCAGCTTCTGGTTTAGACTCTGTAAAGTATGAAGGCAAAGTGCTTAACGGAACACCGTCTGTCACTCTGGTCACAACGTATAATTACAGGCTTTTACCTGGTTGCACTTTCTGACAGTTTGTTCCTGGGAAGCAGTTTATAAAAGTTGCAATTTTTTTATTTCATTGTGTCTACAAAGCTTTTTTTTTTTTTTTTTTTTTTTTACATTGTTTACACATTCATGAAGCTTTGAATTGCCAACAGTCCTACTAGTAACTACGGATCTGCATGTTAAGAATCTCCAGCGATCATTCATAGGGTTTTTTTTTCAAGGTCTATTTGAAATAGAGACAATGAAAGTAAATATTCTTATTTTGTTATATTCTGAGTTTAACTTCATTTTCTTGTGAATTATAAGTGCAGAAACAGTTTAACATTTTTTATTTTATAGTTATAGTTCTCGGCACATTTAGTTCTCAGTCATTTTCCACACCCCCACACCCCCAGAACATAAAGGTTTTCATTTTTAATGTTTGTGTTGCACCAAAGTCTGCTTTTAATTTCAATCCCTTTCCAGAGAGAGAAGGACACAGCTACAGCTTTCCGGCAAATGGGCGGCACCATTACTTCTCAAATCGGACCCAGGGCATTTAAAATCCCCCTGTCGATCCGCCAGAGGATCTGCACCACCTTTGACACGGCCCACGCCAAGGGCAAAGACTGGAGGCTCCTTGCGCGGAAGCTTCATATTGAGAGGTGAGGCCTTGCCACCCACCCCCCTCCTCCCCCCCAGGCTTGTTTTGGCAGTCAGTTCCCTGGGCAACAAGAGCCTTTCATACGCTCAACAACAAAAAGGGCTTTAAGGCCTGGCTAATACCCCAGCCACTGGCCCACAAAATCCTCAGATATGGTGAATTTCTGACATAACCACGGGTTTTGTCCCAAACGGCATTATTTCAAATGGGTGCTGAAGCAGCATTTTCCGGCCTGCGTTTCACGTTATTGACGGAGCACGAGTTCAGCGTCAGGTTGCCGGTCGATAGACGACTGCTGGGAGAGGTGCCATCAGGAGCTACAGAAGTGGTCATCATAAAGAGAGACTGAAAGCAGCGTAAAAAGTCCTCACAAGAGTGACCGTTTGACAGTAGTAACCTCTTCTTGGCTCTTTCTCCTTTAAAATGTTTCCACAAAACTAGCTATTCTGCCAAGAAGAAGATCGTTTCCAAATTTTAGCCCTGCCCATTGTGACAAGGAGCGGAAGAATTTTATACAGCATCAGGTTTTCACTTTGTCTCGGAATCTACGCAGGATGACCGGTACCTGAATGTGTATCTTCACTTCTTATGTCTGACAATGAACATGAGCTGTAGGTCTCCTAGGGTTCAAGCATGCAGTCTTCAGGGCACTGTTTTATCTCCAGGCTAATTTGCCTTATTTTGGTGAAGTATTACTTAGCTCGTGTTATCTATTTACGCACGTAACAAAATAGCTTGCAGCCTAAATTTATTCACTTAGGTGAATGCTCTCATCCACAGATGACATACATGAACCAGATGTTAAATTTAGGGTAAATGCCAACAAATTTGACTCCTAGCAGTTGCTAGGAGGGTATGGATGTAGTTTGGGCACTGAGAGACATCAGTATTGCGCACTGCCCCACAGTATTTTGTAGGGTGTAGCATGTTATGTTATTAATAATGTATATTATTAATGTTATTATATGAATTAAGAATAATTTATTCCATGCAGAGTTACAGTGACCCAGAGTCTATCCTGTAAGAAGGGTAGGATACAAGGCAAGGTGGACCATAGACAGGATGCCAGTCCGTTGCAGAAAAATCACACACGCATTTACTCACAAAAAGACACGCTGTATAGACAGAGTCACCAGTTCACGTGAAACACGTCTGTGGACTGTGGGGCGAAGCCCAAACAAAACACGAGATGAACATGCAACCTCCCCACAGACTGGGTTGTATTCAAACCCACAGCTTCAGCACTGTTTGCTGCCCTACCAGGCTACCCAGAGAGACTGCAACAATTTTCTATGTTTTTGTGCAGGAATTCTGCTACCATAGCTCCCATTCATAACGTTCCCCTCCCTTCGGTGACCGTGTTTAACTTTTAAACAGTGTGACAATAAATCCACGAGGGCCTCCACTGCAGGGCCATGCGGTGTGTAAAGTTACCGAGCTGTTGCTCCCTTCACTTCCATACATCCATAAAGCGATGTGTTTCTGAGCACAATTTTTTGCAGCCCGTAGCTGTGAGGAAAAGCGGGTAAGCGAGCGCTGAGAATGCTTTCCAGGGATCGTGAATGTGATTTTCAATAACCTCATTTATTAATGACATGCAGTTGTTTTACCCAGTGTACGGGGTTGCTTCTGCTGACACTTCCAGATCAGGGCCATGCTGATGGATGAATGTCCTTTGTGTTGTGTAATTTCCTGGAAGTGAGCTGGGACGTGAGCAACTGCAGGGGAAGGAGGGAGGGAGAGAGGGAGGGAGATTTGAAGGCTTGGATTCCACTTTGTCATACCAACTGCCCGCACATGAAAATACCTCAAACCTGCTTTTAAATTAATTCCCTGTGGTGTGAGCATGCTTCAAATTCAAAGAAGGAAAAATAAAGCAAAGTGCAACATACATATAATGTAATGATTACAACGAAATGTTGCCCCCTAGCGGTAGAATGTGTGGACTGCACTGAGAGAGCCTGACGTCTGTAAGTGATATCTCAGAATAATTAAATCATTTTGCCAGCTCTTAAAATAGAAAAGAGTACATGGTGTAGTGAGGTCCTTTAAAGGTTTTATTGATTTTTAATAGCAGTGGCAAACTGCGCCATAGCCCTGAGCTCAAACGCGTTTCACTTTCCAGATACATGTATGCACTTGATTATTTGTTGCTACATCACACACAAAATCGATCAGTCCCACAAAGGAGCCATGAGACAGAGTTTCATTGTCGCCCCCCCCCCCTTCCTGCAGGAACCTTGCGTATTTTGCCAAGCAACGGAGCCCTTCAGGAGTGATACTGAACCTGTGGGAGGCGATGCACCAAGACAACAAAGACCTGGACTCACTAGCCAGTGCCCTCGAGGAGATCAGCAAGGTCCACCCGAACATCCCGGTCAACAGCAGCGGGCTGGACGAACCGAACGCGTACCTCACTTAGCAGCGGTGCAGCGGAGGTGCTCGGTGAATGAAGCGAGCGAACTCTACGCTTCGGTTGCCTAGATACATGATCCCGTGGACCACTGGCACTCTGACTTCCTGGGCCGCTGAGCAGTCAAGATCAGGGAAGAGAAGGGACTGTGAGCACTTCGTAAACCGCCGCTTGCCATCGGAGGGGGGGGGGGTCATGTGAGTCAAACAGAATCGGCAGAAGTGACTGGCATGCCAAGCCACAAGTAACCCGTGGGATATTTTTTATTAACAGCATGAAAAGAAAAAAGCCATTAAACACAGGTGAAATGCATCCATATTCACTCCTAAAGACCAGAGGCGGTCTACAGCCCATTAAAAAGGCTCAACAACATCTGACTACAGCAGAAAGAGAAATAAAGCGGTTTATGTTGCCAAGCGACCAGAGATGGGAAACAAATTCTTCTACAGCTGGACCAGTTTGTACCAGTTCTCTCTGCTCTTATGCTAACCACATTTATTGGGCTGTAAAGGTTGTGGGGATTTTTTTTTTTTTATTTGTTCATTTTTGCCTGTTTTTTTCCATTTATTTTCATTGCATTTTAATAAGAAAAGTTGATTGTGAATGTATAATTTTGTGGTTCACTTGTTCCTTGGATTCCTGAAATATTAATATACAGATATTTACAATGGCATCATTAATGGGAAAAGAATGACCTTGTGAATAAATCTTACGGTATATTGAAGAACTGATGTAGGTTTTATATTGCTGAGGTGCCCTTCTGAAGTTGCATGCAACTTACAAGCACCAAACTGCTCTAGTGGTTCCGGTTTAACCGGCAGCGATGTAAATGGTCAGATCCGATCATATCCATACTTCTGTTATTTATTCTTTAACGGCTTTGGAAGTTGGAAAGTGCCATTGTCATTACTGACTCCTAGGCAACTACTGGCATGGGTTTCAAGGCGAGGAGGAACAGAGGTGGTTTGCCATTGCCTTCTTCCGGCATATTATTTTCTTACACGGGTCCAAACACGGAGGAGAACCTGCAAACTGCACACGCGCCCACAGCAGGCAAGCAACCCAGAAGCTGTGAGCCACCAGCCTATCCCACTGCGCCACCACATCCCCCAAAAAGTGTTTAATGTTTAATTTGTTGTGCGCCAAATGGAAAAACGTGCGTTGAACATTTTGATTGTCCTCAACAAAGACAAGCAACTCGAAGCAAAGTACGACAAGGTTTCCCGTTTAGCCTTGAGCAGAGCAGAAGTTGTCTGCCGTGATAGAGTCGGCCGATGCTGCTAAACAGCAGACAAAGGGAAGAAGAGAGGGCACGAGCTTCAGTTCCAGCAGTTTTAAACAAATGATGTACTTAATTCATTTCAGCCCTCATTGGTCAGTGCCCATTGGAAAGGCCCATTAAGGCCTATTTAAAGGGTGTTCGGGGAGTGTTCTGAGGACGAGCCAATGTTCTATTATGACTCTTTTGACATTAATTTCTCCTCTGGGATCATCGCACTAAAGAGACTAGAAGTAGTGTAGAAAAATCAAATAACTCAAAATAATGTGCAGCACGAGGGCTGGCTCAAGGGCATCCGCCGCAGTCTTCTTTCTTCTTCCATCTTCCATTTCTGCAGGACTATTCATTACGACCCATCCTTACTGTAGATAACTAGTAATGTGGCAGTTTCAGGAATGCCAAAAATGATTTTGAATCTGAACAAGAGATGGGAAACGACATAAATAATCACATCTGCAAGGATCTGCAGTCACGTACTTGCTTTAGTATTATTTGTATTTTGTGCTTCACGGAAACACCCAATATTTCATATCTAAACCGCAGAATGCAATGCAAATGCAAAGGATGTTCCCACTTGGCTAGTTCATTTATGCTTATATATCATCCTTTTGACACACCGCACGATGTAATGATTGTGTGAACCCGAAGAGATTTAATTCACGATCCCAGTGCTGCGCTGTTCTGCTAATCGGCTCGCACCCAGGGTGTTTGAAATAAATCAAGTTACATCGTGTAAGGACTGGAACTCATACGCACGCTCGCAAGCCGGCTAACCGCGGCGCGTTTTTTAAGGTGAAGTCCGAACTGAGCCCCCCCGAGAATTTGATGATTCCGCTGCAGGATGTGTGCATACCTTTCAAGCAGTGGATCCCAGCATATTTTCAACATTTTGTGAAAATGCTTATCCTGTGTCTTTTTAAGCGCCAACTTTAATGCATCCGAAAGCACTTCTGCGCTTTTATTCGCTGCACTGCGTCGCGCAGGTTACACGCTTAAGACACCTGAAGTCAGTTTCCGCTGTTTTGCATGCTAATTGGAAAATTCCACCGACAATTCGAAAATGAATAAATTGGTGTTTCTGCCTTATTTCTCATCTGAAGAACAAATCGCATTTGACCTCAAAGTGCAAAACTATTAACCTCGTGCGATCGCACGGATCTCCTCTCTCGATTAAAAAAGCCAGGGATGCTGCGGTTACCACGGGAAACTAACAGCTACATCCACGCTCTTTAAAAGTCCCTCGTTTTAATTATTTAGTGCATGAACTCAAAAATGGTCGCATTATGTCGAACAGGAATGGGAATTGTATGCTGTTTGTATTTCCACTGAGAGGGGAAACATACCCAGCAGTTTAATGTGGTAGGGAGGGAGTGGATTTTAAAGCTCAGGCAACCTTGATGGGAGGTGCGCTGAGGCATCAGACATGCGCTTTTCTCTCAGGCCATGACTCTATTTTGTCAGGAGTCTGATTCTGCTCTTCAGCAGTGCTCAGCAGTCACTGGTATTCCGCATTTGTTGGACCGACAACGAAAACCCACAAAAGAAAAAAAAAAAGTGCTGGAGATGGGTGCACTTATTATTCTCCTCTGACATCCTTTTGTTATGTATATAAGACATGAACTGGTTTTGTGTTTGCTGTCTGGTTTCGATCGCTGAAAACAAGTCACAATGCTCTTGAAGGATCTTCCCCGGGTTTTAAAGTTATTGATTGTTAACCTAAATGGGGACCTGAGATGTAATCCGTGGGAAATTTGAACTTTGTAGGCAGGAACCTAGAAACCTGACCAAAAAAAAAAAAAAAACTCACCTTGGAGATCCCAAGCAGCTTTGACACAACTTTCTTCGTCATGGCTGTGATCTGGACAATACTGATAAATTGTTCCATACTTTTTGGAGCAGTGTAGTATAGCTGAATTTAACAATTTCATGCTGTGCATGAAAACATTAGAAGAAATATAGTGTTGAAACATGCACAGTCATCAGACTTAAACCCCCGAAAACAGTGCAAATGTGACATATACAGTAAAATGTTCAAACGCTAACGCATATTGTTCATGTATTGTTCTGCTGGTTTCCACTTGCAGTGGTGCGCATTGATATGACCTAAAATTTAACTCCTTTTCAACGGGGAGAAGCATCTGCTGTCTCTAGTCGCTCAAAGCCGAGTGACGCTCGAAAGTTTTGCTCTGAAGTGCTACCGTGAGGCTACGAACAAACCTTTCTAACGCCTGTGCTCTAAAGATTTGGATACTTTTTTTTTTTTTTTTTTACAAAAAAAAAGCTGTGAATTTAAAGACAGCTAGAAAAAAGTCCCAAGTGTGTACTTTCTGTATTCAAAGTCTACAAAAATTATTGGTGTGTCCTTTTTAAACTGCCAGCCTAGTAAATAGTACTTGAGAAATAATGCCTGTGCCTTTGTGTGTATTTATGTTTAGCTGTCATATATACATACATGACATTTTGCAAAAAAGAGAAGAAGCAACAGATTTGAATAAAGTCACCTTGTCAGTAATTTACCATAGGCCTTTTCTGTGCACCTCTTGCGTTCTTATCTTTTGCGCATTAGCTCATTCGCCGCTTTCGCTCTGGCTGGCATCGCGCTTCTTTCATGTCCCACATCTCTACGAGGTTTTTGAAATTGCTTTCATTTAAAAGGCACAGCAGACTGACAATAACCTGAAAACAAGACACCCGGCGCTAATGCGTTGCCTTTTTTGCTGAAATGTTAGCTGTTAAAATATTTGCAAATATTATGTTACGTTTTAACATTGCATTTCCTCTAGTGTAATACTTACAGCAAATTACACACTGGTTAGAGGGTAAAACTGAGTAACCGATGTACTTATTTTGAGTAAATAGTCGATTTAAGGTTCGTAACTCATGTCAAATTGGGAAATTGCACTTTCTCATAATATGTGCACCCAGAAATTGAAATCACACCCAATATAACCCTCAAAATGTTTTTAAAAATTACTGCGTACAAAATGATTGTTTTTCGAATGTGAGCCATCGTCCTGGGCATAAGTTATTCCTGCAGCTGAACATAGAGGTGATGGGGTGACTCGGGCTGCAAACAGGCTTTTCTTGAGCGCAACTTGTGGCAACCGCTGTGGACAGGAATTCCGGAGCAGCGGGGACACGAGTGGGAGGGACAAGCGCGTCACGGCTGATTTTAGGCTGCTGGTTGAGGGTTAAGGAAGGTGTGCAGCTCATGCAAACTGTGGCGATGCCCTTGCATCACAATATTCTGAAGAACCGCAGTCACATCTGTGCAAGAGCTTCTAAGCAACATACCGGAAAAAATAAAATATGGTAAAATATGTGAAATTCATCACAAGGCTAAAGGAGTGCTGTTACAGAACAATGCTTGCAATAATCTATGTATTATTGCATATACATGTATATACTGTACAGTGCAAGTAATTCCTTTTTTAAAGTGTTGGTGATAAAGGTCAAACATTTTTATCTGAATGCTGGTTAAGTGTGAGGTCTGTACAGAGCAAACAGAAGTGTGTTGAGCTGGAGGGGTTTCAAGGGTTTTTTGTGTAGTTGACACCAAGTGAGAGGGTGGCTGGCGATGCAGTTGTGCTTCAGAGCTGTTTGGTGGAATCGGCGTTTGCCAGATCATGAATGTGGTGATTTTGCAAAGCTGGGAAGGCCTTCCTTAGTCAGGCGAACGGCCTACTGCTTTTCCTGCATCTGTTATCCAACTAACTCAACGCCTGATCACTTTAAACCAAAGAAAATGCCTCCATTGTTTGTGACCTTTTCTTTAACTTGTACTTTTGCCCAGAATGGAACTGAAGGGCTTTTGACCTCACCTGAAAACAGATCAGTTAAATTCCCCATTCATCATATTTACGAGATTGATAACATAGAGAGGGTCATGCTGCTGAACTTAACTTTAATTTTTTTTTAAATTTACATTTATGTATTTGATAGGTGCTTTCTTTCCCCAAAAAAGAGAGTAACTGCCCTCCACAGCAGACTGGGTACATACGCTTGATTTTTGAATCACAGCTTCTTTGTATGGTACAGCCTTTGCTGTGCATTCCAACAACTTCTTCGAGGAGTGACATACAAGTATGAAGCAATATGCAGGTGTATAATATATAGGTGTGTAAGATATAGGTATATAAAACAATAGGTAGACAAAAATTAATAGGTTGTGAAAGAATTATTGGCAAAAGTGTCAATAACTGGGAAGGGAAGTAGATGCACGAAAATACGTTTTGAGACCTCTCTTGAATGTTGGATTCAGCAGCTCCAAGGAGCAGAGGAAGTTTGTTCCACCACATAGGTGCGAAGACTGAGTTCCTGGCTTTAGTTTTTGCCCCTTGGGGTTGGGCAGTGGGGGAAACAAGCAAACAGTCAAAGATACCAGAGTACAGAGTTGTTGCTGGAGTGTAGAAATGAAGCAAACTGTGTAGACGTTTGGGTGGCAGTCCTCTCACTCTCTTGTAGACCCTCAGCAGATTCCTGAACTTCATATAAGCAGGAAGCCAATCTGGAAGATCTGATAATTTATCAGCCCAGAATTCCTTCATGGAGCTTCAGCGAGGATTTCAAACATAGACCATAAGGTAAACATTGTACATTTAGAAACAAACTGCACCCATGAACCGCAAACAATCCTCCCCCACTCATTACAGCGAACTGTGAAATGGTTGTGGACGCATTAGTCCACTTTGTCACAGGAGAGTGACGTCGGATTGAATGAATGGACTACGTCAAAAAGCCGTGGGAGCCAGCAACGCTATTTCTTTTGCCTGGATGCAAATTATTCCGTACAACTGCCAGCCAGGCACGCGTACCTGTTTGGTCCCATTCAGAAAGACTTGCCCAGGCATGCATTACCTAGACAGGAAGTGGAGGAAAACAAGGTCTGCTGGGCATTTTAGTGCCCTGTTGAAGCTCTTGCTTTGACAACTTTTACCCAGAGGTGCGAGTAATCTTTTTAGGTGAGAGTGGGCCTGGCCGGGACTTTTTGATGTGGTCAGCTCCGACTTTTCGCCTTGGGGACATTGCCTTAGTGTTCCTTCAGGTTCGCTTTCCCACAGACCCGCGGAATTACGTTCCTTTTACACCTCTGTGGCGTTCTCATTTCCATGAAAGCAATTTGTCCTGCTTTGCATAGGTGTATCTAAATATTATATGTAAGGTGGTGCGGCTGACTGCGCTTTCAGCCCCCTGAGCTATGACTTCGAATCTCGGTTTGAATCCATCTTATCCGGACCGAATTTGCACACTCTCGTTGTTTACAAGAACCTTTCCGTATCCATTCAGCTGAAGTTTCTCCGAAGAGTCTTGCAACGTTAAGCTTATTGCATTGGTTTGCTCATTTTTACAGCTGGGTAATTTTTACTGGTAAATATCTTACCCGAGGGTACTGTAGTAGGAGGTGCATTTCAAACCATGGTCCTTAGGGTTCAAAGGCAGTGGCGCTAACCACTATGCCCCTACTGCTCCTCCACTGCATCTGTGCGGGGCTCTCCCTACATTGCAAAGACACGTTTTGAGGGAATCTGTCTGCTTACAGATTCTGCTGTCTGCTTTACATTTCACATGTATTCATTTAGTAGATGTCTTACCACAAAACAATAACCAGCTTAGAGAAATGGAAGGGTGCTGTGCTCTGGTGCCCTATCCAGGGTGTAGCCCACCTTATATCCTGTGCATTCCAGGTTAGGCTGTAGGCCACTGCAAACCTCCGAAGTGGCTCAGTGGTTCGAGCTGTCAAAGGACCTCAGTTCAGATCTCACTTCCCTGTTTTATTGCGCTTACATTTATTTATTAAGGAGATGCTTTTCTCCAAAGCAACATACAGGGATTGCGATACGATATTTAACTGACACTTTCATCCGAAGTCAGATAATAAACACCAGACTCCCTGCAACCATCCATCCATCTACTCCACAGCAATGAACACACTCATACGTACACACCTTAGGCCATTTAAAACGATCAGTTCATCTGAAACACATGTCTGTGGACTGTGGGAGGGGTCCCCAGTACCCAGAGGAATTCCATCCAAAGATGGGAAGAAACATGCAGCCTGGGCAGCGATCGAACGCATCTCGCAGCATCCAGGATCTGTGGAACGCCAGCAGTATTCATTACCATACAGCTTGGCCAAGGAACTTACCGCGAGCCTGCTGGAGTAAAGGTTATCCGGCTGCACAAATGGATGAATCACTGTAAACTGCTGTGGAGCTAAGTGTCACGTAAACAAATAAATAACAAGCGGCATATAAAAATGGATGGATGGAAGCTCTGCACACCGTCTCCTATTCTTTCTCCCTCCGTGGCCGAAGCGTAGCCATGTTTGCAAGGCACAGCTTTACTACACAGGTTTGAACCGCTTAACCTTTATGAACAATCGCGAGTTCCTGCCTCCTGTGTTTTCTGGACATGGACGCAAAGGGCTCTTTCTTCCCGACCAGCAGATGGCACCCAAATGTAGCGAAACGCTTTTATTAGCGCGTTCGGTTGCCGGCTGCCCTACGCCTAGCGTTCACGCGTTTTAGCCCATGCCGCTTCACACACCCAGCACTAAACCGCATGCTGCTCAGAGGCCATCTATGAGCTGGCGTGATCGTTCCTGTTGCTGCCATTACTAAGGAAGAGACCCTCTGTGTTTGTGCCATCTGTACTGCTTCCCATCTTCCCTCCTGCATCGTGCACCCATATCCAAATAATAATGTATTTTCCAAGTTATCGTCTATTCGTCTTTTTACACCGCCAGCACTATTCAGTTAGGGGAAAATTATCTCAGCTCCCAATCCAGCCCAGACTGGTCTGCAGGGCCGGGCCCGCCCTAGCCTGACACAATTTTACTTTTATTGAGGACTCCGTTCTTTTATTTGGTTCCACTGTCATGGAGTCGGTCAAATTGTTTTAAGATGTTTAATTTCCAAAGCCGGATGAAAGGCCCTCCCAGCCGCCCACTCTCCTTGCATACCATTCGATCCTGAACACACAGAGTGCCTGTGTGCTCCAGCTGAGGGGGGAAGGGGGCAAGTCACCGAGGCAAATAATGAGAGTCATGTGAATGGCATGGGAACAGGGAAGGTCTGCTCTCCGCGCGGCTCCTTTCCGAAAAGCTGCCGCTCACTCTGTGCCTGGCAACTCGGTTATCACTTATTTCTTCATTTGTATGGAAATGTAGGAGGAGGGGAAACTGTTACTGTGAATTCAGAGGCTCTGTTTCAACACGGCAAAAATCTGTTATTTTTTGTGATTCCAGCCTGGGTTTTTTTTTTTTTTTATTGTACGCCGAGTGTATTAAATGTATTTGGGATTGCTGGACAAAACTGCTGTAGGATACTTAAGCAAGGACAAGATTCTGGTATTCATTTCTTTATTAAACTCAACAAGAAATAAAACAATTTACAGCTGCTGTATTGTGACAGAACACAGAAACAGCTGTCAAAAGAAAGAGAAATTATTTAAGCCGTTGTCCCCGAGCAGTTGTTGTCATTGCTTCCTTTCGGCCTACCGGTTTCAACAGTACACTTATTGTTGCCCTTTTTTGTATTATCGCTAAGGTGATTTTGTGGTTATAAACATTGTCTTTGGGTGTCAGATTCCAGATTCCCAAGGCACTATCTCTTCTTCACTACAGAGGTTGTGTCCTTCCCTTCGTGTGTCACTGCCATAATGTTGTTTTGCATTACTTTTGACTTGGAAATTCTGGACCACCCTCTTCTGTTTGTATTTTGCGAGCGTCTGTGTTTCCCAGGACGCATCCATGGAGAGCGAGCTTCACCGTAGGCTAGGCTGCAGCTCACCAAGCTTGTACAGCACTGTTTGATTCCAGAAGATCAACTCAAGGGTGGTCACTGTGGAACAAAATAAATCTTAAATAATAATACTGGTAATAGCTACAGGCAGAAGACAATAAACCATGGTTTATGTTTCGCTCAATTAGATTTAAATAAGCTTCCACTTGTGTTGCCATAGGTTTACTGTGTTTCCGGTTCTTGTGGGGCCAACAGCTGGTAACTATTTTTCTGTGACTGTGTGTCCTTTAACAGTTTTTATCCACCGTCCTCTGATTCAGGAAAGAAAGGTTTTCACAAGCCTTTTGTTAACTGTTACTGAAGCATTTCCCCCGCAAAGTTTCCTAAATAGGAGCCACAGATAGGTGAAGGGTGTGGTAATGTCAGGTGACAAATCACATTATGTGACTCATGCTTCTACATGGTGTTAAAGTCTCCTGACACTCTCCAGATAACAGGAAATAGCTCCTTTAATATTGAGGAAAAACAAGTTCAAGTTCAGGAGCTGCTTTCTCTTTCTTCAGGGTGCCGCGAGCGTAGTTTATCCATCGGCAGCAAATCTCTGCACACTTTTACTATACCATTACAAGTAGCCACTTATCATAGGAAAGAGCTTGCGCAACAAAGCCTTTGTGAATATGACCTCAGGTTGGATAAATGAAGGATGAACCTTTTGCATTAGAAAATCTCTTGATAAATTCATGACACTGGAAGTGTGAAAAAGACAGTTAAAGTATTTAGTTAAATGCTGAAAGAGCGTGGCGTTGGGATTGTGAACAACACAGAAAATTTCCTTAATGTAGCGCAGTAAAGTATTTGCTGTGTAGTTTGGAGTGTCACCAGTTTCGTGAAATTAATGAAAGTAATCATTCAGCATTCCTCCTTTCATGTATTGGAAATTATGTAATATATTTATACTTATACTAATAAATTATGTAATATATAATGATACAGCCGAGGAAGAAAGCGTACAGCAGAATTGAAATCGATTAGTTTTCATTTTAATCTGATAAGATTTGGGGAGAATCTGGTTTTCACAAGACTCTGGGGGCACAACAGATTTTGTTGAGTTTCCTTGGAAAAATAACTGTAAATTGTTTTATCTGGACACAAAATACTACATTTGGTCTAATTCCAGTGTCCTTGAAAAACATATGAGTAAAGAATAAGAAAGATAACAGAATATTTAACTGTGACCTCTTTAAGTCACAGCTGTGTTTCTTTAAACCTTCTTTTTCCTTGTAAAAGACTGAGCAGAATAGCACATTTTTACGGGTGTACAAATTATAGTCATGATATGTTATTATGTTCATGTTCAAAAAATTACCTATTGCTGATATACACTGCCCGCCCAAAAAAAAGTCACATAATCTAATATTTCTTTGGACAGCCTTTAGCTTTGATTATAGTATGCATTCGTCGTGGCATCATTTCGATAAGCTTTTGCAATGTCATAACATTTATTTCCATCCAGAGTTGCATTCATTTTTCGCCAAGATCTTGTATTGATGGGAGAGTCGGACCTCTGCGTAAAGTCTTTTCGAGCACATCCCAAAGATTCTCAGTGGGGTTAAGGTCTGGACTCCGCGGTGGCCGATCCATGTGTGAAAATGATGTCTCTCTCATGCTCCCTGAAGCACTCTTTCACAATTTGAGCCCCATGAATCCTGGCAATGTCATCTTGGAATATGAAGAAAAAAATCCATTGATGGAAAAACCTGGTCATTCAGTATATTCAGGTAGTCAGCTCACCTCATTTTTTGGGCACATAACATTGCTGAACCTAGACCTGACCAACTGAAGCAACCCCACATCATAACACTAAGTTAAATCCAGATGGTGACTTTTTTTGGGGGCAGGCAGTGTATAATTGCAAGCTGAAATTTCCAGCTAACTGAAGCTAAGAAATAAAGGTTAATAGGGTACACTTTACATCATTTTTTTAAAACAAAACTCTGATTTAATAATTATAGGTTCCTTGCTGGCTGAACCTGTATTTATCATTCGTAACAGACCAGGAATTGACTGAAGCGAACCGCTATTCTGTTTTTTTTTTTAGCTTTGAATAAAGAAACCATTGACATACAGATATGTGTTTTACCTACACTATGGACTATGGCTTTTTCTGTTCTATTTGGTCTGAATAAAGCATGACCTCATCTAGGTTCAAGGGTCACAGTTTTCTCCATGTTCATGTTTCCAAGATATTGAGCAATACCTATACAAATTTCTGTGGATTACCTGGAATTTTTTTCACTCTTCACCTGTTTTTCTATTAATGCCTGTTTCTAATTATTTTGATATCTATCAGTAACTGATATGTTATTCATATTAAAACTGTGTCATGCTGACATCAGGGTTTTACAGTTTGGTTATCTTGTCACAAAAAAAAAACATCAAGAGCAGAAGAGTCATATGATTAACTTTAGGCAAGTGCCTTTAGATATACTGTAGATTGACAGATTCACAGAAAAAAAAGACTTTTGTAAGTTTATGGATGATAGAATTTTGTTTTGTTAATGTATTTACTTTATTTTGAAATATTCTGACAGTGAGGTGTAAAGTTGTTCAGGGACATCACTCGATTTATGTTTTACTTCAAACTTGAGTAAAACCACATCCATGTATTGACCCTAAATTAGCTCTGCGCACAAACAGATGGCAAAATGTGTGGCTGTGTTTTCCCACTTCCCTTTGTTTGTGCACAATAAGCCAGAAAGTGGGCTCCCATTGTACTTCCTTTTTCTTGGGTCAGCAGCAACCAGGCCAGTTCCACTGTTTGCCTTAAGACGTAAGAGCAGATAACTTTCTTACGTCAAGTGAAGTCCCCCCCCCCCCAGTCTGAGAGATATTCTGTTACTGTGTGGTAGCTAAGTGTACCTCACTGGCAGCGGATCTGAGAATACTAAACTGAGTAGTGCTGCCCACAGCTCTCTTTTGCAACCTAATAAGACCAGACTCCACTTTCCTCATTCTGTGCCCTGATTCCAGAGGCACTCAGACAACGCATCTTTCTAAGAACCTTATTCGGTGCTCTAGCGGATAAGCTGGAACTCAGTGTTGACAGTATAACTTCCCTCCTAAAGGGGCAGGACTCCCATATACTCCTAGGCCCCAGCTCAGCTTTCCAAATGTATTGCACGGTCTTGGTATTGAATTGCATTCCCTCACCCAATAAATTGTGCCCTAACAACAGGCATCCATTTCTGGAACCCTTGATGCTGTGGGAAAACAAGCTAAAGCATACTAACTTGGGCATGCGCAGTAGATGAGCTAGGATCGGTGGCGATGGCGACTCAACTGTGGCAGCTGTTGGAGCCACAGCATGCAAGCTGAGTTTATAGACATCTCTTCTGCCTTTGCATTACAGAAAAAGGAAGTGGCTGAGCAGAAGGACCTCAACTTTGCCACTGCGGAGATCCCAGAGCCTTCTGTCAGTCCCAGGGTCTCCCCGGGCATCCTAGACAAGAACAAAGAAGGCTTGTGCTCATCTGTGTGACTATACATTGTAAAATTCTGAATGTAGTGACCTATGAAGACTCTTAGCCACTGTTCCCAGAAACCATGCAAAGCAGGGACTGTGTCCTTTTACAATGTTGTATTTTGTATTGTGCAACTCCAAAATGTACTGTCAGCACAGTAGAGTATGGGTGCTTGCTTTGACTTTCACTGCTTAATACTGGACTGCCAGGGAACTGTTGATATGAATCCAGATAAAAGAACCAAATGAGCAGCACATGATGAAAAATGCATTTTATGGGTGATGCATTTAAAAAAAAAAATGACCCTTTACAGTATTCCAAAATCAGTTTTATTACAACATCAACGGAATGAGTACAAAATTAACCCAGCTGGAAAAACAAGACATAAAACTAAAGCATCAGTCATGTGTTACTTTCAATGTTTATCATATTAGAGTATATTTGGTTTGGTGGGAAGTGTTCCCAATTCTGTATCCATCAGAGTCTCAGTTATTCAGTTTTGTTTGCTGTAGAAAATTTTTAAGTATTTTACAAAGTGTACACTGCTGAGTGCTAATGCACCATATAGAAGACATTCTAAGCTTTTAAATGATGCCACATGTTTGGAGATGTGCCTTGAACACCTTCTTTGTTGGGTTGACAAAGGCTAAATGCATATATTGCAAACAGATTATTGATAAAATCACAAGAACCCAAAATAAACAATTGTCACAGTTCTACTTTGTAGTAGTAGT
The DNA here is from genome assembly GCA_018136845.1 of Heterotis niloticus. NCBI lineage: Eukaryota > Metazoa > Chordata > Actinopteri > Osteoglossiformes > Osteoglossidae > Heterotis > Heterotis niloticus. The sequence goes on from CM030891.1 coordinate 24,164,064, forward strand.
ACTTAAGTCAGGCAGTTTATGCTAAGTTATGGTATCATAACAATGGGAAAAATACCAATGTCCTGTCACTACAGGATAAGTGGAATTCCCCCTGAAATCCAAGTGTATGTTAAATGTGTTCTAAAGCCTTTTATTGGTGGAAGCTACAGGCGCAAATAAGATGCTTTTAAAATATTTTTGCAAATACAATGAAAGAGTCATAAAACGATACAGGCAGTAAAATGTAAAGGTAATGGTAAACAGCCATAAAGGAAAGTGATAACTTTCTAAGCGCTAGCAAGGTATGCACCCCCACATGTAGATTTGTTGGCCAACATGGCATCCCAGCTTGCCTTTGTATGTCACCTTTGTGGTAAACTGCACAACAAACAGCCCTAACATCAATGCAGCAGCATTTCTGAGACATGAACTCATTCAAACATTGACGCGTTTAGACAGTTGACAAAAGAACTGGTATTTCTTGTATATGGACCTATTAGGTAAGAACTGCAATTTCATAATTTGACCTTTGACACTGCATAGGACTATAAACCTGGCAACCTACACAAAAAGTTAAAGTTGTGTCATATTCCTGAAAACATACAGTCAATGTTCTTTGTATAAAAGGTTTGCTTTTGTTTTTAATATCAGTGGCTTCATATTTCAGTGATGAATCTTTATGCACAACATGTACACTGCCCAGCCAAAAAAAGTGACACAAATATTTCGTTGGACCTCCTTTAGAGACAGAGTCAAAAGAGTTTATTTCTCACGTACATGGTTACCGAGTATACCTTGTGGTGAAATGCGCTTTGAGTCAACAGGAGACTGTGCGTGGTTACATTCCAGAAATAAATTTATGAGTAAAAACAAACAACCAAACACCAAGAAGACAAGAAACAAACAACAAATAGATAAATAAGTAAATAAATAAAATAAATAAAACCTTAAGGTGCATTGTAGGGACAGTGACAGTGACAGACAGGGGAGCAGTCAATGGATATAGTAGAAACCTGCTTTGTGAGAATTGTGATGGCATGCCTTTTATTAAAGGACACATTCGCCGTGGCATTGTTTCGATAAGCTTTTGCAATGTCACAACGTTTATTTCGGTCCAGAGTTGCATTCATTTTTCGCCAACATCTTGTATTGATGGGAGAGTCGGACGGCTGTGCCAAGTCTTCTCCAGCACATCCTAAAGATTCTGAATGGGGTTAAGGTCTGAACTCTGCGGTGGCCGATCCATGTGTGAAAATGATGTCTCTCTCATGCTCCCTGAAGGACTGTTTCACAATTTGAGCCCCATGAATCCTGGCATTGTCATCTTGGAATATGAAGAAAAAATGCATTGATGGAAAAACCTGCTCATTCAGTATATTCAGGTAGTCAGCTCACCTCATTTTTTGGGCACATAACATTGCTGAACCTAGACCTGACCAACTGAAGCAACCCCACATCATAACACTAAGCTAAATCCACGTGGTGACTTTTCTTTTGGCCGGACAGTGTATATTGTGAACACAAACAAAACCTCCTGGTGTTTTCTGCAAAAATTCTAAACTTAATGCTCACACCGAAACGCCACTGAGTGAAAGTGATGTTAATGTAACTTTGATGTTTTCCCAGTTCATATCAGCGAACTACAAGGGCGCTCCGGAAAGGTGCGCAGCCACAAGGAGTTGCCGCGCCGCGCCGCACCGCCCTCGCTGCGTCTCACACCTCCCCGGTAGCCGTGAAGCGCCTTTTCTTTCCCCACTCTTTTTTTCCCAGCCGGGACGAACGGACCTCCCATTTGAGCCGGAGACGCGGGAGAAGCCTCATTCGAGCAAGAGACCTCGGTGCGGCCGTCTGCTTGCGGGAGCGACCTCTCCTTTCTATGAACTCTCCAGAAACACGCAGGATATATTTTTGTCTGGTGGAAGTCGGTAGAACACGAATGATTTTCAACGTTTAATTTCACTTTCAGAGGAACCTTGACGATTTTTATAATAACGATGTCACTCACTCACGTAAGTATCTAAATGGACAGTAAGCCGTTATGGAATGGGTTTATATTCATACGTTTTCATACACTGTGGAGGAAAGGGGGAGCTCAGGGTCACTCGTGAGCCGTGAGCTTATTTGCCCGGGCATGTTAGTCTGAACCCTTTTCCCGTCCCGGTAGTGAGGCTGTTCCCGGGCCAGGTCGTTGCAGTTTAACGTGAACCGACCGTCAGAAGGATCGTCCGGTGGAAAAGTGGACGTTAACCGGGCGGCTCTAAAAAAAAAAAAAAAAAAAAAAAAGACCCGAAAGGTCCGGGGGCGAGCGAGCGAGCGGGTGGGTGGGTGAGTTGGGGGCGAATAACTGGGATACTCAGTCATGAACAATATGTTACATACACTTAAATAACCGATCTCTTATTCTCCATATCCCGCCTCGGTTAGAACTGTGGAAGAAGCAGCCACTAAAAACGTCGGGCGAAAACAGTTTTTAAACTTGCAGCTCTTACCGGCGAACTTTATGCTAGCGATTTAGCGACACTGCTGCGCTGACGTCACATCGCTACAAGGCCCGCCAGTATGCGAACGCGCCTCGGCATGTGACCGAGAGGATGGTTTGTAAAAGTTTTTTTTTTTTTTTTTAATAAACTTAAGGTTTTATTCGCTAAAATGCGCGCACGGACAGAGAGAAATGATGCGGTCGTGGCTTTTCTGGTCGGCTCCTCGGTTAGCCCGCCTTCTCTGTGGCACTGAACTCTGTGGGAAAGAATGAAACTCGAGAATGCTTAATGTTCCTGTCCGCTTCAGAACTCGTAGCCGCAGTGACAGGACTGCGGTCTCCTCAGAACGTGTTGAAAACGTCGCTTTCTAAACGGATGGATGTTTCACAACTGGTAAATGGACACGAAGCTGTGTTTAAATTTTGTTTTTAAATAAATGTGCCTGCCAATATGCAGTACATGGATACGTGGGGCCCAGAGTAGCCTCCTGTTTCCCCCTCAAAGGTCGTGGCCCCCGTGTAGCACAGCCATACTAAAGCCAGCAGGCCGACTGCGCTCAATTGTATGAGAGGGTGAGATAAGACATAAAAATGCACGATTTTGGGAATACAGGGTAACCTGAAAAGTGGCACCGCCAACTCACAGGTGCCGGGTGTGAAGGTCCTGCCAAAGAAACCGTCCACCGCGCAAAAACACTGTAGCAGTACAGTATTGCTCACCCGTTGCATCATAGCCAAGCCTGTTTAACACACTGCCAGCATGTAAGACGGTCACTAGCATGGCTGCATGTCATTGATTTGCCATCATATCATGAATTTAACATTATATTATTCATTTATCATATCTTTGTCTCCACCTTTGCACGCAGTTTACGCAGCAGGCGATTGCGGCCACGGTCTCGTTTGAATAAACTGCCCAGTTTTGCTTTGAATATTTGTTAAAGATCCGTTGAATTTATGGCAGCTAAATAGGAATGAGTGAACAAGTTCTTTTTTTTTTATGTTGTGGTATGCAAAAAATGATTATTTTAACTGCATTTTGACAGCATTGTTTTTAGGTTACAGCAAATATCAGATCTCTAATGTTGTGCAACTTAAGTGACTCAGCATGTTTTTTTATTTTTATTTTTAAAAATTTGACACTTTTTTTAGGGATTGGTAATGAGTTCACACTCAAACAAAATGCAGTTTGCATTTCAAATCACTGTTGTTTCTTCACTTTTCGAACTTTTCGTTGAAGGCAACTTTTCTTGTTTACAGTTTGGATTTTAGCCATTTACTCAGCTGGATACACACCTGATTTACTTTGTTTAAATGCCAGGGGTGCCAGATTCCTCCTGGACCTTGAACGTGTAACACATCCATGTCAGTGTCAGCACTGTGAAAACTTTGTATTTGGTGATAAATTCTCAGATTTTAGGGGTAAATGGACCTTTGTTACCTTGTTTTGTTACAGGAGGAGGGTATTTTGAAAAATGGCAGTCCCTCTGTGTCCATTGTAAAGGGTGCCTGAGGATGTGGATTGCATTTTACCCTCTATATTATAAGTATGGTGAGAAAAGCAGCAGGAAGTGTTGCTTCTCAGTGTTTGCTCCAGGAGTTATAAATATTTTCCTGTGTATCAGCCTGTGTGACCCTCTGAGCTGTGCCTGGAACCTTTATTGTGTTTAAGCTTCCTGCCACGATGAAGTCACCTGCAAAACCTTGTTGTCCACGCTTTGTTCGTGATTTGTCCTAAATCCGGGTCGTGAGATAGGTTATCTTTCCAAGAATGATGTTTTTTTTCTGTCATTTTTGTGACTGATTGTGGACAGACCCCCGGAGTCTTTAAGTCAAGATAACAGAATGTATGCGGACTGGGCCTGCTAGACCCCTGGTTTAGTTGAATAAGTATCCTAATCACTAGTTCAGTGGAAAACTGTCTGGGGATACTTGGATGTTTTGCTTTGGGTTTGTGGGAACTTCGTTGCTATTAAGTGTCTCCTTGGTTTTCAGTTTTCTAAGATGCAGGAATCAAGGAGGAATAGTTAAAGAAAAAAAGGTTTCAATAATAGGAGCATGTTCAATGGAAATGAAAAATACTAGTGTAATACTCAATAGACTGTAGTCTTGGCGATGTGGAATAATTGAGGGCAACGTGCTTTTCCTTTTCTCACAATAGTGATAGAAATCATCTGTCATAAATTATAGGAAGGGCTGCTGGATACAGTGCTTTTGCAATAAAGGAAGTAAGTATACTAGGGCAGCTAATTCAACAGCCTATAACTGTATTGGCCTGAATAAATACATTTTAAACTTGGTGCGACAGAATCGTTATTGCTTCCAAAAACTTGCAAAATGTAGCTTTTGAACAGAAGGGACTATTGTAATGTGCCATGTGTTATTTTTAGCTTTGGAGCATATGCTTATTTCCTTTAAGCAGGAAATAACTGTCGTGGTCTGTTGATGGCCAGAAGTGTTTTGGTTGGGTGAGGTTACCACTATTCCAAACTCATTTCTGTGTGTGAGAGACTGTGTGTGAGCGAGCGTCTCACATCTGAACATTTCTGTTTGTCTCTTTGGGTGTATTTATGTCTTGCAGCACCATGGTCTGTTTGCCAGACACAGTAACAGCCAGGAATATGTATCTTAATCTGCTTTTGTTTATGCAGTTAAGTGCAACAGTGATTTATGTTCACGTTTTGAGGATTTCACGCTTGCTATTCATTAAACTTCATTTACGGTGTGCCTTGACATAACTGTGTTACACTGAGGCATCTGGTAGAGTAGTACAGCGTGTCTGTCATTCTGCTTTATACCTCAAGTTAGTAGTTTGTCTCCTGGATTTTCTTGACATTTTCAGTTTATCTGTGCTTTTAAAGTTTTGAGAGCAGTCGGTTTCTTTGGCTGGGTGTGTGAGTGGAGTGACTCAGTGGCGGTGGAATGAAGAGCAAGAGGATGTGGCGTCATAGAGAGGCCAGTTGTGCTTCAGTAAAGAAGCCACCTGGTGTGAACTCAGAAGGATTTCAATTAGAAATGGTCACGCAGCTCCTTAAAAGACAGCCTCGGCATAACACCTGTACATTTGGCTGTGGTTTAACAAAAAATGTATTCCACCGTTTACTCTTTTGTAAATTCAACCAGGTTGACTGACATAGATGTATCATTTGAGTTGTTAACATGTCACTGTAGTTTACTTGACTGCTGTTTCTAGTTTTTACTTTTCTTAAATGCTAGGAATTCTGAAGGAAGAACTTTTTCTAACGCTGGAACTGGCGGAAAAATGTCATTTTTATTATTCTATATTTGGTAGATGTTTTTGTCCAAAGTGACTTAGTCTCAGATCTTCTGACTCATTCTGTAGAAAGTTATAGAGTTGCAAATTCACATGAAACAGATTAAGAACATGTAAACTCCACAAAATAATTTGGATTTGAACCTAAGTCCAATCTCACAGGCCAGCACTACTTGCTGCACCACTGTACCACCCATAATGTAATATTATAAACTGCAGAGAACAAAGAAATAATGTGTGTGTGAAGAAATGGTACAGTTTCTCTTAAAGATGAGAAACGCCTGGAATATTTTTTGTGTGCGCAATAAAGTGAGGTTCTTCAGGTTATAAACCATATGCCCAAGTAAAGCCTAGACATTAACACTTTTGTCTGACTTGTTTTCACTGGTTTTAATTTTGAACATTGAAGGTGTATTACTTTTTTTGCCTGGAGAAGCCCTCCTCCAAAATCTCTATGAAGTCAGTCAAACTTTATTTCCTGCCTTCCATTGCCTTGGAGTGTCATTGCGCTTTTCAGATTGTTTGGATAAATCCGAATGGTGTGATTGTTGCCGCGGTCCCATTGGTCTGTGCTCTTCTGCCAGCTCTTGGAAAGTGTGATGTCTGCCAAAGAACCGGGACGGTGTTCACGTCAAGGAAACTCCCTTGCAGAAACAAGGCATGGCTGCATTCCAGAGCATGCCGCAGGAGTCCAGGCTATAAAACCACTCTGTTCAACTTCTGCACAAAGTCTCTGAGCTGAAGAATAAAGCCTGATGAGTGTTTTTAACTTGGATTATTCATTATCAAGGTATAACCAAAGATCATTTTTTAAAATTCTCATAGTTAAAAGCCAGAGGTCCTGTAAGGCGGTGATCCTATAACCAGGCAACATGCATACTAGCATGTGCCATGTGACCTTTGAAGTTATGTTGTAGAGATGGTGCCAGAGTATCTGAGAGATGCAGAGTTTGGGCACAACTTGAGATTTTTACAAACTTCATGGCAAGTCAAAGCCTATTCAGTGTGCCCATTCAAAAGCAAATGTACAAGTCATGCGACTTCTTTTGAAACCATAAAATTTCCACCCCAGTGTAAAAACCACTGATAATAGTTTTGTTAAATTTCCCTTTGTGTTGCACAGATGGTGGGGTCAACTATGGGTGCTTTTTTGTTTTTTTGCTTTTTAAATATGAGAAGTATTGAAGGATTAAAGCTCACGAGGTTATGTGTAAATACGGTGTAAACCGCATGCATATGTTCTCAGTATGTGCTCGCTCAGGTAGCTGTTTCAAGCTTTCTGAGGGATGCTGCTATTGTACTGTTGAATAACATACTGAGCACAAATTTGTGCACTTAAGAACATTCAACTGTATTAAAAAGACAAAGATTGTTGTCAGTTGGAATAAAAGCAACAAGAAGGCAACTTTATGTTTTGAGGACCTTGAGGAAACTGGTTGTGATGAATTGATTTTATTTTATGAAGGACATGCCATCTAGCTTTGCTGCGGTAAAAGCGGAGCCCTTTCGTCGAAGCACAGTCTCCTCTTGTTTCATTCCTTTGTTTTTTGTCTCAAGCCTATCTCTTAATTCACTCCTCTGCAGATGTTCAGATCAGATGTTTCAAATTAAGTTAGTGATTTCTCAAGCATGGTTTGTTACAAGGAAACTGGTTATCTATGACAAGTAATTGGGACCAACATTCTCTTGTCCTAGGTTGTATTTTTTATCTCAGTCCTGGCCCTTGTGACCGCATCCGATTCGCCCTGGTTAGCGGCTGAAGGCACAAACAGGACGTCTCGCCAGCGCATCTGCGTGGAGGATGAGGAGTATCTACATGACAACATGTGCTGCAAGAACTGTGAAGCAGGTAATGAAGAGTGGACCTGATGAACCCCAAAACATACAGCGGTTGATCATCTCTCCAACAGCGAGAATTGATTTTAAGCCCAGATACCTTTGGGGCAGAAATCCTCAAAGTCTCACTTTAGGTCCTCCTGGGCCTTGAAGCATGGAAGATTGCTTGCCCCATCTTATGTCACAAATTAAGAGCAAGGAGATGAGGCTAAACTGGTTTTATGAGGGAAGTCATTAGTTTAATTTAGCTCTCACGTGGGATGGACGTTATGGTGGTCTTCGTGGAAAAGCAGTAAATCCTTTAGTAATACAATTTTTATATTTACTCATTGCTGCTTTGACTCACTTAGGATACTCATAGTCTACTTTTGTGTTTTTCAGTGTGCTTGAAGGCGATTGGTAGAAAAATGTTTGTATGTTGTTGATCGCAGCTTTTGGTACCACCAACTCTAAAATTTGAAAGCTCTGTTGTTTTTTAAATGGTATAGGCAGTTCAGAAGTGTATTTAATTTGATTGTGAGATTGTTGTATATTTTTGTGACAGCTAGCAATAGGGGTATGTTGATGAGGTCATGAAAAATATCTGCTTTTTGTGTGGGGGGGGGGCACTACTGTTAATGTGTAAATGTAGTAAGTGTTGATTTTGATATTGTCCTGCTTTTCCACAGTACTCTTTTGTGCACCCTCACAGTGCATTTAAGTGAAGATGGCAATGAAGTGAGGTTCTGTCACCACTCCAGATAGATAGTCCAATCTGGACCTTTTCTGTAGCAGTACCATCACCGTGAAAGCTCAGAGTGAACTCAGAACCACAAGGGGGGGGGATGCAATTCTTAAAATCCTTTTCTGTGGCTGAATGCATGATCATGGTAGTCATTGTGTGAGACACACAGAGCATTTTTTTTTTTTTTTTGTTCAGCTGCACTGGTAACATGGAGATTTGTGTTTAATGTAGGTATGTATGTGAAATCGCCGTGCATGCGGGACTCTGAAAAGGGCACGTGTAAACCCTGTCAGCCCAACACCTTCACGGAGCACTCCAGCGGGATGGAGCGGTGTCTTCAATGCAGACAATGTCGCAAAGGTAAGGCCTGTGCTGTTTCCTCTGTCTCTCTTTCTTGCCCTGGGAAGGAGAAACAAATTGAGAGTCTATGAAGAGAATGCTGACTCTAACAGTGCAGGAAAGCCACATAAGCTCTTGGCACTGAGATGTCTGGTTTCCTTTCTCTCCCCGACAGACTTACTTGTGCAGTCTGGTATGTTCTTGCAACCCTGTCTGACATGTACTGTTTCTGTGACATGAAAGCTCTCATTTTTAAATGATTCATAAGGGACACAAAGCTAAAAAGCTGAGCTATGCAAATAAGGCAATGGACATCGGTTGGAGCTTTTGTCTTGCAATCAAAGTTACCGGATTCGCTGCATCGCTGTACCCTTGAACAATTTCTTAGACTGAATTGCTCATATAAAAGTGCTTCATCTGCTGTATAAATTTGTAAAACATTCTAAGCAGCATAGTAAAGACAGTCCCTGACTTACGATGGGGTTACGTTCCGATCAACCCATCATAAGTTGAAAATATTGTAAGTCAAAAATGCATTTAATACACCTAACTTGCTGTCATGCCTGCGACCGCATCAGCAACGGAATGTAGGCGGTCTTTCCGCCCCCGTCTTCAGACTGAGCATTGTTTGGCGTAGGAACCAATCATGGATGGGATTTAGTTCCTACCCGGACTTCCGGTGCCAGTGCTCAGTCTTCCTTTAGCCTCAACCATGAATTGCTCCTTGTGAACTCTCCTGCAATCTCTGTTTTACTAAGACCTTTTATTTTCTTTATGTTGAATTGTGGCATGTTCCGTTTTTGCTTACTGCCAATTGCTAATGTTTAGCGCTAGCTCCCAGCTGACGTCAATACTCTTTGTCTGAAGCAACACTCAGTAAAGTGTTTAATGAAACTTAAACTTATTACTGTGGTGTCTTGTGACTGCTTCCATCATCCCACACCATAACACCTACCAAATATCATTGCCTAGCCTACCTTAAAAGTCATTATGGGCTTGTTGCCTTTATGTTGGGCAGTTATCTTCAGTTTCTCCTCAAGAATAATTGCCTTCCTCTTCTTCTCACCAAGAGATACACTATATGAACAAAAGTATTGGGATGCCTGACCATTATACCAACAGGGACTTTAATGACATTGCATTCAAATATATAGACTTTAATATGGAATTGCCCCCCACCACCTTCATGGCTGAGATGCTTTTGTTTTCCTAAACACTTCCACTTAACAATAATACCACTTAGAATTGACTGTGGAATATCCATCAGGGATGAAATTTCACAAACTATCTTATTGCAAAGGTAGCATTTTATCACAGTACCACTCTTGAAGTCACTGAGCTCTTCAGAACAACCCATTTTGTTTCGCAAATGTTTGTAAATGGACACTGCATGGCTAGGTGCTTGATTTTATACACCTGTGGCAATGGGTCTGATTGAAACACCTGAATTCAATAATTAAGAGGTGTGTCCCAATACTTTTGTCCATATAGTGTACGGGGGATATCTTAAAAAAAAAAAAAAAAAAAAAAAAAAAACACTTGCAACACAGAACACCGTAGAGTATCGCTTGTATACACTAGTGACCGCGTGGCAGACTGGGAGACATGGATCACTGCTACTGCCCAGCATCATGGGAGAGTATCATTCTGCATATCGCTTGCCTGGGAAAAAGTTTTAAAAAAGTTAAAAAATTGCAAGTCGGATCATCGTAACTCGAGGACTATCTGTATACAGGATAAACTTTATGTTGTAAACCACACTGGACAAACGGGTCAGCTAAATTAAGATATGCATCTATGAGCATCATGTCCTCAGAAGGAATCCCATGTCTCCCACATCCCAATAACAAATATCTTTCGTTACAAAGATTTATATTTTTAGGGCTTTTATTTTTAGTGAAATTATCCTAAAAAGCATAAGTGAGTTTTTGTTAGTTTTACATTATCTTGTGCAAATATTTTTTCAAGAGATTTGTTATTATAACACACTAAGAAATGTAGTTTCGGGACCTTAAATTCTAAGGAAATGTTCTGTGGTTATGTACTTACATGAGATAAAATATAGCCTTAAATTGGCATTTTGCCATATTTCAATCAGTTAAATAATTCTGAAATTTAAAATAGTGTGAGGATGTTTAAAGCTGTGGCTTTTTGTTTGCAGTGACTGTTGCCTCAGATTTGAGCACTAGTGTACATGACTTACACAAAATGGGGCTGCTGGGGAGGAATCTAATTACTTCAGCATAGTGTGGAATTTGGAGCTAAACAGTCCATTAGACAGCCTTTGGTCTCACAGAAGTATTTGAAGAATGCTGTGGGTAGATAGACCTCTAGGAAGTTAGTCATCTGAATAATATTATAATTTAAGCCTTTTGTTTTATTTGTTCAGGTGATGAAAAAATGTTTACACAGTCAGGACCATAAGTATTTGGACAATGACACAATTTTCAGTGTTTTGCCTCTGTACACCACCACAGTGAATTTGAAACAAAGCAATCACGATGTGATTGAAGTGTAGACTTTCAGCTTTAATTTAAGGGGTTTAACAAAAGTATCGCATTAACTATTTAGGAATTACAGCCATTTATATACATTGTCCCCCATTTTCAGAGGCTCAAAAGTAATTGGACAAGTGACTGACAAGCAGTTTTATGGCCAGAAGTGGCCTCTTCCTTCACTGTTTCATGACAAATTAAGCAGATAAAAGGTCTGGAGTTCATTCCAGGTGTTGAATTTGAATTTGGTAGCTGTCCATGGGATGGGTTGACCACCGCAGCAACCCATCATTACATTGAAAAGCACTGAAGTAAAGCTGTTTTAACACTCATTAGAAGCACTGAAGATCTTAAAAATGCGCCACTGTATTTTTCCTACTGTGTTTGTTGGTTAGCACACTAGTAGTATAGTGTTTAGGACTGTTCCCTTGCAGTCGGAAGGTCCTTAGTTCAAATACCAGCTCCCACTGTTATTCCCTTAAACACAAGGTATTACCCTGAACTAGAACAGTAAAGGTACCTGCTGCTGTGTCAATGGGTAAATTATTGTAGGCAGCATAGTGCACAAGCCAAATATTGTAAATCCCTTGGACAGAAGTCCCATTCAATTAAATATAAGACGGTGGTAAATTAAAGTAGCTGCTCAGATTATATATGGAAAAATTCTGAATAGTCATGCTACTACTGTAGGATCTACCCATAATGTTCTGTATTCCTGTTCAGTTGCTACTAGATTATTTGTGAAACAGTCAAGCCTGAATAACTTAGAATTCAAACGTTTAAAAAAAATGTATTAGTCTGAACACTAAGTATAATTTGTAATATTTGTTTAACATTATTAAACTTCCATGCATCTTGTGCTACATTAATACCATTAATGCCAAAATATAATTTACTTTGTTTTTGACAAAATTTACTGAAGTGTCAGTTATAGAACAAAAATCTGGTAAATCTGGGATTTTTGTATTTGTATAAACTATGCACCTGATTTCCTTTTGAAAAGCAAAACCCTTGAACATTTTTATTTTACCTTGACGTTTTAGGTGTATCTCTAATATCCAGTTATTACATTTGTTGTATTTCTTGAAAAATAGCAGTTGCACATTTAACAGTTACATTAGAGCCTGCTAAATTGAGACTAATCTGAGTCATTTCCACAGATGAGAAGGTGGTAGAGGAGTGCACTTCCACTAGAGACACACAGTGTCAATGCAAACCTGGCACCTTCTGTGTACCGGACCAGGCCTGTGAAGTGTGCAAGAAGTGCACCAAGTAAGTTGACCACACTTCGCTGCCCGCAGGAACTTCCTGTGGTTCCATTCTCTCATCCTCTTTTCCTTGGATGCCTTCTTTATTTCCCCACATTTGTTGACATGTTTATGATTTTATTAATAGAAGTACAACTCCCCCTTCTCACACCTTTAGGTGTAAGGTGGATGAAGAGCTGGTGAGTGAGTGCACGAGCATCTCCAACACGGTGTGCCGAAAAAGAGACAGCATTTCGCCTGCTCTGCCTACCCCCTCTACGGAACCCCCTGGTTCAGGTATAGTGAGTCTTATTTCTTTGGGGATTGTTTGATCTCAGCAGTGCCCCACTGTGTCTACACTGTTCATTCTGCTGTAAACCTCAGTTTCTAACATGTTGACATTATGTCTGAACTTGATTTTAAACAATATGAAGGAATAATGGTGTTACCTGACTGGCAAAGATTAAGATAAAGAATCTCAAGCGGTCTAATTTAGTATAAATATTTACTGTGCTGCAGCTGTGTTCAGTAACTTTAAGTCATTTGTTAGCAACAAAGTTATGCATTACCATCTATAATGTCTGCCATTTTTTCCCTTTTAAATTTTCAGACAACCACCTTCTCCTGCTACTACTTTTACTCCTACTATTTATACCTGCTGGACTTTTCTGTTGGTGGAAAAGACTACGATCTCAACAAAAACCAAGTAAGACCAAATCCAAACTGTCCAGAATGCCTAAAATCCTATATCAATATGCAAATTTGAGTCACTGATTTTATTTTAAGTGCTTTTGTTTTTCTGTTGCAGTTGCCCAACAAAGTCACCCAACTGAAATGGTTAAACTTCCGATGGTAAGTTCTTTATATCCTATTCGGTTCAAATCAAAACTTGTAAAAGACTGGTAAACTTGCAATTTCTTCACACGTAAACTCCACACAGACTGAGCTGGATTCAAGCTAAATCTCAATTAGCCCAGGCACTGTGAGGTAGAAGTGCTACTGGCTGGGCCACCATGTTACCCTTGTAGACTAACTGTTCATGTATTCGTTCTTTAAAAATATACACATTTGAGTTGTTACATGCGCTGGTCGAGATATTTGTTCATGTTTTTGCTTGTCTTTGTTTATTAGCAGACTGTAAAAGCACTCAAGTCTGCAGGATAGAGTACTATATAAGAATACATTAAACTTTTTTAATTTCATTGTCCATTTTATTCACCCTCCCAGCCAAGCGACAGCGAACAGACAGCAGAGGAAAAACAGAACAGTCACAATGCCAGACGCGAAGAGCCAAACCAGGAGGAGACACCTCTGCTGGTGGAGACGCAGGTGCTGACTAAGGCCACCGCTGCTGCAGAGGATGAAGACCGGGGCCTAGGAGACAGTCTGCCCAACACCACAAGCTCATCCCAGACCAGCTTGTCTGCCCTGCAGACAGCACCCTCCTCCCACAACTCCCCCCACAGCAGCCCAGAGCCACAGAGGCTGTTGGAAGCAAGGGTAAGAGTACACTCGTACTCAATACCTTCAGTGTCATGGAGGTAGAAGTAGGGGTTCTCACACTCACCCCCAGGCAGACCATTTGTATGCAGGTTTTTCAGCTTCAGTGTCTTGAAAACGAGTTAACAGCTCTGCTTTTTAATCATTCATGTACATTTGTTCACTTACATAAGTGAATAATTTTACTAGTGTTTAATTTTATTTGCTCAGCAAAAAATAGTTTTCCTAAAGACACTTGTATTTAAAAGTTAAATATTACAGCTGTATTTAGGCTGTGGAAAACCACAGTTAATGATAATGGATGGATGGAGGAAATTCTGTAGAATTATAATATATTTCCTGCAATAGTGGAGTACATGAAAATGGTATAAAAGTTTTATATGAGTAACAGAATTGTCTTTTGGTTCGTACACAGTTCTCCTACTGGATTGTCATGAAGGACTTAATTTATTATTAGGATTTCAATTTAAAGGTTATATCTAGGCTGTAGATAAACTTGTTGGCAAGTTAAATATTATAATTAACATGCCTTTGTTTATTGTATCTTTTTATGTGTTCCTAGTGATGACTTTATGCTGTATTTTCTCACATCAACATCATCTCTATCTTTGCAGGGTGATTTCCAGTCCAGGAAACTTGTTCCTTTGAAGGGTAAGATGTTTTTGTATCGTCTTACATTACATTTATTCATTTGGCAAAACTTTTCTCCAAGGTGACATACATCAAAGGTGAATTTCTTAAGCTTTGAAAAGCTTTTCTTTTATGGAATGTAATACCACACAGAATTCAGTACTACTTATTGTAAGCCAGAGTGGAAATTGTGGTACTTTTTATTGCTGTAGCAACTTGAAAATATAAATTTGTGGAGATTTAGTTTGTACATGTGGAATAATCTGTGAAAACTTACATTTATCACTTCTTTCCTTAGGAGAAGAATCGTTGAAGAAAAGTTTTGACCTTTTCGAACAGTATCTGGATGTTAAGATCCATAATAAGTTTTTCAGGAGTATAGGGCTGCATGATAACATCATTAAAAACTCCATGAACACTCAACCCGATGACAGGGTTTATGAACTTCTCAAAGCCTGGATGCAGCGGGAAGGACTAAAGGCAAATATTAATGACCTTATTGATGCATTGTTTAGATTAGATCAAAAACTTTCAGCAGAAAATATAATTTCTAAGGCAATTGAAAACAAATATTATAAGTATGATGATGACAGCTATTAATTACTTTGGTTTTATGACTACTTGAAAAAAGAGGGATGAGTAGGGTTCCTCTGTCAGAATGGAGCCTCTTCCATGTGTAAAGTAACCTCAGGTATACGTCCGTGACAAGTGAGGAAGGAGTCTCGTCACGTGAGGCCCAGTGCGTGTAGCTCACTGCACATCGCAGCCGTTGCAGTTGGGCTCTTTCACTGTACACAGGACTGGATACACTGGTTTTAAAGAAATGCCGTACTGATGGCCTTTTTCTTTTTTTGTGTCCTGAGTATACTTGATTATTTGACTTGTACATGTACAGTTAAATAATAGGAAGTGTAAATGTATTGTTCTGTAACATAGAATTGAGCATTGCTTCACCAATCTGTTCTCAGTTGTTTGTGTGCTATGGATGTACTGTACAGAATTAGAAGAGAAAAAAAACAGTGCTTCTTGACTATTAGAATTTATTTCATTAATAAAAGAATGTATTCTTTAACATTGTTCTGGTCTCAAATTTTGCTATTGGTTTCTGTTAACTGAATTTCTGAAGAAGAAATCGTTGAATTGAAATTATTTATCTTAAGTTTTTTTTTTTTATATAAATTGTTTGGTTGAAGTAAACTTGTTCAGTTAAGTTATTGGTTCAACTCGCTCAAATGTTTTCAGTGTAGACACTGAGTTGAGCAGACTGAAAAGATGCTAAAGGAACAATACATATTAAATACACAAAATAGACTCATATTGTAAATGTAAAGAAATAAATATTTTCTTAGAGTAAAAGACTGGAAGAATTTTCTCTTCAACATATCAAGTAATTTATTTTGCTTTCAAAAATTGCCAGGCAGTTTTTAAATTTGTATATATAATACATGCACGTGTGTAGAACATGTTGTGGCAAACCAGTTACTTTTTTTCTTTATACACACTTGTAATCTGTTTGAAACATAGTATTTGTTCTGTATTTATTATGAAATGTAAAAAATAAATATTTGAAATTTTTTTTTTCTCTTTTGTTCCATTCTTTTACATTTACTATGGACAGAGCTAGCTGTTTCCTTTATCTTTCTGTTCTGTTTCTTTGGAATGTTTAAAGTAGCATTTCTTTTTCTCGTTTGTCTAATTTTTTTAAATAAATTTTTAAATAATTTTAGTAAAAGTCATGTCCATTCAAAAATAAAATGTTGATGCAATAGTTCTGTTGCAATTTGTACCACAATTGTTAGCTGCTAGCATGGTCATTCTAGAGTTCTGTGTTTTGCAGACTTTAACAATTATAATGAATTTTACTCGTTTCTTTGTGGTATGTGTTAATTTAATATTTCATGGTATGAGTACTGTACTTTTTGTTTTGAATTTTATATGAAACTTACGCTTGCAACGCAGAACGTTGCATTTAATTTTTAAGCTCACAATTTTATCGACAAATTTAATCACATTTAAAGTGTTTCTTCACAAAACAGAGTGATTTAAATTTAACTCTTTTTTTTTTTTTTTTACCACCTTGAACTGAGCTCATTATCTTTAACTGATGGCAAAGCATATTTTTTAAAAATGCAAATATTTCCCTTCTACATGGGCTCCCCCTTGATGGGGGGGAACAACCTTAAAAGTTGAGGGACTAGTATTTTGCTTTTTGTGTTATAACTACAGTAAGCTGTGTTAAGACCATGTTCTGTGTTGTTAGGTTGTAGAAAAACACTGATGAAGTTACGGAGAACTTCCATTTACCATCATTCTCTGGAGTGGAGACCCAGTCACATCAAATGTATGACCCAGTTCCTTAAGCATTAGTACACAAAATGGATGTCTAGTTTAAGCAATGAAAAGCAGGAAAAAAAACATATAAAGACCAAATGTTTGCTATATATGTATTAATACCTGTCATAACTGTTCCGTGTATTGATTAAATACTGTAACATTTTACATCCGGTATTGGGGGACAAAAATATTAATATTACTCTGGATGACAGCAGTGTCTCCCAGTTATTACAGATTGTACCCTTAGAATCAAAGCAATATAATATCACATAATGCAATATAATATAAATATTATCCCAGCCTAATATAAAACCATACTAGGAAGGATGAAAAAACTAAATAACCAAATTCTGATCTGTTTGACAAGAGCAACTTCAAAATGTTAAACTGCTCTTGGGATAAAGCTTGAAAAGAGGGGTTTTGACTTATTAAATTCCATGAATTTTTATTATATTGTACAGCAAATGATGTGGAAATACTGTATTTTGTTGCCCTGAATGAAGCCTTTATCGCGAGTCGGAGTTTTCTTGTCACAACCACGCCCATACACATTCTTGGGGGCGTAACCGAAGCTTAGTTTCTGCTTTTTGATTGGTACGTTTATGATCGTGCGCTGACAAGCTTTCTCGATTGGTTGATTCGGTGATACAGAAAACGCAGGAAATTTTGAAATGAGTTGTGGAGGAAGCCATTTTATTTCCTTAGAAGTTGTTTTTAAGTTTTATCCGTAGTTTTTTAGGCGTAGGCCTTCTTAATGACTTCTTTAAAACCGACGTTTATAAAATGCTCCGTCTTATCTCTTCGAGACTCATGTATATTTTACCCTAGCTGTGTGAACTGCATATCGAGACTGGAGAGAGAGCCGACAGACCGCAGGTAAAGTTAATGGCGATCTCTCCACGTCTATCTACTTGTTTATTTAAAATGATTTAAAAAAGCACTAAATGTACACAAGCAAGTACAAAGCACAGAAAACTTAAACAATAATCCATTTCAGTTCGGGCTTAAAGTAATCTGAGAAGTATTCGCGTTCTTGGAACATTAAGTGATTTCGAAACAATTATTAGCTTCGGTACGATGTAAAGTTGCAATTGTGTGGGAAACAACGAGGAAAAACGGTTTTAATTGTTTGCCCTCCTCCAAAATAAAGCAGATATAAATGTCGGAAGTGTGGCCTGACTTGCGAGGTGGGCAGCGCGAGCTACACGTACAGGCTCGCGCTCGCCGTGCGCGCGGACGGGCGCGTGCTCCCGCTCACCGTGTTCGGAAGCTGCCTGAACCCTCACTTCGGCCTCTCTGCGCTTGGGCTGCACAGGTGCCGTGGCCGTCGTCAAAATGCACCCCGGTGATGGCGTTTTCCAGGAGGAAACGTCCAAACATAATCAAATGGATGCTTGCTTTCTTTTCCGGTGTAGATTGGTGGAGGAATCGAAGAGAGCGGAGGGCAGCCGGGCAGATCGTGTGCAGCAGTTGCTTTTAAAGGCGGTGGAAAACTGCTTTATAGGAAGATGCTTTGTGTTTGGAGTGAAGGTACTACAAAGGATGTAGTGTTTTCTGTCTGTGAGCGGTGTCTCAGTTTGTTCCAAAATCTTCACTTTAAAATATAAAGTGTAAACGAAATGTTCTATCTCCAGCAGATGCCTGGAATTAACTTGGATGGGTCTAGGTGTTGTAGCAGCAGCTTTCCAGCTTTCCTCAGCACCGGAGGAATCTCAAGACAGTTTATTGCTAGCCGGATCATTTTGCCGGATTCAGCTGTCAAGAGCTCTCCTGTTGTGTTGTATTTTAGAAAACTTCTCAATGCAGGTAATCCTACAGATCACGGAGTCTCACAAGAACCTTGGGAATCGGTTGCCGTCCCAGAACTTGAGGACAGTATGTCTTCCAGTGACTCTGAGTGCACTTTGGCCTCGCACGGAGGGTCTCTATTGCGGCGCAGCAACGGAAACATCTCGACGGGTGGATTGTATCAGCAGTCACCGGGGCTAATTATGTCACCGGCAGAAGAAGAAAATGTGTACACTACGGCAGAAGGAGATCCACAATGGCACAAAAAGGGAAAGAGATCTAAAAGATTTTTTTCTCATGGTACACCTTCTCGTTTCTGCTCTTCTGAAATAAAGAGGAAACGTAAAAATAAGGACCAGACAGATGAAAGCTGTTTGGCCAGTTCAGCATGCTATGAGTCAAGGGATGAATCTGTTGAGAATGTTGTCATGAGTGACATTCAGAACAAAAACTTCTCCCCACACAGCTCTTTAGATCTGTCACTTTCCACTGGACCCATGAATCACAATATTCATGACACAATGAAAAATGGCAAAATCATTCAAAAACATGCTCATCAGTTTGAAGATTTTGACCTGAAAATGGAAGATGTGAGAGAGATGGGTGTGTGTTTGAGGGAGAAAGATGCCCTGGACATCCAACCATCTGTTTCTGGAAGGGCCAACAGTTCTTTGGTGTGGGAGGACCTTGCGTGTTCAGAAGGCGTCAGTGAGATATTTCATAACGAAAACAGTATTTGTGAAGCAGTGGCCAAAAGCAAAATGTGCAATCCTGTAATGAGTGTAATCTCAGAAAATGAAAGTTGTGTTTTTGACATGTGTCGGAATGCACAATCCTGCCATGAAAAACTGAGTAATTCTAATGAAAATGTACATGATTCTGTGGAAGGTGAAGAAGCTGTGTCTGATGGAGATGGCAGTACATATTCCTCAGTGCCCAGCATTGATCACAACAAAATAGAAGAGACATCTGTTGCCGAAGTGAAATCTTTCTGTAAACTTTCCCATATGTTTCAAGTCCTGAAGAGAAGAGAAGGTGACGTCTCTCTCTCAGTACCAGGGTCTCCTGTGCTCAAAACTCTGACAGAACAGCTTTCATTGATAGAAGAGCAGAATTCACAAACATGTAGCGCTGCTCTTCATAATGTCTCTGCAGACCTGTTTAGCAGCTTTGAGGAAAGCAGCAGTGCTGGGGCAGAAATAAACAAAGACATGATTAAAGCATCAACAGAATCAGAGGACATATCCCAAAGCTTCAATGCATGTCGCCCTCTGAATCTAAACAGCAACGGCAACCATGCTTGGAATACAAATGTGAAAAGCAAATGCGGCTCATGCGTTTCTGAGACAGGCAAGTTAAACTCATTGGAGTTTGTTCCCTTTTCTCAGTCAACTCCTAACGCAAAGGCTCCAGCTGCTTTAGAGCATTTTCAACACCGGAGGACCAACCAGAGCCATTTTCAAGGAGACGGCCTCTTCACAAAGCAGCATTTGAAATGGCACCATTGTTGTTGCGATGCGGAGGTCGATGATCGCCGTCTGAGGATTGCTGACGGTGATTCAGAAGATTTGGGGTGTGTACAGGTGAAGAGAATCTGTGAATGCCTCCTTTTAAAAAATCACAGTTCGTGTCAAAAGCTTATCTCTCGCACCGGTGCTGAGCATAACAGCTTGGTGTTTGACTTGTCTGAAGATCTTTTTTGCTCATTTAATCTGATGTAATAAGTCCAATGATAGAATGCATTTCAGCTTTAAAAGGTAAATATAAATTTCCATTAATATAAATTTTCAGTGATGAAATATTAATATGCTACCTTATAAAATCTCAATTAGCCTGAATAAGTTTTTACATTGTCACCTGTCAATTTAACTATATTAGGACACTACTGTTGTCCTGAGTAATCCTGTTAATATTTTTGTCCCCCATTCCTGATATAAGATTTGTCATTGTCACTTGTTTTTTTTAATTATTAAATAGAAAATTTGTATTTAAATTTTAAAATATTTTTGTTGGTTTCATATGTATTTTGGTTTTTGAACTGTACAAACTTGTATCACTTAAGACTCTACAGTAGTGCTAAGTGAAAACAATTTTATCTTTGCATCTGTATTTATTATTGAGAACCATATGCAGGCTCCATGCAAGTGTACACTACATGCATGTGGAAACAGCATTGAAATATGATTTGTTCCTGTTTTGTATTTGGTGTCTGAGTTGCATAAACCGTAGTTTCTTATGTGTTTGCTTGGAAATGTTTTAATCTACAAAAGCTACAGTATGGTATTAAACCACATCTTGGGTACCCCTTTTGAGAACACTGAGAAACTTGTGTTACATAGAATCATGCAGAAGAAGCAGACCCACCTCATGGATAGAGGCCAGAGGCTGTGGGTGGTGCTTAATAGCTGAAACAGCAAGAAGCACTGCTGCCTCGTGTTCATATGGGTTTTTTTCTCACGGTCCAGAAATTTTTCAAGGGAACTAGTAGTGGTTGCTCTTAGTGTGTGTATACATGTGTATGTGTCTGTGCATGCATATGAGGTGGGATACACACTGGTGCTCCATGCAGGTTGTATCCCCACTTCACAGCTTGATGTTTTTGGAATTGGCATCCCAACCACTGTGACCCTGCATTGCACAAATGGTTATTGATAATAAACGAATGAACTGCAAACTTGCTCATTTATAGCTGTGCCTGGGAAAAGGCATCAGCTAAGAGATTATGTAAATGAAATCTTATCTGAAAAAAGTTTACTCTTTTAGCAGATCACCCCTTATTGTTTATTTTAGTGAACATTGTATATGGAACCAAAGAGGGAGGATGGCTTTAGTTAAAACAAAACATGCAAATTTGTGAATTATGTTTAGACTGGTTCAGTTTTGTATAAACATTTAATGCAGCTGCTGAAAAATACTGCAAGGCCCTGCCTGGGAACATGTGAAACAATGAGGCCCACTGAGCAACAGCCACGTCCGCTCCTAGAACTCCAGAACGAACAAATCAATGAGAGGTTCGGTACAGCACCTTTAATTCCCCACATTCGTTGGGCTTTAACTACAGTACACCTATATGCAATAGTGATGCATGATGGGAGAGCCACAGCTCCACCCATTGTTTCACTACTGCATAGTGTATTATACACTGTCTACTGACCATATACTGTTTATTTTGCAAGTTACTGCAGCTGTAGCATTAATAATTAGATATTTTCCAACTATATAGTATTTTTCACTTATGTCTTTATTGAATAATGCATGAACAAATGTGACATACGCTATAAACTTCCAGTTACAGTACAACATGTATCAGCTATTTCTGCTGAATGTAACACAGTTAAAAGAAGGACACAACCATGCAAAATTGTTGAATCAACAAACTTTTTTGGCATCACTGAATGAATTAAGTGCTAATGTGGTCAAGATGGATGTTGCTAGTAAACGGTTTAAACAATTCATTTCCACCTCTTTATTGGATTATCAGTATTGTCTGCTAGTGAGCTAATACTGCTGCCTAGTGGTCAGTTATTGTGATGACGTCTGATGTTTAAATGTTTTAATGCGTAATGTTTCATGTTCTTTTGTACTGGTCAAAAGATAAATTAATGAGCAGAATTCTCAAAGATTTGTAACAAAATAATGCATTGCTAAAATAATTCAGTTCAAACATATAACAAAGGTGCCACATGTACCAAGAAAAAGTAAAAAAAAAATTAAAATCAAAAAAGATGTCCCATTCCTTCATATGTTAAAATACAACTTTTGGGGACTGGATGCCTGCAGTGTCTCTTTGAAGGAAATCCCATTTTCTCGGGTACTGTTTTATGCTCTCTTCTGCTTGTTTCTTTCATCACAGAGATGTACGGTTTCTATGTGTTTACCAGAGGATTCTGTCCATTGCGACAAGTAGGCAGCATGTCTCTGTTTCATGGGTGGTTCGCTGTCCTGACTGATGTCATTTCTGTTCATGTGACTTCCTCCACAGCAGGTCACTCACAGCTCCCAGGGACTCTGACCTGACTATCCTTTTCCCACCTGTTCCCTTAAAGGTGCCTTCTCAACATCTGCAGCCTTTGGATTGTTGTGCCAGAAGAACATTACATCACTTTTTATCATTTGTCGACATCCCATTTCTTTATTTTTTGTAATCACAAAAATGTGCTGAACGTTTTAGGCATGGAGTTGAAATCATACAATTTTTATTGCACTGCAGTCTGTACTGAAGAATCATTTTTCAAGAAACCTTTCAGATTTTGTCATTCTCAGACCTCTTCTACGACACTTTCTGCTGGGATGAACAAGACCCCTACATGATTTATATGTTTGGTTTTTTTTATATATTGTTGAATCAAAAACAGAATCACGGCTGTCTTTCTCCTGCTGGCCAATTTCTTTTTTTTGTACTCCACAGAGCATCCTCATGCGAAGAAGCTGCCTTGATCTGTGCAGAGTTTTCCGATCCACGCAATGCTGCAAACTGGCTGCTGTGCGGTGAATGAGGCCTGTGCAGCGAGTCCGGACCGGGACTGTCATATTGCATCCAGTGTTCTCCAGACCAGTTCCAACAGTGCCTACGTTCTCCACATTCAAATCACCACTCAAAGCTGATGCCTGTTGCTTCTCTGTAGAGATGCCTTCTGGTTGTATGCCTTCAGTTGCATGACCCAGCATTAATGGTGCAGCTTCTTCAGCTTTATGCCGTATTTTGCAGCGTATGGTTTCAGGACAGCTTCCTGTGTTTTTGTGTTTGCTGTCAGTTGGTGGCCATGGTCTTTGCATACTTTCCTCCTTCCTGGTTCGAGTGTCATTTGTTTGTGTTCTGCTGTTGTTAGAATGTTTGATAACTTTTGGGGATGTTGTGTTGCATTCTGCTGGTTTTGTGTCTACCTGTGTGGTTCCGTTGTGGTCTGTTGGTGTATTTCCACTTGTTATCTTTGACTGATTTAGAGGTTTGGCGTTGGGTGGGGTGGTTCTGGGCTGCAACTTCTCCTCAAAGGATTTTGTCCATGGCCGTAAACCTGGGTCATTGTGTTTAGCACCAGGATGTTGCTTTTCTTCATCTTCTCGCTCTTTACAGTGTAAACAGACAACTTTCTTACACTTTGGCATTAACTTTTTTTTAAAAAAATTGAATAGTTGCCCTCTCAATATTAGGCTGGTTCCCTTTTTTTGTGTTGGTTTCTCCATCTGAATCTCCTGGATTTGCAAAATATCCTTTAGTTTGACAGGTTTTCTTCCCAGATTTTCTGGCTCTGTGTACTCTATCTGAGTCATCATCTTCATTTCTAAATGTGCCATTTGCTCTTTGTTCCCTGGGTTTTGTTTGTTCTGATTTTTTAGGTTTACTGTGTCCTCTTTCCGAATGACCAGGTTTGCCGCCGACTGCCAATTGCCAATGAGCTGTTCTCTCTGGACCGCAGTTTCTGTCTCCCCTCCATGCATTCTCTCAGCATTTCGCCCCAGTCTCGTTCCTTTGTCTTTGCTGAAAATCCACAAAGGCTCAGCAGCGGCAAACTTCTCACTGAGGATTTGTTCAAGCCGCTTGACAGTTATTTTTACCCAGCGACTGCTATTCTGGTCCTTTTTTATTATTGCTCCTTCAAATATTTTTCCTGTGCCTCTATGATGGTAAGCACTCCAGGTGACACTGGTGGTGTTAGGCTGCAGTGTGATACCAGCCCAGTCTTCCTCATCAGGTGGAACTACACCACTCACTATGTAGGTGAATCCAGGAACTTTACTGGACAATTTCCTGAAGTTCATGGTTTGATTTTTCATTAGAATCTGACTTATAACCTAAGCAAAGACAGATTAGATTAAAAACATGTAAGTAGGCAATTCTACTGTAAGTGATAAAATTTAATGTAATTATTATATTTGACCAGACATCTGCTGTAATTTTCATCAGGTAAAAATTCACATTCTCACTTGTTCTGTCTAATTCTTCATTTCTTTAACCCACTGCCTTATCTTTAAGCTGTTTGTTAATGAAAAAAGCCGCAGCAAGTCTTATAGAAGTTCAGCTGCCAAAGCTCAAAAATGTGGTGAAGCAGTCTTACCAGTGGATCGGTGTACCAGTTACTTATCCAGTTGGCAAACTCTTCTGCTGAATGACTGTAAGGCCACCCCTCTTGTACACTGTATGCCCAGTATATGGGGATGTGTCTTTGCTGGCGAAGTATCGCCACATAAAAGCATTTTCTTCTGAAACACTGGCAGATGTGATCCATGGGAACAGCTGCCTGATCCAAGCCACGTGGTTTATATCCATTCAAGAAGATTTTTCCACAAGGGCCCCCATCTGATGCCATGTTAAACCATTTCTTCACCCTTGCACAGTGAGACTGGAGGTAGAAGGTGGCCACAGTGACTGCCAAACTCCAGAATCTCATTGTGCTGTGGGAGAACGATACAAGACTGCTGCAGGTATGGCAGAAAGACACCGAGCTGTTATCTTTACTAAAAGCTCCCTCACTTTGCATGTATGCATAAACCACCATCCACCCATACAGCGTCACAAATCGCTTGTCTGAACAGGGCTGAGAGCCAATCCCAGGGAGCACTCAGCATACCATGGTATTAAGCCTGAACACGATGCCTGTCCATCACAGGGACAGGGACACACAACCAGGTTGCCACCTTCTCTAAACCGCATATATTAGAACTATGCAAAGTAACTAAAACACCCAGAGGAAACTCATCAGATGAAGGGAAAACTCCTTAAACATAAACCCTAAATAAAATTCAAGCCCACAAGCCAGAAGGTAGTAGCACCAGTCCTGCCTACCAGGCAGTTGTGCTAATACACAAATATATTTGTGGACAAAGTTTTTTTTTTTTTTTCTTCTGTTGTCTACACATTGTTTTTTTCTGTTTATCCAAAATTCAGAAAGCATTTAAGGTCAAAATGCTACCATCTTTTTACCATCCCATAAATACAAGAAAACTCTAATGAACAGTTCTCCATGCTTTCAAGGTGCTGATGTGACACTCGTATGCATTTCCAAATAATTTTCTTTTATGCAGTATTGTGTTCTGTATGCTGAATTCTTATTTTTCTTTTTATGGATTCAATAGCACTTCCTCCACCATCACATAACATACAAGTACGTAAGTTATAGCACATTCTCATCAGGTTAAGGCCTGATAAAAAAAATGCATGTCTTATTTGACTTGCTCAAAAATTTGTATATCTCCACCTGCTAGGACTGTGTAGCCAGTTTTGAGTGCACACTGAGCCATGCAGCATCTGATTTTCAAATGGCTGCCACACAGACTTGGACTGTATTACCATTAAGCTAAATGATTAGACAAAACACACACATCGGTAATATTTTTCCAGAGTCAACATCAAACCTGATGTGCTTTGAAACTTAAAATAAGTCATCCAGGGAAAGCGACAAGGAAATCCTCCAGCTGTTTCAAGATAACTAAGCACTGCTGTTGTGAAAAGTGGATGTATGATCGTCATGCCTCTGTGAGTAGCTGGGTTAGGTGCTTTCACGCTAGACTGTATGACAAACATTGGCACTTGACCTGTTGCGTGGAAAGTTAAAAGAAGTTTTGTCCCTTAGCTCGGTACTTCTTCAGGACAGAGGGATGTGAATGGTGATCAGTCGCTGCTTACCTGTCGCTGTAATACTGCTTCAACATGCCTGTAGCAGAGTCAGTTTAAAGCTCTTTCTGCTTGACTTCTATCACCTGTTGGACTGCTATTGTTCTGTATCTGCCGATTAGCCCCAGTTCCCTAAATATTCCCCAAAGCAACTAAATTGAGAAACCACCGCATGCTTCCTCAGCTGGAAATAAACAGGCTTGAAAGTTTGTGAAGAGATAAACAAAAAACAATGAAAATGTTATACTTTTTCATTCAATAATTAAAGTGTGTGAACCTTGTCTGTTCTGAAACAGACCAATAGACAAACAAAGAAAAAATGTCACCAAACTTTACTGCCCTTAAACTGGTTGAATTTACAACATAGTACACACTGCCTGAGAAGCTCAAACACACACTAAAGTGGGTAGCAATGAGTATGAGAAAGTGCATTAATGACATGGCTTAGTGTGATGTACATTCTGTATATGAAGTCAGTACGTGCGCACTTCCAAGTGTTATTTCAAAAACTGAATGATAAGTTTTCGAGATAGTAAATCCTTTTAGGAGTTTCATGAACCCAACTACGCAGAAACCTCAAGCCAAAATGCAAATGAAATTTCAAGTTAGTGGCTTGGAAAACAAAGCTGTGCATAAAGAACAGATATTGAATCTAAGAGATATAGACAAAGAGATTAAATTGAGTTCCAAGCCAAATAGCTGGACTATTCATGAATTTTGGGGTCTTAGCTTAAGAAATGCCAGAAAATGATTTCCAAAATCAACAACACAATTACAACTTTCAACATATTTGCCTACCTCTGAGTTTAGGTGCATACTGTACAGACTCAACAATTATGTAAAGACAATGGAGGAATGGAGAGATCCATGTTTTCTCTTTTTGGACTGTTATGGGAATGTGGGGGTGCAATGGGGTAAGGTGGTCTATTACAATTACTGGGCTCTTTGCCAGATTTGGGGTTCTGATCCAGGTCAGGGGTGTCTGTGGAGTTTCTTTTTACCCATCTAATGAAAAATATGTTTTGTTTCTTCTTGACTTGAAAATCATGCCAGTTACCCAGGAGTCAATAATGACTCGATAGCACTTTCTAATTCCAAATGGGCTGTAATAAATTGGTTCTATTTGTATAACACCAGCAAAATGTACCAACACACACATTGGCACTTGACCTGTTTCGCAACAACTCTAGAAAATCATGCACAGTCCAAATGACACCAAACTTGGAAACTTAAGAGTCATGCTTTTTTAATATAACACAGTCAGTGACCAGTTACTCAAATGGTGCAAATTTTGTATGGCAAGTATGTGATAAACAAGAGATCTGAACCAAATCCTAGCTGTGTGGCAGTTTGCTGATACCACATGTTGCAGCTTGAAATAAGCACTGAAAGCAGAAACTTGTTTTTTATTGTTATATTCAAGGACCAGTTCTCAAAACTTATCTGTAAGTTTCTTTTTGGGCTTTCGCTAATTATTACTTTTAAAATTGAGCTAATTTCAAAGTTTTCAAAGACCAACTTTAGATGTCTTAACTGCATGTACCTGGGTGAAAGGTGGCCACCATGAAAATACAGTATGCCTTAGCAACAGATTGCTGTAAGTTGTACAGTTGCTTGTGCTGTTCAAAAGTGTAAAAAAAGAAATCTGTTTAGAGATCTTTCCTGAGCATAAATAAACTGTGGTGTGAAGCAACATATCTGCAGAATTGAGTGCAAGCAGGATTTTACTGATTTGCTTATTTAAATTGAAAATATTGGTCACATGCTGTCACGGTTTGCTTCTTTACAAAGGAGAACAGCATCAGTGTGAGATTTTATCTAGGCAGAAGTTTTATGAAAGCACAGATCACGTTTTTGAAACGAAAGGGACACTGAATCTTTTGTGATGTTTTCAAAACTGTATAAACCAGCAAAACGCAAGTTTTGTTTCTGCCAAAACTATGTTTCAAGAAGACAAGTAAACAAGCTATTTATAAATGCACTTGTGACTAACTGTTGGGTCAGCAGTGGTTGTACTGTATTCATTTTCATTGCTTGAATACTGAGATGTTTGTATCTAAGTCCAATAGTGGAGATGCTCCTAATGTGATGTTACTGTTTATGTGACAAAACATAAAGGAAGCTAACAGCAGTAAACCTTAGCAGATTAGTGAGACATTCACTTATCATGGACTGCTTATGCAGGATCACAGTGATCTGCAGTCTATCCCAGAGGTATGGGGTCCAAAGCTAGCTAAGGTCATGACTTCATGACCATCACAGGGTGGCCACACATGTGTACATTTACTCTCTCATACACACAAGCACCAGGCAATTTAGAGCCACAACTTCACCATAAACCCATTCTGTGGAAAGACCGAGACACAAAACCCCAACAAACATGGGGAGAGCATGCCCATTTCACACAAACTGAATATGCATCAAACCTACATTTGATCCCACAGCGAAAGCATTGTGGGACACTGTCAGTACCCCCTTTAACATCATCCCATAGTATGTTAGAATCTGTAGTATTAGCCTATTAGTGCCTGCGCTGTTGTATAGTTATGTCCTGATCAAAATGCTTCTTTCATCTAATATGCATGTGAATTTTGCTCATTGTTATTCTATAAATCAATACTAAAATAACATTGGCAGGTTTTGATTTTTATTTTTTTTAATTATCATGTTAGCTTGTGGTCTGGGACCTTGTTACAAGAAAATAGTTTGGTAACAGAGTTTTATAATACATTTAGTCATGATGATGTAGTTATTGGTTGGGTAACCCTCCCTCATCCCTCTGTCTCCACCCTTGACCAAGTCATACTGCAGACATAACTGCCCCCTCTTAAATACTTAGATGGGAGAAGATAGGGAACCAGGATTCTGTTTAAACTATAGTGACCTGCACAGTTATCTGGAGAGGGCATCCGGTGAGGGGAATTTAATCATGAATAACTTGTTGAAATAATTGAAATTGGAATAAAGGCTGTAGATGCTGTAGACACAATGGAAGAACTTTAATGTAGTGCCATAAGAGGAGAGATTTGTGTCTGAAAATTTTCAGTTTCTGGAGACAAAGAGGAGGACAAGGAACACAGCCAGCTCTGTAGCTGTCAAAAAAAAGTCACAGAATCAAGAGAAACCCCAGGGAAAGCCTTGAGTAAGTGGCAAATGAAAATAACTTGCAGTTTCAGCATTCCAAGACTGTTATGTTGTTTGTAATACCAAGAATATAGACATTGTTGTGTTGTTTTTCACTGGCTTTGTTTACATTGCTGTCAGGTTGTTTAAAAATAGAGAGTACATATAGCCACCAGGGAAATAAAATGTGTGGTGTTTAGTGCTCTAGGCATGTATAAAATAGTGTCATTTCTCTATACTGTTTCTAATTCACAATCCAGTGTTCTAGGAGTGATTTGTAGTTATAAATGATCTCACTTATACCAATGAGCAAGACATGTTCTATAAGTAGAAATCTAATATTTCTTCCAAAAAGCTTATTGTCATTAGTGGCAGCTTTATAGGTTGGGAATAAAAGTGTCTTTTTTTCCTTCTTCTCTCTCACATAGAAAGATGAGACTATCATTGTATTTCTACACATCCTTCGTTCTCTGCCTGCTTCTTGGCATTTTCTGTGTGGTCTTTGTGTATTACTGGAACATGAGGTGGCGTGGGGGTTTTGCATGGGACGGCTCAGGCCTGCAGTTCAACTGGCACCCCGTCCTAATGGTCACCGGGATGGTGGTGCTGTACGGATATGGTAAGCAAAGGCTGAGAAACTGCAGCACATAGGGGGCTCTGCAGGGAAGTCTTCAAGTTCTAGTAACAATCTCTTTCTTCTCTGTGTTGTAGCTGCAGTATTGTACCGCATCCCCCAGGCCTACGGTTGGAATAAACAGCCTTGGAAACTCCTACATGCGAGCCTGTTGTTCCTGGCATTGCTTATGTCAGTCCTGGGCCTCTGTGCTGCCTTTGACTTCCACAATACCTTCAGCATACCACATCTGTACTCCCTACACAGCTGGATTGGCATCTCAACAGCAGCTCTCTTCACCACTCAGGTACAGTGGACACCCTGTCTAGGTACCGGTACATCAATGTTTCTTTCTTCTACATCTTAGGTTTATGGGTTGAAGTGGAATGGGATGAGCTTATTCAGTTACAGTCAGAGTTTAGGTGTTGATGAAAAGCTTTGAACTCCTTAAACTCATAACATTAGCCAGTTCTCACTCCACATTTCTGTCTGATAGAAACCAACCACAAGCAATAGAAACAGGCATGGCTAAACTCAAGAGAAACCTCTGCAAACTGCACAGTGATCTTTGCTTTTTGTTACAGACCTGATGTCTGAGAAAAATTATTTTATTTAAATGCACCAGGACTTGTCTCTTTGTTTGACTTGTGCTTTTTTACAGTGGCTACTGGGACTGGTTGTGTTCATTCTCCCCTGCAGTCCTCTAGCTTTCCGCAAGCTCCTCAAGCCTGTTCACGTGTGGATGGGTAGCATCCTCTTGATCCTGAGCACCATGTCGTGCATCTCAGGCATCAATGAGAAACTCTTCTTTGTTTTGTAAGGGTCAGCTTCACTTATTTCTAGACTAAATCTTTGAAGCTTTGTAACTGTGATTAAACTAATAAATACAACTTCCATTTGACTGGAATAAAGCTATAGGTAAGTGTGTTATAAAAGAGAGCACATTCATTTATTTAACTGGCACTTTTCTTCAAAGCAACGTGCACTCTTTAAACTACTTATATTTATATAAGTGTGAGTTCTACTGTTTTTAATGGCAACTACCTTAAACTAAGTTACAGCAGCCAGAGCTGGAGTTGCAATGTTGGTCCTTCATGTGGAAGGCATAAGCCCTAACCACTACACCACCTGCTGCCCATAGAGTCACTCTGCTACAGCTGTGGTGTCATAGCCTGTAGAATGCTTGACTATGAACAAGTTTGTGTTTTTGTACCATCTGACCCTCTGGTTATTTGTCCAGTGAGGCCAACTCCACCCAGATGTATACCACATTGCCTCCAGAGGCTGTTTATGCCAACTCCCTGGGAGTTCTCATTGTGGTCTTCACACTGGTCATTCTAAACATCTTGTCCAGCCAAATGTGGGCAGAGCCAGGCCATTTAGAGGACACTTATACTGTAAGTATAAACAAGAAAATGAAGTTGGTTTGATATAAAGGCCCTGATGTTACAGTTTGCTGTCATGATAATAAGATATGAACTCATAAAATACTAACTTGACTTCATTCCCAGATGCCATCCAAGGAAGGTATTCTGCAACATATAAGGCAGCTGCTGACAGGCAGCCCCATGTGGGGATGAAATGTTTTTTGGCTCAAAATTACTTTTATAAATGCTTTGCATGGACATTTATTCTCATTTTCAGCCACTACTTCCTGAAGATGGCTGAAGACAGAACCCAAGCAGATGCTGATCTCAGATGTGTTATAACTGAAGAAGGCCAAACAGCATGGTCAGGGACCTTATGACTAAAAGTTTCCTGGTTATGCAAACTCCAACAAGACTTTGTAACTTCAATGACCTTAGATTTCTGTATGAATGGACATCAAATATGTAAGATAAATAGATAGCACTAAGTAGTACTCATTCTACTAATGACATTTTCAGCATTGGTATCATAACTGAATTCTTCTTCCACATGATGGATAAATCTAATTTTTCACATCAAAGGAGAATGGGAATGTTCCTATTGTACCAAGGTATTATAAGAAAAAACTGAGTCACTTCTGGAATTTATAACAATAATTTGGCAGCAATCCTTATTCAAACTTAAATATTGGATTGGTATAGAAAAATATCAGCAGTGACCAAATTATAGCTAAGGTATTCTTCCACTACATCTTGGAGTTTTTAATCTGCTTTGTAATACAAATTAAATCCTTTAGATACAGCTACAATAGAGGCTTGGTATTTCACACTATAGATTATAACCTTTATTTTCTTATTATGACATTTAATTTCATTATACAATATTTTATGTTATGCTAATAAAGTTTTTCACTGGTTTCGCGCAGTTACAGCATCTTTAACCCTTATTTTTAAACATAATGAATGTTTTTGTGTGGTTTTACATTTCATGTTCCTTCTTGTTTGGCATGTTCTTTTGTTCTGAAAAAAATTGTATAACATGTGTTGATCAGTAAATGTGTATTTTGAAAGTGAGTAGTTATTATCTGACACTTTTGATCAGCAAAAATGATCACCAGTTCACATGATTAATTAAAAAAATCCTATTCATTATTAATCTTAGTATGTCATGTATGACCTGTATACATTTCTGTTTGAAAGACCTAAAACTTTGCTTCACAATGAACTGACGGTTTAACATTACTCAGGATGCGAAAGTATATAAACATTTTGAAATAATAACAGCAATAAAATGTTAGCCAACGATGCTTGAAATGCCATTACTTAGGGACATGTTGAAGTTAAACGAAATACTTTCAAATAATTTGGACTGGGACTTATTCCGTGTGCTTTTCATTCTTAACATTCTACACTGGTTTTACCTTTTAATCCCTTTATTATAGGGACGGCATCAAAGTTGCACTATGACGAATTAACACTACTAAACGCTGATTGGTCGCTGCGCATGGCATTTACGATACGGACCAATCAGCGTTCGGCCAGGTTTTTCCTGACGCCGCACGAAGTCCGTGTCGTAAACGCGCAGAAGTGGGGACGTGAGCACGCGGGGACCGGAAGCTGTGCAGTTCCCAATGACGAAAGCACAGGGCGCGCTCCTGGAAGGCGATATGCGGCCCTTGAGAAAACTAAGAAAAAGCCGATAAATTCCACCATTTGGGTTTGGCTGCGGTGTCTTTCCACGGAAATGGCGGCTTTCATTGTAAGTGTCAGCTTATAAGCAGCAACAGGCGCCGACAAAGAGCGCTTGAAGGAGGTGTAGCTTGAACGCACTGGTCAGGCCTTGTGTTTACATTGACGTAGCTAGAGCATCGGTAGGGGCGTAAGCGGAGAGGCTGTGTATGAATATGATCACCAGGCGGCTTAATGCACCTTTAAACGATTTTAAGCCATACTCAAAGCATAGCTCCCATGTCTTTTATAAGCATGTGCAGTCGATGCTTTTTCCACTTTCAATTAATAGTGCCCACTGATCACTTCTGAGGGCGCATACTTGTGTCAAGGTTTGTGCAAGAACCTGGAGGCGCTGCATGCACCGTGGTCATGGATGCCCTGCGAATTACGTGATATCCCTAGTTTGCTCCCCGTTTTGTTTACACGGTGTGCAAGATATTTTTATAACGAATTGTTAACGACTGCATAGTTAAAGAGACAGTCCTTAGGCTGCGTTACTTGTTTTGTAGTTTGACAGCTGCTGATTTACTGTTGTATTCTTTACCGATAAGGCACATCCCTCAGTGAGGATTAAAGGAACTGAGCAAGTCTACAACCCTGTGCTGTGCCAGGATGACAAGTGCTCTGCCAGGGCCAAGGGCAGCCACATGCACTGCCCGTTCTGCAGTGTCACCGAAGCATACCAGGACCCTGTCATCCTGCAGGCCCATTACAGAGTGAAGCACGTGGACAAGGGTATCGACTTTGCAGGTAGTTGTTGTTTCCCAGCCCGAGTGCTTGTACGCAAGACCGCCTGAAAGTGTATGATCACGTAATATACGCCCATGAATGTAATTGGTATTTTAAAGTTCTTTAACTGAAATTACATTTTATGTTTTTTTAAAGAAGGGATTTATAGACATTAAATCTGTGTTTTTTTAAAAATGGAGTTGATGTATGCAGTAGAGCAAAAACAGATAAATGGGACATGAATAAATGAAGGGCATGAAACATTAAATCAGTGAATGAAGTAGTTTTAATGATGTGGGAAGGTAACTGGGTGTTGGTTTATTCAGTCAAAGGGGGGGAAAACTTTCCTATATAAGGCTAATATCTTTTATTGTAACACCATAACAAGACCTTAATGAAACCTTGGAAGAACATGGGAAGAGAGATGTAAGTATGAATTTCCAAGAAATTAAATATTTCTAGAAGATGTCTTTCAGATACAAAAAAAAAAAAACTAATTGTTCATAATGACTGAACCAACCGCATTTACTGTAATTGGTAGGAGTTGTTCGGAGGAACTCTTTGCTGTTAGTATTGTTCATTTGATTGCATATTACTTGTAGGTTTGCTCATCTTTGCCAACTTAGTAAAATTTGTATTGACACCAGTGATTTTTTTTTTCTTTCCTCTTGGGTTGCTGTAGGTTTGAAAATATTGCGATGCTGCAATCATTGTGAGATTGTTGGCACCATAAAAGGTGAGAAGAAGTTTAAAGGAGCCCATTGGCATTGCTACAGGTGCAGAAATGGTTTCAATCGACGAGATGAGGCCATCAAGCATTACAAAACCCACTTCCGCAACCCACACACCACTTTTCAGATCCAGGTCACACAGGTATGTTAATTTCATCGTTGTCTGTGCCAACAAAATGTAGAATGTGATGAAATGTTATTGGTGTACAGTAAATATATCAGTAAGTCTAGCATAACTGAAGCATTGTCCATATTTAGTAGTATTGAGATTGTAAATTGTTTGATATACTGTCTGAAGAACCTATAGTAAAGCAGGCTTTTTTTTTTTTTTTTTTTTAAATTGGTTTCACTCTTGAGATTACACTGCTACGATTATGATGCAGTATTAAAACATATATTATCCCCAAACTCTTTGTTGTGGGTGTATATTTTAGGAAGTTAACAATAGGCAGTACTACGAACAAAGTGCAGAAGCTCACCCAAAGGCTTATGGTGGCCTCGCTGTTGGCACCGTTAATGGGGACGGATGCTCAATCGGTTCCATGCTGGCTCAGACCGTCATCAACACGTCAACAAGTGCGGAAGCCCTACTTACCCAGGCTTCAAAGGTACCCTGTGTCTTAGAAGCTTAAGCAGTTTTACCATTATTGTTATGTTTCAAAACACATTCCCTCTATTATTGTTTTTACACAACATGTAAACAGAAACATGAATATACATGTTTTTTGCACATAATGATAATGAAGAAAAATGTACCCTAAGCATTTTTTGTGTGTTATAAGTGATGCTGTTTTATGTCAGTATAAAATTTGTAATAATAATTCAGAAGGTTTAATGCACAAATCTTTGTGATACATTTTTTTTGTTGTTGTTGCATTTGTACTTATGAGCAGTGGTTTATGTCGTTGAAGGATAGCAGTGTAAGCAACGGAATCTTGGTGGAGGAGACAGTGGGGTCTGCCCAGCATGCTTCAGGTCGGGAGACACTAGTGCTCATGAACCCTGATGGGGAGAGTGGCAGTCTCGTATTTGAAGAAACATCCAGCATTATAACAGAGCAGGTACTTGAGTATCACCACCCTTTTCCAACAGCAGAAGCCTATGGACTCTCACAGAAGCCCAACTTTGTGGTTTAACAACTGAAACAGTTTGTTTTCACAGTTGTGGACTGTGAATTGCTGTAATGTCTTAGGTCTAAGGAGTGACCAGGTGTTTAGGCTGTGAAGGATGAAATTACAAGGTTTATTCTCTCAACTTTCTGTAATTAAAAAAAACAGATGAACACCAGGTGAAACTTAAGGTTGCATTACAAATGGCCAATTGATCACTGAGCTTTTGCAAAATGTAATGTCACAGAGAAATCTAAAACTGGGAAAAAACCAAGAAGACTAAAAATTCATTGTAAAAGGTTCAGTCTTTCTCCATTAGGTCCATTTTTGTTAAAACACCAACACAATTAAAAGATGAACACAACTACTTTGTTGTCTGTCACACTTCTCAAAGCAGGACCAATTCTGCAGCTTTCAGAGAACTTGATGTCCTGCTAAGGAATTCTTGGTGCTTCTCCTTGTGTTGTAGACTGGGGAGAGCCTGGACCAAAGCCTCCTTCTGGAGAAGCAACTGCTTGAACTACATCAGCAGAACCAGGCACTGCAACAGGAGAAGGACCTCATGGAGAAGAAGCTGCAGGCTGAAATCCAACAGCTTAAAGACCATGTAGGCATTATTGCTTTATGGTCCAGCAGGAGGGTGTTGTGTTGCAGTTAAAAGTGAGGTGAAAACACATGTACATTGACATTGTCAAAATACTGTAAATCTGTTCATATACCTGTGATGTGGCAAAAAGGAAGATTTGTAATGTTTTAAAGCAAATGGGATAAATGTATTTGTAACACTTTGTATATATTGTATATTTGAGCAAAATTTTGAATTTTTTAAATGTCTATATAAATATTTCATCTGAACATTGTCTTATGTTGTTGAGTATGTTTTTCTGCTCCCAGATGGCCAGTCTGGTACAGGCTAATGTAAAGATGTTTGAGGAGCTACAGCTGTACAGAAATGCAGAAGGAAATGAACAAAAGATCACAAAACTTGTGAGTTGTGCTTTATTTAGACAATGAAATGTGTTCGGATTCCATGTCTTCTGAGTTGCCATGATTATAGCCTTTCTTATACATGGCGGTGGGCTACAGTATCATGATATAATGGCAGCTCCCCATGCTCTTCCGGTATGAAGCTATAGCCACGTATATAATATTTTTCCTGCTTCTGTTTACATAGAATGTA
Organism: Heterotis niloticus; assembly: GCA_018136845.1. Lineage (NCBI taxonomy): Eukaryota > Metazoa > Chordata > Actinopteri > Osteoglossiformes > Osteoglossidae > Heterotis > Heterotis niloticus. The sequence continues at coordinate 24,200,884 of CM030891.1, forward strand.
ATGGAGAAAACCAAAGAATCCTTTCTGTGGTAAAATCTGATTTATGTGCCCAGATGAACCATTCAGCATTTTTCTGTAATTTTTTTTACATTTTATGTGAATGACCAAAACTTCAAGAGTGTTTTGAAGTACTCTGTTAATACTGAATCGGTAATGGGGCCTTACTGTATTTACAGGTAGAAAGTCTGGAGGCTCAGCATCATGAACTGCTACAAACTCAGTTGGCCACCCTGAAAAAAGAGCTTTTACAGCAGCACAGTGGACTCACCATCAATGGGCACACAGGGGCGCTGCATCTTAGCCTTCCCGTAGATGCTGACACGGATGGAGGACCTGGGGCCGTGGGGATCTCCTTCCTGAGTGAGGAGCAGGCAGCTGGGGAGGAGGGGGCTGGCCTGACAGGGATTGAGATTGTGGAGGTGCAACTCCATCCCGAACAGGCGAAGATGACAGTCCCCGCATCAGCTGCCGACCCCGTGTGTCCCGTCGAGGTGCTCCAGGAGCAGCAGATGGCAGCATCGCCAGGCAAACGTGCATGCGAGGAAGTGCCTGAGGCAGAGAGCAGGAACAAAGTGCAGCGCACCACCTGATGCTGAGGAATTATTCTGCCATATTTCACTTTCTCTATGTGGCCAGTCCACCCATAGAGGTGCAGAAAGTTGGTAGGGACAATGCCAAAAAAAAAAAAAAAAAAGATATGCAGAGTCGGATTGAAATACACTGCGAATAGAGACCTGAAATACACCTGACTCCTGCATATGACTGTTATGACCCACCTCACCTTTCAGTGTACATGCTGCTCCCTTGCAGAGTGATGCTCACTGGACCCTTTTTTTTACCTGTAGTTTTATAAGCGTTATGGTTCATACTGGATTAAAGACACTGTTTGGACCAGAACAAAGCTATATATGTAATCATATTTTAATAGTAATAATTCTAAAGAAGTTACTCTTGTAACATTATTTGCCTTATTCTTCTCCTGTTGTCTTAATTATGTCATGAAGTGTTAGCCCCACTGAACCATGGATGGTGTTCACTGATGCAGTTTGATTGTAACTAATTTTTTTTAAATATCAGTTTTTGTTTTTTTTTATTTAAGTCATGTAGTAAGAATTAAAATGGTTGGAAGTTCACTGACCCTCAAACTATGAATTTTAAAAAGAAGCCATTGAAAGCCTTTCGGTTTCGAAGTCACTGTGACGAAACACCCTTGTATGCAGACCACTGAAAGAAATAGAAAAAAGAAATCAGCTCAATGCAGTGTTTCTTTGGAGGGTTTGGGCATCCTCTGTGCGGTTTGCAAATGTTAATTTCTCGAGCAAAGTTTTCATCAACAAACGAACATTCACATCTTCTATCTCAAAGCTTCAAGAAATACACTGTTGAAAATTGTGACAAGTTGGTTTAAGGTGTATGAGAAAGGATAATTCAGGATAATTCAGTCTGCTAAGCAGTGTTTAATAAATGAATGTGTTTTTTTGTTTGTTTTTTTTTTTAAAGGAAACAATGAAGTTCTTGGGGTTGTGAAGAGCCCTTTAAATAGCGACTTCGATGTTTTGAAGGTTTTTTACTATTGTCATTAACATTTATTTGGATGAGGGCGTGGCCTATAGGAAATTAAAACGTTAGATCTGCCGATTTATAAAGCAGGGTTTTCTTATTGTATGGATTCTGGGTAAATACCCTCATAAGTAGCGGGATTTGAACTTAAAGGTGACAGTGACTTTCCAGAAGGGGAACTGTGACTCCGCCGTGTGTTCTGGCTCTGAAGCTCTGGGCGGCGACACGACATGTCTAGTTCCCAAGAAGAAAGCGCGGTGCAGAACGCAAGGCATTTTGACGCCTTCGGCTCTCCGTAGCCGCGCATTCTCTGTGGTGCTGCACGCCGGATCTGAGGACAGTATGAATTAGGGCTATGTTTTAGACAGCGCTATATTATAACCCGAATAAATCATTACAGTTTTTTAAACCATATATATTAGTGGTTAGAGCTATTTAACATTGCCAAGGTAAGTTATTATTTTTGGGTCCGGTGACAGATGGCTAGCTTCTTGTATCCGTGGCTGTTATAGCTAACTGCTTTCCTCTCCTCGCTTTGTCATTTTCGGGTTCTGGCTAAGCACAGTTTTAACAAACGAAGATTATATTATTGTGAATAAAAGTAGGAGCATAACACAGGTGAATTACTGTACATGTCGTTGAATTACCTTGCATGTCCTGGCTGCTAACGGCACCTGTAGCTGTGTGCGTGGTACATTGTGATGCACGTTGTTGACTAAACCAACTAACTAGTGCTAGTAACCGATGCGGGGTTGTTGGGGTTTGCGCTGCTAAATGTGCAGACATTTTTGTCAGCTGTGACCAGAGCAGTAGATACGGTGAAAACGACAAGTGCTTTCCTTCAAAGCAACACACAGCTATGGGTAAACAGCTGGAAGAGCTTTAGACACAAACGCACCTTAACTAAAGCGCGGTTTATTCTACTGCTGTCTTGCTGTCGTATGTCACTTTGATAGCTGACTGTAGAGCCAACATGTGAGAAGCAGGTGAAAGTAGTACATGGACTACTTTGCAAAACTGTCGGGAGAGAAGTGGATCCAAAAGAGATGTATTGAGACCCTTTGTAAATTATAGAAGGGATTCAGCAGTTCTGAGAGAGATGGGAGTTTGTTGCACTGCATCCAGGCTACTCCTTTAGTTACACCTCAAGGTTTCCACCTTCCATTACCGAGCTAACGTGACATTTCCACTATAGCTTATAATTTTGCTCACTTCCTTCTTTTGTTTCACTTTTTCACATTTTAGTGAGAGATGGCCCAGCAGTCCACAACGATACCTCCAGGTCCGGAGTCCCCAGCACTGGGGGTCACTGTTAGTGGCAGTGTCCAAAAGTACGCCATCAAGAAGAAAAAGGTCCTCAACGCAGAGGAGAGCGAGCTGTTTGAGCTGACGCAGGCGGCTGGCATCACCATCGATCAGGAGGTTTTCAAGTGAGTCAAGCCTGTGTTGTCAATGTGCCTTTCATTTCAGCAGGAATTTTTAAACTAATATGACAGGGTACTGTTTGATGCCTTTCTTAATAGCTTTAGTTCATCTCCACTACCAACTAATAATCTTCATGTTGCTAGAAATGGGATATAAAAGGAGTGCAGGTTCAATCTTTGTAGCAGAATGGAGAGGTACAAAGAATTGACTTTTGAAATAAGGATGCGTGGTCTTGAAGGTGACGTATTGTGGTAGTTTTGTTAGTTCTGAACTTATTGCTCTCCAGTAAACTGGAAATAAATGTACAACATGGAGGGGAAAAAAAACTATTTGTAATGTACTGTAAATAGCAGGTTGCAATGTGGTTTGATCTTTTGCCTTGTGAAAGAACTTAAGTTTGAATCCTACCTCTTGCTGTGTTACCCTTGAGGAAGGTACTTAGACTGAACTGCTCCAACTAATAAAAAAAAAGCCTAACAGTATAAATGGGTAGGGATGCAAACGTGCAGTGGGATGAACTGGCGCCTTGTATGTTCTCCTTTGTGTTTGTACCCCTCTAAGGAAAAATATCATGGAAGAAAGCCATGGCAAACCAGTTCTGTTTCTCCTTCCCTTGAAAACCATACCAGGGGTCATGTAGGAGTCAGAGGTGACTCAGTGGCACTTTCCAATTCCAGTATAAATGGGTAGATAAGAAATATTTATAACATTCTAAGTTTTTTTTAAATTTTTTTTTTTTAAGTAAAGAGCCATGGATGTACCATTACTAAAGGATTGGCACAAGAAGTCTTTATTACTTGGGTGGAAATGTTTTAAAAATTGGGGGGGGGGGTGTCATTTTTGACAGTTTTCCAGATTCCATATTAAACATTTAAACTCACTCTAGCTTGTGAATGAACAGTCAAGAATGAACGAAACTCACTAAACTGTAATCGGTTCAACTGTAGAGGAAACTATTAACTACGAGGAGTGACCACGACTTGCTGTAAGGAGAGAAATCAAAAAACATCAAATGTGAAGAATTCAGGAAGTAATGAGTAGATTATGACAGAAATGTAACAGAGTAAAAGTACATTTTATTTCTTTACAGATGTGCATGATTAAAAGCAAAAAGTATAAATGCTAGAAACTACTTATGGAAAGTACAAATTTAGAAAGAACAGAATTGGTGTGACTCCTTACTCCTGACATCTCACCAAAACATAAATGTGTTTTCCATTTTGTTTGATGCCCCAGGATTATTGTGGACCTGTTGAAGATGAATGTTGCACCTCTAGCTGTCTTCCAGACGCTAAAGGCCATGTGTGCAGGGCAGCGGATCACCGAGGCCTCAGCAGGGGACACCTCCACAGTCACTCAGGCTTCTGCAGCCCCCCAGGAGCCCAGAGGTCAGGCCTGGGTCTGCGTCTACTAGCTAGTGTCAGGATCAAAGAGGAAGGGCATCCAGGCTTGTATTGCTCTGTGCTGCTGTTCAGCCTGTTAGACAGAGCTTCTGCATTGTTGCATGTGTCCTATAGCTGCTTAGAACTGCTTTGCAGCTGTGTCCGTGCAACTGTTTTTTCCCCACTTAGGTCAGCATTTAATGTGATACAGATTTAATCTGAATACACAGTAAAAAGCACTTACAGTGATCTGTGTTATAAGCTGTCTAGCTTTTGCAGGCTAGTATTTAATAGTAAATGACTTTAATAAACTGTATTAGCTGATTTTTATTATTCAGGAGTTATTTTATTCCTCCAAATTGAATGTTTAAAAAAATGTAATCTGAATTCTAAAAAAGGTTCATTTTTAAGACTAACTGAAGACATATTGGACAAAAAAATACATATTTATGTCTTTTTTTGGCTTGGGGTTTTCCACTAAAACAGCTTTGCTTGCTTGGGCTTCAGTTTTGTTCCTGTTGTCGCTATTAAAGCTTCAATTCCATTGCACCTATGCTGTCTGAGCAAAGCTGGAAGATTCATTTGCTTTTTTGGAAGTATAGTGCTGCTTACAGTTATCACCAACCTCCATTTCATTTCAAATTGCTTTGTTTTGCAAAAATATGAACCAGTTTGTGCAAGGAGCATGCTGACATTTCTATAGATCGGAGCCAGGCAACTCCATATCCTGTGTTCTGTTAGGGTTAAAAAATTACAGCAAATCCTCATTTAACACTTTCACGTTAGCATGCTCTAATTTGCTTTAGTTTTTAATATGCAGCTCAGTTAAGCTTACTTCACTAAGAACTCTTCTGGGGTGAGAGAACCTATCATATGACACACAAAGTTTGCAGCTGCTGACTCCATACTGCAGATCATTATTTATAGAACAAAATGCCATAAGAAGCCATCTGTAACTGCAGCGAGATTTATTCATTAAGGCAGTTTTCAGATGTAGAAAAATGATTTAGTGGTTTTTAATATTGTGTTGTTTGAATTCTGCTAATGTCCTCTATTCTTTGTGTGTGTGTGTGTGTGTGTGTGTGTGTGTGTGTGTGCACTGATGTGTGCGTATTTGCGTGTGATTCTTTCCTTTCCAAAAGTGGACAACTCTGTTGTGTCTGGCAAGAGCAGTAAAATCCCTGCACCTCTTCCCCCATCCTCGGGCTTGCGACCGACGAGAGTAAACACAAAGATTGTGGTCTACAGCCCTGCCGATGCTTGCTCACCTCTCTCTCAAGGTCCCCCTGGATCCACTTTGTGTTTTGTGTCCCTTCCATGGTGGCCATTATTAGTTTATTTGCTGGTGTTTCCTGCAGTCCATCATCACACCAGGAGCCAGGCTGTAGATTGAATCCTAGCTCCTATAGCTCTCATCTCAGTTACAGTAGAATGTGGACCAGTGCAGGGTGTTTAGTTACAGTCCAGTAGATTTATCAAAGTTAGGATGTTGATTCTGCTGCTTATCTGGATTGCCAACTTCTATTTTCTTGCCTGGTTCATTACAAATCAGATTATTTTACTGTATCATTCAGGTCTTACCATTTTTTCCATGATAATACAATGAGTATGCATTGTTGGTGCAGAAGTTTGGAACTTAGTAATAACATCCCTGTGTTTGATATTTTTATACCAGAACATTTTGATTCCTCAGTCTTTAAAGATAAGCATTAATATGACATATGATGAGGAAGTAAGCATGTTTCAACAAAACACAAGTTTCTTAACTTTAGTTTATTGGGAGTGTTGCATGGTTCCAGGTGTGATTGGGCTGTTTGTCACTTCAGAAAATTTTAATGTCAAAGGAGGTGGTTTGTCCATCTTTTCATAAAGCCCAGTGTGAACCTCCTTTGGTAACCATGTTGTACAGTTCTGCTGACAGATGGGCATATTACATTAAAGAACATCAGTTAATTATTTCATCAGTGATAAACTAATAAGACCCCACCTTTTCCTTCTGAGCTGTGTAGTAGCTGAAGTAGTTTTCCTTGTGTCTAGATGTACTTTTAGCAAATCTCACCATTCATCCAAACTTTCATGCTGTCTGTTTTTGGTCCCTAATTTTTCAGCCTGTTCTTATATGCGTCTGTAAGTGTGTGTGAGTCAAGTCCAGAGACTCCTTCATCCAGCAGTATTTGACAAGCAGCATGGTTTTGTTATTAATATTGTTTTGATAGTTTCTTTCTTGGTTTAATGTAAGCATAACCTTTATATGTTGTGGCAGTGCTTCAAAGGTTTAGTTGTAAAAGTGTGAAGCGGGTATGTGTTTGTTCAGAGTTTAAATTGTGGTGGGGTTTGCATCCTGTTTACTTTTTAATACCAAAATAATATAGTACATTAACTTAAATATGCTTTGCTTGTCTTTTCCATGAGATCTTAGAACTGATCACCGCTGCCATCATGCTGTGCCATCACTATCATTTCTTTTTGCTTTAATTCTCATCAAGCTTTCTCTGCCTTTTACTCTTATTTGCATGGTCTGTTAAAGCAAAAGCCAGTCAACATCCTAAATTAATTATTTTTGAAGAGTTTTGTTTTTGGTGCCCTAAGATTGTAACTGTAAGCTGTTAAAACCTAAATTAATTTTGAAAGTGTTTTTAACTAAAATATTTTTCAGTTAAGAAGGTACTTTTAATTATTTATACATTTCAAATTATATATACACTTGCTCCTTGGGTTACGAATGGTTGAGTTATGAATTTTTAAAAATACAAAGTTTTTTCATTTAAATAAACCATTTTGTGTATTTGCACCTATTCTGAAATTTCTGTTTGTAGCTGAGTAAACCTGACTTGTTTACCCTCCAGGCTGATAGATGGCGCTAAAGCACATCAAAACCGAACAAATAAAATTAATGCTGTACAATATTTCATGTGTGCATTACACACTGTCATTATATATTGTGATAATAAGTCAAGTAATTAAAATAATTTAACCTTTGTCCTCTATGATGAGGAAGGGGCCAGAAAACAATAGAGGAAGAGGAAACAAAAACTCTGGAGTGATGTAAAACTGGAGAAAATAAGACTCTGGGATGTCATGTAGTGTATTGGCATACAAGTTGGAGGGACCTGTTCAGCCCCTCAGGCATCAGCCCACTTTGTTCCATTTGCAGTAAAAGTCCCGCTTCCAAAATTTCACATTGTTTACATCTCACATCTGGTGTTTGTGCATTTTTTAGTGCTGGGAAGAAACAATGTGCAGATGATAAATTCCACTGAAAGTCATACATTAATGCTCAAGGATTTTATTGAAAAATTTGGCCTAAACAAGGGTTTTGGAAACAACATTTTTTGTTTGCTGGTAGTTTGAAGTTTAGGCTAATAGAAGTGGGTTTGTAATGTGATTTATAATTTATTAATACAATGTTCAAGGTTTCGTCACAGAACCAGTCCAGCATATAAATAGTGGGACATCTGTTTTGTTGATTGTGATGTAGGGACAAAAGTGGTTTTGATGTTACAAGCAAAATCAGTTGCAGACAGATCTCAATTTTTTGTAAGTTGAGGAGCCAGTGTACTGAAAAAATAAATACAAACATCTGGAATGATTTGGTTAAAGAGAAGCAACCAATAACCTTAAAAGTAGGAAATGTCCTGTAAATTCCACTCTAAATTAGGCAAATATGATTATTATATCATCTTTAAATACAAGGTATTAACCGATTGTTGTAAATATTTGGAATATGGATAAAATGGCCTGATTTTTAAATCAATGTGATATAACTACTAATTTACAACAAAAGGTCTTCCCTGCTTATGTTCAGAAGCATGGCTTGTGCTTCTCTCTCTTTATCTTTTTGGATGGTTATTGGTTTGTGTTTGAGTCACTTTTTCCATTGACATGTTTGCATTTTTGGGGTGAGATTGTATGTAACTGGGCCTTAGGTGATGGCTAAAGCATTGTGGGTGGTCTTGACACCCCTTATGTGCTGTGTTTTCCCACCTTGCATTGGTACCAGTGCGCAGCAAAACAAGCCAGAGCCATGGGGAGAAGACTGGTCGGGATGGATCCAGCCAGCGCGTGCCGCGCCAGCCCAGCGCCTCTCGGGGACCCAAGAGTGGCAAGAGCTCCGGAAGCAGCAGCTCCTCTTCACAGCTTACGTCCAGTTAGATACAGAGGGGTTCTTCCAAGTGATGATACACCGCATACCCAGGACTTGGTTCAGGCCTCTGTGTGTACAGGTTTTCGTATAAGTGAGGGCCTTGCTTTTATTATTTCCCTGATTGAACTTCCTTATTTTGTCTCAGTGAATCCTTTTGGGATTTTATAGGGCTAGAGAGCTGAGTTTAAACTGCACCAGGTGCCAGCACCAGGCCTGGGAAGCACCCGCATGCGTAATTTTCTTTTAGCTCAGGAGCCACGATGCGATATTATGAAGAAGCCTAATCTATCCAGTTTTGGATTCTGCTTTAATGGTTTTAAGAAACCCAATATGTCAGTTAAGCAGCTTGCTTGTTTAGAGCCAAGCTCAACAATAAATCTTGATTGATTTTTGCAGCTCTCTTCTCTTTGCATTCCCAAGACAAAAATAAGCTTTTAATACCCCTCACTGTTGCTCAGAGGGGCTTAACTAGGCTTCTACTAGGCTGTTTAGCTACACGTCAGCAGGAAATCAGAATTCAGTAAGTGAAGTGCTTCCAGATTTGTGTACTTGTGCTGCTAGTGTTCTCCTAGCATGGGTGTGTTTACCATCCTTATCATATATCATAGTATATGGGGTCTCCGAGGAGTGAACTATACCTTCTCTACCGGTTCTGCCTTCATCTGTTCTTGTTTCATTGTGAGGAACCAGTCTTGACGCATGACGCAGCAGGGTGTTGGGTCTCGTCAAGCTCGGACGTTGCATATGCGTACAACACCGACTGTGGTGTTCTTTGTCAAATGAATATTTTTGTACATATTTATTTTGTGCTGTGATTTTTAACCTTTTAGAGAGGCGTACTGGAAAATGTCTTTCTCCTTTACTGCAAAGTCTGTAAATGTAAATGCTTTTTATATTAATGTTTGCAATAAACATCTTAAGGTCTCATTAAGGCTCAGGTGATTGTTGTTGCAGCACTTAGTTTACATTGAAGGTGAAGCATTTAACAGCTACAGCCTCGGTACGCCTATGTCGTGTTTACGCGTAAACAGAGCGCAGGCATGAGGATGACGAAAAGCTCTCTTCCCATCGCTGCATTTTACAAACACCATGTGCCGTCACCAGCAGTCGTGCATTTGGTTTAAATTCCCCATCGCATGAGGGGTTGAGATTGGTGCTGTTTCAGTTAAACAGTTAGGGGGGGGGGGTGTACAGTTTTTAAATTACATATTTGTTGAAATAACATGCTATAGATTGGAATAAGCATCAGAGTTGCTAAATTATTTTAAAAGCCTAAACCTAAAATATTTGCGGCTCACAAGGGCATGACGACGCCTCCTCTTAAATTATCGGCAGCAGGTGCCACCACAGCTGTGCCACCTTCATAGAGGCACATATTGGTAGATCACTCAGTTTTGATGAAAGATGTAAGATAATAAAGAAGTGCAGTCCCTAAAGAGGGTGTTAGTGGTCATGGTCTACGAAGGGAATGGGTGTACCAGTGCCTGGGCCGTGTCTAGACCATGTTCACTAATGCACATGTGCTTGTACTTGCAGTAGGGCTTATGAGGCAAGGATCTGTGTTGCCAACAACCATTAATGAGAAGCTGTTGGTGGAGAGCTAACTTTGCTATAGGACTGAATGGAGGAAATGCACAGTAGATCATGACCAGACACAAGGTCCTCGGTGCAGGGCATTAACTTTTGGTCTTGCAGTGTAAGAAAACAAGCAGAGAAATGTGGGAATGCATAGATGTGATGGGAAAGTTGCATTGAAGGAGGCCGTTGCCCTGGGACCATCTTGCTCATTAGACTTCCAAACCCTGCAATAAGACCTTTTCTCCCTTCTTCCCACTCTGTTCTATGGCAAGAAGAGTGGCTCTGGTGTTTGGTCAATGGGGGAACAGTGACCTGAAAGCTTATCCCCCAGTGGTGGACTATTTTCATTTCAATTCTTGTTAACCACAGTAAGACCCCCAGATTTAAGAAGAAGGTGCTGACAAAGCTGAATATAATCCTTTAGCTGCTTGCACTGTCACTCAGTCACTCAAGCGGAGCAAGAAACCATAAGAACTTGAGACTGTGGACCACCAGGATCAGATCTGAACCCGGAACTGTGTAGTTCTGTCATGGCAACACTACCTGTCACATAAAGATATAATTTTACCTACTAATGGAAAAACATTTTTCCACTGCATTTAGTTTACTTGAGCCAAGGCTTTTATCTCACTCTTATTGGAAAGCCTATCCCTCCTTCCTTACAAATGCTGACAACCGTTCATTGTGAGGCAGACTTGTGTGGTGTGCATGAGCCAACTGTGTGCAGAAAAGTCCACAAAGTCTGCAGTGCTATGAGAACAAGACAATTACATCAAGTTCCTTAGTGCTGCTACCCAAACTCTATACAAGGTAGAGTTCCATGAAAGTGGAACTGGTTTTATTGCTGGATGCCATATACCCATGTCCCTCTGCAGCAGATGCCGAGGAGTAAACTGACTTTCAATAAATATACGAAGCCGTGTGCAGTCCCACTGTGGAGTTTGTTGACACTGTTGCACGTTGGAGAGGTTCAACTCATGGATCAGTGAAATCCTGCTTGGTGACAGTGCATATGTCCAGACCACATTCTTGTTCACCCCCTGTGTTGATCCAGTGAGACCTGAGCAACCGAGCTCATACCAGTACCAGAGATCCAGTGGAATGGCTGTTGGGGATATGGAAGAGTCAATTCCAGTGTCTGGAAGACATTGTGCTTTGAACCAAGAAGGTGCTGCATTGTCATTTTTGCAACTTCATGGCTTCCCAAATCTGCATGTTCCCATGGCTGAGGCAGCTCCATGTGCACATTGTTAGTCTAATTCATCTTTAAAAAGATTAGCTGAGCCCTTTATTACCTTAGGCTGGGATTCTACACTCGAGTACCACTTGATCTCATGTAAAGAAATGTCTCAGAAAGCCATTTTAAAACCTGGATCCATTTAAGTAGAATTAGCTTAGTTGAGGGTTAATTTAAACCCTGTGTGCAAAACCAGCCCTACATGCTGTATTTGGGCAGGAGAAGACAGACCTTGGTTAATCCTCTTTGGAAAATTCACTCATCCAACAGCTGGACAAAGAGGACAGCGTTCGACACATAACAGCATGCAAAGTAATTAACCAATAAATAACAATAAAAAAAGACAATTCTGAGAAATGGGATTAAAATGAACAGTTGACAAGTTTTAGTGCAGCATTATGGAGGTGAATGGCTGTTGGTAAAAAATACCCCAGAAGCGCTTCTTAGCGCACTTGGGCTGAATAAGCTGGCAGCTCACAGCGATCACTTCATTTAGGGGATGTGAGCCAATGTCCATGATGGATTCTTTTAATTCCTTATTTTCATTCATATTAAGCCTCTGACTTATTAATATTAAGCCATTTTAAGCCCTTATTTTTATCTGCTGAACTAAAAAATTGAATTTTTCCTGTTTTTGATCATTACCTTTTCTTTCCTAAAAAAAGTGTATAAATATGTGTGGGTGTATGGGTGGGTGTTTGTATAAGCATTTTAAGAAATAAACATAAAAAGAAATCATTTTATCCAGTTACACAGAAGCACATTTTTCTCCTCAAATTATTTGTTTCCCTTAGTAGTACAACAAAACTTTTCTGGAACCAGCAATGTTCATGCTGTATTTTGAATTTACATTTTTTTCTTCTTAATTTTATCCATATTACGGAGTGGCAGGCAGAATTCTGCCCCAGTCGTAGATGTATATCTGGCCCACTTGGTGTGGACTCCAGGTGCAGCCAGTTGGAAAGGTTAAGACATAAAGATACTGAATGGAAGTGTTTGCTTGTTTGTTTGAGGGAGGTCTGAGCAAACAGTGTCAGTGAGTATAACTGAGCCATGAGCGCACCAGAACTGAGTTTTAACACTTCAGTTTGAGAGCTTTGTGTTAAAGCTGTTGCTGTCCTGTGCTGTTCATTTTTGCAAGTATCTCAGCAGTTATTTGGGTTTGATGGTCTAGTTGCTATTTTTTAATTGCAGGAAAAGGAAATAAAACTTGGCATAAATTCAGTGGTTACATCGCCCTGTCTGGCCACTACTTCAGTAATCCTGTATGCCTTTATACAGCAGGTATGCAAAGGTGAATAAAATGAAGTTCTTCAGGTCCACGGTACATAAAATAGACAGAAAGAAAATCGGGATAAATTAAAAAGATAATATACCTAAATTAAAGACATTCATAAAATCTGAGTAGAAATATATGCAATGTCGATGCAACGCAGTGTAAATGTATAGCAGATGTGCAAACTGTCAGCAGTGGTGATCAGACCCGAGATGTTGGAATTCAACAGCCTGAGGTAGGAAGCTGTTCCTGAGCCTCGTGATTTTTGGCCTGCAGGTTGAGATGGCATCTCCCAGATGGCAGGGGTGCAAACAAATGCTAACAGAGAGTGAGGAGGGGTCTCTGATGATGATGAGAGTTCTCCCAACTCTCCACTTGCTTTTGGTACTTGAACATGGCATGGACTGGCATCTTACTGCCACCTGCTTATTGATGAAACTCAATTTCTCATCTTTTTTTCTTCACTATTAATCTTGTTAAAATAATGTTCTGCACACTAAAGCGATTGTGATTGACATGTAGAAATGAACTAAGAGTGGAAGCCATGCAGACGACCCACCCACCTGCAGGTCTGGCCTACATGAGTTGACGTGATCGCTCCAGATTCCCCGCTGCTCCATTTTAGCAGAAATGTGTCTCTTGTGCCCCCACCGTTTTGGTCCTACCACCAGCCCCCCTTCTAGGACAAGGCAGCTCTACCTTTCTGGGTAATGCATACAAGCACTAAGTGTGGGGGGAAGCAGCTAAGGTGGCTTGGTTTTGTTACACCCCATTTTTACTCTGAATACCTGTTTATCTAACCTGCGCTAAATGGCTTAGTATTTCACTTCTACTGTTTTGCTGAAGAAGATGCGCTAAGGACCTTGCTCTGGGATACTTTGCGTGGACTTGAACCTGCTGTTTCGCAGTCGCAGATGCTTCAGTCATGTACTTAAATATGAATTAAGGTATCAGGAGTCGTGTTTAATGCACCCAGCGCTGTATGTCATTCAAAGTAAAACACCGTGAAGCTCATCACCATTATAATGGACATCTCACTGGGATATCCCTTCACTTTGTAGTTGATGTAGTTGATGCGCTAAAGGGATTCCTCTCTTTTTGGGTGGAACAGGAACTGTGATGTAAATCTGATGCTGGAGGAGGCATTTGCACCCCTGATCCTTCACTGGCGCATTGGCTCAGTGGAGTAGGCCAGGTGTGTGTGTCTGTCTGTCCTGAAGGGGAGAGAGAAGAGGTCACATGAGTATCTGTCCATTTTGTAGTTTGGATGGTGGTAGGAAAATGACACCAATGGCTGCTGTGAATCTGAACTGAGCTTTGGTGTTTGCGCTAGAGTGATGGTACAGAGGGGTAAGCTGGTAACTCACAGCTCCTGGACCATCTAATGTGGGGTTTAAGTCTAGCTCAGAGGTGTGTGTGTAAAGGTTGCAGTTTCTCCTCTGTGTTTGCAACTTTGTAAGGGAAAAAATATGCTGGAAGAAGGCAATGGCAAATCAGTTCAGTTTCTCCTTCCCTTGAAAACCAGGACTCTATGATCCATTTTACCAGCGTTTCTTTACACAGCACCAGGCCTGAGGCCTGCGGGTACTTGACTGGCAGCGTTTTGCCTGGTGATTTAAGTTCTCCTCATTGCAATTCATAAATTAGCCAGCAGGCGGGGCTGTGGTTATCAAATTATTTAAAATTTTAAAAGCAACTTTTTTGTCAGACTTGCTGTGGATGTTTTTGTGTATACAGCAGAAGTTGGGTTGTACTTTGTAGGGAGGCTGTATTTATGATATTTTGCTGCTGTGTGTAATTCCAATACTGCACTCTGCCACATAATACTGACCCTGGTTTGCAAATGTACACTGCATGGGCAAAAGTATATGGACACCTGAGCATCACACCCATATGTGCTTGTTGAACATCACATTCCAAACCTATAGGTATTAATATGGAGTTGTTGTAACAGTCTCCTCCTTCTGGAAAGGCTTCCCACCAGATTTTGGAGTGTGTTTATTTGGCAACAAGAGCATCAGCGAAGGTGGGTAAGAACACCTGGCTAATGATCAGCGTTACAGTTCATCCCGAAGGTGTTCAGTGGAGTCGAGGTCAGGGCCACTCAAGTTCTTCCACACCATCCTTGGCAAACTGTGTGTTTATGGAGCTCGCTTTGTGCATGGGGGCGCAGGAAAGGAGCTTCTTCCCCAAACTGTGGCCACAAAACTGAAAGCACACGGCTGCTCTTAAAACAACTCAGCTCAGTCTTTAGAAGGGGGTTCCACATACTTTTGGCCATACAGTGTATCATGAAAAGTGTTCACTGTAACTAGATGAAAATGGTAGACTATGGCAATAAGCACGGAGTTCACTTTAAAACTTAAGTTAAACCAAGCTATATACAGTAAATGGATACAAGGACAGTATGGGTTTTTCAGATAAAAGCCATGTGAATAAAACCTAAATGAAGTTGGCTAAGTTTTATTTATCCACTGAGCTGGTTCCTCAATGCTCCATTTCTCACTCTGCATTCTCACAATTTGCTGCCAAGGTAGCACCATGGCTGGCTGGCGGATACAAAACTGGGCACGGATGCACAGTCACGTTTTCGCACGCTGACACACAAGCAAACACTCCCTCTCACACCCACCCTCATCTAATTATGGACAAAAATTCTCTCTCATTGTCTGAATCTCATTTAACTGTTCATCCGAGTCAGTTTCTCTTTCCTTAGCAATGAAAGATTTGCACTTATCAAGTCAGAAAATACCAAGACTGTAGAATGTTGCTGAGCTCTGGCTCCAGGTATACTGGTATCCAAACAGCCTTTTTGTTGGGCCTTCTTCCCTTGTTTTTGACTGGAAATGTCATCTCACACGACATTATGCCCATTATTTAAGTAACCAAGCAAAATGATCTCAGCTTCCGCTGCGTGGATTATTTAGTACTACATTGTATGGGTGTCCTACAGGCCACAGATGTGCTTTGGATTAAGCGAGGGCTCTAAATGGCTGTGTGTTTTGCATTGCTCTGTTGTATCGGTGTGTGGATGAGTGTAGGTAGTTTATAGTTGTCAACCGTAAGTGTCAACCTTGGATAAGGATATTAATGTATACACTAGGCGGTATTGACTGAATGGACAGTAAGTTAGTGTGTACATGTTGGCTTGTTGCCTTTGACTTTTTGTGTGTTGCTGTTATGTGTTCAAAGGTAAAAGGCAATTTGTCCTTTTGATTTAAGCTCCGGTGGCCCTACTGTGATCCTCTTCTTTATCTTCATTACAGTAAGAAAGATACATCCATGGCTGATCATTAAACATCATGACCAGCTTGAGCTGTGCATTAATATCCTATGACGTATTATTGCAGTAAATGTATCTCTTTCTTTGGCAGTAAAGAAGAGGTCAGTATTAAATATATGTCAAGTTGCATCATTTAGGCTAAGTTCCATCCATCTATCCCTTAGTATTAACTGTTCCATCCTGTCCAAGGCGACTGTGGTCTGGAGCTTGTCCCCAAATCACAGGCCACCAAGCTATGAAACCACACCATGTACAACACGGAGAGAGCACACATGGTATAGGCATCTTTGAGTGAGTATAACCTGAAAAACATGTCTTCAGGCTGTGAGAAGAAACCAGAGCGCACACATGGTATGGGCATCTTTGAGTGAGTATAACCTGAAAAACATGTCTTCAGGCTGTGAGAAGAAACCAGAGCACCCACAGGAACCCCACGCAGACATGCAGAACTAACATACAGTCTGAGATGAATTCAAACCCATGCTTGGCCAATCCAGGGCCTAGAAGATGGCAGCACTACTCATAGTGCCACTGTCTTGTTTTGCCTAAATTTTATGTGAGAATTTTATGTAAATAATTATACAAATAACCTATTTAAAATCTATCACTCTGAAAACTTCACATTATTGTCTACTGCAAGCCTGTTTAACCAAGCACTTCTTAT
Organism: Heterotis niloticus; assembly: GCA_018136845.1. Taxonomy (NCBI): domain Eukaryota; kingdom Metazoa; phylum Chordata; class Actinopteri; order Osteoglossiformes; family Osteoglossidae; genus Heterotis; species Heterotis niloticus. The sequence continues at coordinate 24,217,433 of CM030891.1, forward strand.
TTCCAACCATCATTTCCTGCCAACTTTATTCAACAATAAATACGAAGACCTTTTCTAGAGAATTCTACATAAGTTCTCTGGTGCTGATGTCAGCAAATGTGTCAGCTTTGAGGCATTAGACACTGTGCATTAAAGTTAAAAACAATGGAAAATGCTTTGGTGAAAGCGGGGACTGAACAGTAAAACAAATATCACAGAAGATTTGGTGGCGTGTGCATCTGTCCAGAGGGATAGCCGCCAAGATAAAAGCCCCCATTTATCTGTTCCGGTTGCAAAAAAATTTGCTTTCACGGCAGCAAAAAGACAGAAGGATATTTGACGGTCTGCCTGAAGGTGGGGGATTTCTCTAAGCAGAGCAGTGAATGAAGTGTGTCAGTTCAGCTGGCCATGTCCCTTCAAACTTGGCCAGCAAGAAAAGAAAAGCTGACAATTGGGGGACCTGATGTCTTAATTTGGACCTGACTTCAAAACTTGGCTAAAACCTTTTCTTTGTGTCTGTAGCCCGAAGCACCTTCAGTCCACCAACGAACATCTGACCAAACATCTAGTACTCAGAAAGGCAAGGAGATAAGACAGAAGGCCCATCAGGGTGTTGGTTTCCTTTTAAAAGTGCTTCTCACAAAATCCTCCTTTGCACATTGTTTCCACGTAGTCCCTTCCAGTGTTTGCACATTCTTCCACTAAACCATAGTCTTTCTGCTAACAGGCGGAGAGGAATCAGTTTACACGGCGTCATTGTTACAATGCCAAAGGGAAACATCTAATCTGGATCCTCGGTGGTGGGTGGTACCTAAGGGGAAACGGGGGACCCCCACCCCCTCCTTTCCCTGTGACACCCCCTGTGGTGGCCACCTCTGTGCCAAATCCAAAAGTGACTATGAAAGGTGTTTAGGTATTTAAATCAGAAAAACTTTGCCTTTTACTATTGCTTATTATTACTTAGCTTAAAAGAATATCACAAGGAGCTAAAATCCTTATCAGGATTTATAAGTTGTGGAGGAAACAATGCACTTGCATTACTGGTACCTTTATTTCCACCAAGTATAATTCCAGCATTTTAGTCTAAATCTTCCGACTTTACGCAAGAAACCGCAATGATTTCCACACAAAACCTTCCATTTGCGTATCGATGGGAATATTCGCCATTCAGTATTGACCAGAAACCCTTAGAATTAATGGTCAGCACATAGAAATGTGACAGGGAAGAGACGCGTGTAAATAATGAGTTGTGCCACAGAACACAGCCCTAGAGTTAGAGAAGAGAGGTTAATGCTGCTGGGACACACACATCAATACCTGGCCTCCTGCTTTAATCTAGTGAGGTCCAAAGGGACAAGGTCATGGCCTCTGCAAGGATGATGTATTCTGTTCTGGCTGTTTCTCCAGGCAGATGGACCTGCTTAGACCCCACATTACTATCAAAGCAAAGGCTCATTGTGAGGGTTACCATTCATGATGTAGAGGTGAAGGTTTTCATCAAGGTCACCAACCTAGGAACCGAGAGTATGAAGCACAAGATTCAGTTCTCTAGTGTTGTTGTTTACTTTCCTTTTTTTGCTTCAGGTTTTCTGAAATGTAAAAGCAGACTCAGAATAACTCTTAGTGGTTATATTTGTTTCATCCTTGAACTTAATAATGTGGTTTTACCCTCTTGCATTACTTAGGAATTGAAATGTAAGCATAAGCGTAATTTTTTTTTTTTTTTTTGCACGGTTAACGCTATCCTAGAATCACTGGGTTATGAAACTACACCCTAGATGGGACACCGGTTTATTGCACGGTAGCGCCTCACACACAGTCACACACGATGGCCAATTTAGGGGCACCAGTTAACCTGAAACTAAGCCTTGGTTTGTGGGATGGCAGAACCACCACTGGGCGAATGTGCAGACTCTGGACAGACTGAGCTGAAGCCAAATCCATGGCCAAGCAGCCCAGCTGAGAGAACAAACTGTGAAATGTGGATCAGACCACGAAATAATTTTCAATTCACAAAAGATGTTATCAATCCCATCCATCGGTGTGCTGATATTGCACTTGATGCTAACTTATGATCATTCTAACCAACAATATCGCATAATCTTGCATGGCAGGTCTGAATGTAAATCTGTGTGAAGGAATCAGTGCGTACAGGTTAAGAAAAAAATATAAAAGGGAATTTTACCATGATAAAATTCTTGATTCTAATGCTTGAAAGGGAAGATCTTAAATCTGTAAGATCCACAACCTGGACTTTGACAAGCACATGGCTGGGGACCAGCTTTTGCTTGGAAACAGGCTGCTGCATAGTTAATAGTGAATAAAAAGGACTTTGGTTAGTTATGCTGCTAAATATTGCATGAAGTGTTTTAGATTTAACAGTTATCCTTATTTCAGAAACAGTTGCGCATCATTGGCTCTGCTGAAGATTTTAAAAAATGTATTAACCTGTCTTTATGTATCCACAAATCCATGGGGGAATAGGACTATGCATATACACATACGTAAACAAGCCATAGAAATGAAGTTACATGCTATCGTGCCATGAAAAATGGTTCTTAATCGTATATAGTTTTGTTCGCAAATACTACTGTTCGCCTGTTTGTTGCCAAGGTCAATGAGGTGCAGGCCTTATAATCCTCCTCTCTTCATTCAAGTTGGTGTTGTTAGAACAGTGTGGTGGGGGTTCAGCGATGCATACGAAGTCAAGATTACCTCATTCCTTTTTTGTCCGAGTGATTTTGTACATTCGTAAGAAAAATGACACGTTCATTCTTCGGTCTTCCTAGCGCAGGTTCATTGCAAATCTGAAGCAAAGGGTATGATGCTTTGGAGAGGGTACTGGTGCCATTGCAAGGCAACAAACACGCCCATTCATTCACACATACACACGGAGGGCAGTTTAGAGTTATCATTCTCCCAGCAACTCTAAACCATCTCAATTCTACCTGCAACACATATCTGTGGACTGTTGGAAGAAACATCCAAACTCCATGCATGCTAAGGTGCGAGGCTGCTATTTACAGTACCCGCTGTCCTACAGGTGGGCTCCTGGGCCGGTGGACAGAGGAGGAATTAGATCAGCACTTTTGTGATCTGAAGGTTCAAACTGCACATCCATGAATATTGTGCTGCATAAGATGGTGCATGATCATAAATACTTCATTGCAGTACAAATCTGACTTTTTAAGATGTCGTGGACAAAAATGTTTATGGAGCACAAACTGATGCAAGACAATAATCCAAAACAAAATGCAGCAGCGCATTTTAGGGTTTAAAGCGTGCACGCATTACGTGTTTCTTTGATCTTTTTCCAGATTAAACCAATTTTCTAGCAACATCATGGGAAAGCATGAAGGTTCTCAATTTATCTTCCTGTCACATTCAATTAAATGAATTTTTTCTCAGTGAAAATATTTTGCTCACAATAACAAATACCTAAGCAAATCTAACCAATTTTCTCAGCCAATCCAATAAAATTATACAAGCCGCACATTAAGTTTTTTCTGTTCCTCTAGTAAATACAATTATTTGGAGAAAATGAAATACATTTCAAGCTATAAGTTTAATTTCTCAATTTTAATGACAGTTCATTGATACTGCAACCTGTCAATACTGTTACCAGGTTTTTTAGACTCTACAATGGGCATTAACACATCTAATGGCTCTAAGCAGTTCAGCATTTAAATTCTTCCCTGTTTGCAGCTACTTTGTCAAAGGCTCGCATTCCTGGCCCATTGACAAATGAGGTCCAGCCCTAATCCTGTACTTTTCCATGTAAATACTGCATTACAAAACCAGCATTTAACAGCATCCCCTCCTCCTCAATGTGATGTTTGCTTCACCATCCCCACATTCTAGTTCTCAAAAAATAACAAAGAGCAATTAATACAAAACAGGTATTTTTTAACACTTGCACACATTTCACTATCTACTGTGTGTGTGTGTGTGTGTGTGTGTGTGTGTGTGTAGACTCCCTGGCCACAAGGGCCAGACAAAATTCATCAAATGGATGCCTAATAATATTAGTTGGAATAAGAAGGTGCAACAGGGATACATAAGCAAGCATTTGACCTTTTTTGGTTTTTTAAAAAAAAATTTCAACAGCAATTTCTGCTTTTAAACAAAAGCATTAACGTCCGCTAACTGAGTTTTTAACGATCGTGATTTAAACAAATTTCTAACTGGAGAGCTTTAATTGTTAATAGGACAATGGAATGGTTTCTGGTTCAAATTAAAAGCAGGAAAATATGAGTTTACATGTTTTCAATAAAATGTGGCACGCAAAACGACCCGCTGGAAAATTCAAGATGCTTTATTTATTTAATACATATTAATAAGCTTTTTCTCTGTGGTTGGAGAATAATTTGAAAAATTTACTCCTAATGAGACCGCAGACACTGGCCTTTAAATGTTTAAAAAACACTCTGCTCATCAGGTACAAAAAACTGACTATCATTTTATGTTTTGTGTCTTTTAAGGCAGAGAGGGAACATTATTTTATTTTTTAACTAACGCAGCCAGAAGTTTAACCCCCCTCCACCCCCCTATTTAAATTTACTGTACAAAACAATGCGGAGTTTCCATGCCGACTGAGTCCTCATTGGATAGAAATGTTTAATGAATGTAAACGTCACTTAATTATGCATAAATAAGAACCCGGCGAATTGCATTCACGGGCAATTTAATGAGCCAATTTAAAGAGGAGAAATGCAAAAAAAATTTTATAAAAGAAGTTGAGGAAAGGAAGGCGAGCTGAGTGCCGGGGACTAAACCCGCGGGGAGCCATGAGGAGCGCAACCGAGGGTGAGCCGGTTGCGGTGCAGGCGTGCGGGAATGCCTGCTGGTGTGCGTGAGAGCCCCGGAGCGGTGCCGCGATGGAGCGCTGCGCCGGGTGCGAGCAGCCCATCCTGGGGCGCTTCCTGCTCAGCGTGCTGGGCAAAGTGTGGCACGGCCGCTGCGTCCGCTGCTGCGACTGCCAGTGCCGCCTCACCGACAGATGCTTCTCCAGAGACGGCAAGATTTATTGCAGAAACGACTTCTTCCGGTAACGCTTCGTTCCCGCTCTTTTTTTTTTTTTTTTTGGCCCCCCCGCGTTAGCTAAATGCTAACCGACAACATCTCAAGTTAACTTCGTGGCCTCTGCAACGTAGGTTGTTCTTCTCCGGTCTTGCGTTGTCGTTTTCTACTCAAAGTGGGTTCTACTTCACCTTGGCAAATTCTTAGCTCACCTGGGATATTAATTCGGCTGTAGGTGAACAAATTTTTAAGAATTAAAATTTCTCTCATTTTCCGTTTAAAAAAAAAAAAAAACGCCCTAAAGTCTTAATTGCTATTTCTAGTTAAGGGGAAAAAAGTTTTCGAGACCTTGAGTCACACAAGGATTGTGTTATAAATATTACGACCCTTGTTCTTTTTAATATAATGTATAAAAAATTACAAACATAAAACGCTTATTTCACTTAGTTGAAAAATGTGACGTCATAACTTTTTTTTTAAATGACAGTTTTTGGCCGTCTTTATGTTCTTCGTGTTTAATCGGAATCCGATGCATGCACCTTTCTAAAAAATAAAAAAAATAATAAAATACCAGCCAGACCCAGGCAACGGGCTGCCTTACGAGGACAGTCATTTTTAATTGTAATTTTAATAAGAAGCCATCGGGCCTGGCGCCTCCCTGCTGGGTGCATTTGTTGTGCGACTAAAGTCGAATTGCATTTGAAAAGGAAACAAGCACGACCATTGACGTTATGGTGGCTCATGGGACTGCCACAGCAATTCGCACGCCATACTTTACAAATGTATTGTGTTTATAAATCTTTTATATATGTAATTGCACCTTACAGCCAGAGCCAAGCAGCAGGTGTAGTTTGGGTGCCACACACTTTCAAGTGTTGGGTCAGTGTGGTACACAAATGGCTGTTTCAGTCCAGCTTATTTGCATTGGTTCTGCTATCATTTTTTTTTTAGTTTATTTCTGGAGTCTTTAACAGTGGGACAGGTTATAAAAATCTCATCTTGCTACTTAATGTCTGTTTTGGTTCGGAAACATCACTATCATGTAGTTGCCCCTAGACCAGTAAGACGGGTTGGCTGGTAACCCAACGTCTTCTGCTGAAGATGGGCCTCTGAGTGTTGGCCAAACTGAATTTTATTTGCATTTGGTCATATTTACTGTGAATTTGCCTAATTGTTCACATTAACTGAGCAGTTATGCTAAAGTAAAGGGTTTTCTGAATGCAACTCAACCATAGTTTTGCTACAATTAAGGTTTTATTAACATTTTCTTGGCTTTTCATTTTGTCCAATATTGCAAACTGCGGTCATAGGCTGCTGAAGTTCCTGCCATTTTCCATTGTAGTTCTCTCCTGAAAAACAATGGGAAGAATATTGCAGGTATAAATTGCTAAAGTTATTTCAAGTAAACTTTGGCAGAAAACTGGAAGGCACGAGCAGTCCTGGGGGTGCGAAATCATTTAATGAGGCACATTTCACAACTCCAGCATTTGCTTCTTGCGGATTTAATGTCAAAACAATATTTTCACTGTGAACTATAACTTTGATTTCCTGACCCCCTTTCCCCCTCTTTAATTTTAGCCGATTTGGCCCAAAGTGTGACAGCTGCCGGCAAGTCATCTTCCCCAACGACCTGGTCCGAAGGGTTCGGGAAAAAGCATTTCACCTGAACTGCTTTGCATGTGCAGCCTGCAGCAAGCAGCTCAACACGGGGGAAGAAATGTACATAATCGATGAAAACAAGTTTGTGTGCAAAGATGATTATTTGAAGAGCAGAACCGTTAAGGAAATCGGTATAAATTCTGGTAATGTGACAAATTTTATTTCCCCCCATTGTCTTTATCAAACATTTGATGCAAGTAATGGTTTAAAAGGGTTACAAACCTAGATCACGTCTCATTCATGTTCCATTTAAACGCTGTACCATAGGGTAGTTTGAACTACACATTCATGAAATTGAGAAGAAAAAGGGGCAGAATAATTTACAGCTATGGAAATGGAACATGGGGCCCTTGGCGCAAAAAAAAACACATTTTAGAGATTCAGCATTTTGTGATGGTTATTATGGCAATGATTAAATTCTCTCAAATGTAACTGGATTCTGAGCTCATCAGTTAAAGCCATATTCCAGCTGTTGTGTTTGTGCCTTGTGGCTGTGGTACGCTTCTGAACAGCTCTAATTGACCATTACTCCAGTGTGACACACTTAATGGAGTGTAAATTGGTTAATAGCCTCTTCATTGGCACAGTCTTCACAGTGATTCCAAGCGAACTGTGATAATGAGCCATTTTATTTAGCCAATGCCTTTGTTGGACTAAGAGGACTTGACAGCGTAGGAACTGTGACCTGGCTGGCCGAGTAATGAGGTGAGTGTGGGGTTACTGTGGATGCAAGAGTTTTATTTTCCTTTAGCAACACACCTGTGCTCTATTTACAGATGCAACAGTCAAATAACTATTTTTCGCTAGGAAAGTCGACCACTTTTGCAACAATGTTCTTGTGGCCCCTTTATTCGCCAAACGTGCCACACTTTCATTCCCGCAATGGGCAACTTATACCATCGGCTCTGCCCCAAGCAGTTCAGTTTGCTATTAACATGAAGAAATATCCATTTCTTTTATGAATACAACACAGCCATCATTAGTTTCAAATGGATATCATTCTTTCATTTAACACATGCCTTGCAGTATGTAAGCTAATCCAAACTATATACTTGTATTGTGGATTCTTAAAGGGACTCTTCCTCAGGGTATTTAGGCACTACATTTCCCCATCATTCCTTTGTCAGCTGGGTGTCAGCTCCCATTTTATTGATGGTAAGGATTTTTTTTTTTTGCTTCTCTAGTGACTGTTTAACATGTACTCTAACATTATACAGTACATCTTTCATATGAAAGCAACACATTTATGTAGCATATATGCTAAGATTTATCCATGTGTGGAGCAACTGCTGTCTTTTGGGGTAAACACCTTCATGAAAGCTATTATTCCATTGTGGGATTCAAACCAAGGGTCATGATGTTAACTAGCAGGTGGGGGGAGTAGTTTGAGCTGCTGCTTCTGAATATCATGTTTGTAGGTTTGAATCTTACCTTTTAGCTATAGAGACCTAAACAAGGTACTAATTTTAAAAATGACACTAAGATTACAAGGTGATGGTACTACTTTCTGTGTGTTAACACTTAGAATATCTCTAAAAGGGAGTAGCACAGTGGTGCAAATGCTAGCTTATAAATTTAAACTGCATCTAAAACAGTTTTGCCTGAGTTTTATAACCAGTTTTTAGTGCTATAGGTTTGAAACTATAGGTACTTTACTACAGTCAGCTTGCTATCTGTCAGAACACTACCCAACAGTAGATCTGTTCCTAATATAGGGTTCATTTCCAAAAAAAAAAAAGCTAACAGGTCACTGGCATGGTTGGTTGCACAGGTGGGCAGGTTCGTCAGAGTGAATAGGCTAAGTGATAGATGTGAGCCCTGATCAGTCTGAGTGGAGTCTGGAAGGAAACCTGAGCATACGCAAAGTCCAAAATGTGTTTCAGGCAAAAAGGTACCTAAATTCTCATGTGTTAATGGGTGTGTAGCTGTCCTTCAATGGTCTGGTGCCATGTGGTGGTATAGTTAGGGTTAATACCTTTTGGACTTGTATAAACCCAGCACTGGTTTGAAGACAGATGGAACTTGAAGTAGCGTTTTTTTCTTCTTTCCCTATACATCCCTTTATTCACAGAGGAGAGTTTATCTCCAGATGTCCAAGATGATGCAGAAGAAGAACCTAAAGAAACGGATGTCTCTGCTTCCTCTGATAAGGACGTTAACGACACTGAAAATGAGTACCAGAATTTGTGTCCAAAAAGGAGAGGGCCTCGGACTACCATTAAAGCCAAGCAACTGGAAATGCTGAAGGCTACCTATGCCTCCTCACCGAAACCCAGTCGCAATGTCCGGGAACAACTGGCCCAAAGAACTGGGCTTAACATGCGTGTCATACAGGTACAAGATGACTGCTGCTTTTGAAATTGAGATTTCCGATACCGGCCTAACAGGACACAAACCTCTCAATATTCCAGCATGCCTATACGTAATCCCTCTAGATCCTGTTGCTAATGAGTCTGAACTCCCCGGAAATACTACACGACCAGTTGTACTACTAGTTTCGATGAATTCTAATTTTTAAGAATACATTACAGGTGTGGTTCCAGAATCGACGATCCAAAGACCGCCGGACGAAACTGTATAGTGGCTCAAATCGATCCATTAGTTGCCACTCCTTCATCCACAGCCCATGCAAAACCAGTACACTGGATGCCAGGCAGGAGGACCAAACAGCCCTAGAGCTGGAGCCTTATAACTATTACACAAGTAAGTGTCTCCTGCCTGAAGTTTTCCTTTTCCAAATAAACAGAACTCGAGGTAAATGCGTCAGTTTCAGTGTTGCAATGAATTCTAACGGAGCAGTGAACCTTCAGAGGGACCACTGCTGTTAAATGAGATGCAATGCCATAAAGTTGCATAAGTTGACTTTAAGTGGACACTTTTTCCTAATGTTTTCCTAATGGATGAAGTTGCTTGTTCCAAACGAATGCTTTAGTCCACATCGTTTTCATTGTGACGCATGCTGTGGTTGTATCAAATATGTGAATTTCATGATGAAGGTTTAGGCTTGGTGAAATGGTCTGTACTTTCACAGCTGTGTTAGATTTGCAGACCCATTAGCCCTAATAGGTTTTCTGAGTGCAGCTGTTAAGTGTTTGAATGAGCAAGAGTACATATGTAGTGTGCATGTCTGAGCAGAACTGAAGCATCGCACTTGCTGAAAGACTCCCCACTGAGGCTTCAAGGTACTGGGAACAAATGTGAGTTTTGTGGGCTGCACAAGATGGCATCTTTGTTCTGAGCACATGGGGCACATTAAAATGGAGGGAGGGGGTGAGATGCTAAGTAACATGAAACGAGACAATTTTTGTACTACTGTAGTGGATTTATTTTTGAGCTTAAACCCCTTTAAAGCTTTAAAAAAATGCACATTTAAAATATTAACAGACTTACAATAGCATATAACCTAGTTAGAAATGAATATCTGATTTTTAGTTGAAAGATTCAGATAAGCAGTTCCACTCACTAAAAGTTCTTAATCAATATTAATGTGAAGTACTCTGCTGAAATTACTTGTTCCAAACTGTCAACTTTATTTATATAGTAGCTGTTACTGACCTGGTCAAAGTGGTATAGCAACAGGAACGTAAAAAGTAATAACCCATTATACAATCTCCAAACTTCTTCTTTCGGCTGCTCCCGTTAGGGGTTGCCACAGCAGATCAATTGCTTCCACTTCCTGTCCTCTGCATCTTTCTCCATCGCACCCACCCCCTGCATGTCCTCCTTCACCACATCCATAAGTCTCCTCTTAGGCCTTCCTCTTGCCTGGCAGCTCAATCCCTAGCATTCTTCTCCTGATATATCCAGAATCGCTCCTCTGCACATGTCCAAACCAACGCAATCTCGTCTCTCTGACTTTGTCCCCAAACCGTGCAACCTGTGCTGACCCTCTAATATACTCATTCCTAATCCTGTCCATCCTAGTCACACCCAATGCAACTCTTAACATCTTTAGTTCTGCCACCTCTAGCTCTGCCTCCTGTCTTTTGGATACAATCTCCAAACTTTCATTAAATTGGTTGTATTTAGTATAGTCCCAGTTAAATGAAAATGGGGGAGGAGTGTGTGTCAGAAGGAGAAAAAGACTTGGAGAGAAGTACCTGTGTGCCAAATTTCAAATCTGTGGCTTGAAATAAAGCCATTCATAAGGAACAGAGATTGAGCTTTATAGATATACAGATGTCATCTAATTTTGTTTTAGTTCTATTCATAGACTTCACCTATTTAAACAGATTTGTATTTATAAAATTAGATGAAGCCATCTTACCACCAAGTTTTGAATAAGTAGCCTTACTGCCAACCATTACACTACCAATTTCCATCCTGCCTTCAAACCTATTTTATCTATTTAATTGCAAAGACAAATGAGTCCTGTATACAATAGATCTAGAAATCACTTTTATAATCTCTTAAATTAGGCCAGTTAATGAATTTTCAATTCTCCCATCTGTCTCCAGATTATGAAAGTGACTACTTAAGGAATTGTACCTTCTCACAAGACTCCAACACCAAGGCAGTATCTGCAGTCATACCTGACTACATTATTGCCTCAAGACCGAGTCCTAACAAGGGGTCCATCTCTGATCATCAGGTCATAGATGACTAAAGGTACATGAATAAAGTTTTCAGTGGCTATGCTCCCAGGCCAGCACCAGCCCATTGCCAAGGGGTGGTCTGGTCTGCCGCCTTCTCATCTAGAAGTCTAGCAGCGGTACATCAATCTCCCAAAGAAACTGTCAAATTATTTTATATTTTATTTATTTTTTTTCCCCCTGAATGGGGAGGTGGATTTCAGAGAACTGCAATACATTGGTCCTCCTGTCCCCAGTAATGCCATTTCCTGTATTTTTTTTTTTTTAACATAATATGGACTCACTGGGTAGGTCAGGTTTATTGAGCTGCTCATTTAAATATCTTATGTGAATTAGTATTTGACTGCACTGGTTTAATTTTGCTTGACATTAAAATGATTTTTAAGACATTAAGTAACAGTACATCCTGTACAAGCGATGAGATCCTTATACTGTTTTTATTCTCATCTTGTTTTATTCCTATAGCAAGACTTTCAATCTTTTGAAAAGTCATTTAGAAAAGTTATAGAATTGAGTAATGTGTGAATTTAGTAATTTGAATTACTTATTTAAATTATGACCCTAAAATTACCCATTTGTCATTGGGGATGCTTTAAAAAGTGAATAATCTGAAGTCTGCTTGTTTAACTGTTTTCAAATGTGACTAGAGCAAGTCTTTCAGGAAACATGGCAGACTGCTTCCGATCAGACCAACATTTTCTTTGAAAATTTATCCAAATGTATTTGATCTACTGTAGGCCTTTTCTTGCAGCAGCTGAACCCTCCTCTCTAAATGGAAAGACTGGGGAACAGCATTACAAATTTTTTCCTATCACCTTGAATGACCCTGAAACTGAGCTGATTGTAGCTGTACAATGAATGCTGTGTTTTTTTATGAAGTTTTGTGTAAAATTTCTGTTCTAGGATTTAGAAATCTGCAAAAGCAGGTGAAATTATGTCTTTGCTTAGAGAATGTATCCCTTCTTTCAGTACATCCAAACAATGGGGATGCTTGGTACTGCTAATAAAGTTTTAGTCATTTGAGTGGGCCTGTCCATGCCTCTAGGTTTGTTTGGTTTTTTTTTTTAAATTTCCCTTTTCAACATGATTTATGTATTATGGGCTCAACTTATTTATGGAATTGTGCAGTGTGCCACACAGTTGACCCAGGCATTCTTTGTAGACTGTAGAGAAATTTTCACCAACCTTCAGAGTGCTGCATGTTAAGTGCAAGGACACTCATTTTGCTCTTCTACTGTTTACACCTACTTAGACTACAGTCATTGTTAAAGTTCTGTATGAATGCTTCAAGGGGTGGCAGTCTTTTCTTTCTTCAGTTCCCTCTGCAAAATCATATATTAAAATCTGGCCTGTAATAAATGATCTGCACCTTTAATCCAGCATAAAACAGTCATTCTGGTCTGTTTCTATATAGGATGGTTCCAGTTCTGTAGACAAAGTGTTAATGCTTTGTTCAGCCCAGTGTTCCTAACATTTTTCAAGGTACTTCTTGCCTGTTTCAGTGTTGTGAATGGAGGGCAAAGATGGAGCTGAGAGAGGAGGGCCAGCTTTAACGCCCCGTAACATGAAATTCTCACAAAGGCGCAGTAACAACAGCCCTGTGCTGTTTAACACAAAACTTTTACTGATCTGTGTGCAAAGTAGGATGACTATAGGGTAATGGAAATTCTGATGCCCAGTGCTTTATAACATGCCATACATCCACCGGGCCTCAGAATAGCATTCATGTTGAAAACTGACAGGTTAGTTTTCATTCTGCAGACAGTTTTCATCGATGAGTGTTTTCCTTACAGACACCTTTTACCAAAACACATGCAAACAATAACGGAAGCCTTCATATCCAACTTGTAAATGCACGATGTTGCTGATGTATAACCTGAGAATAAAATGCGAATAAATGGGTAAAAGCAACTGACATCTACAAGACATTCAATGCCCAAACACTTTGCAGGAGTCTTTGTAAAAGATGTTGCGCATCGGCTATTTTAAAAAATGCTTCGCTTTGAAATTTAACCTCACGATGATCTTAATTCTTATTCCAAACTCACGCAAGTAAATGTACCAGGCGGACTTTTTCACGATGAAAGAATAAGAAACGAACTATAGACGTGTTTACTAGTTAGTTCTCGCCGTGCATTCGGTGAATTCTTTAGCGAGAAAACAAAACAAGGTCGCCGCGCAGCAGGCCACACCGCGGCGTCTCACAAACCGACGACCGACAATCCTGCTCAACAACCCATTTCTCGTTAAACTGCGATGCGTTTCTTAAATTCTTCCAGCGCCGACTCCATGTTGGTCTCCGAATACTTTGCCGTCACTTCCTGGAACTGAAAGAAGACGTAACCCGTCGAGTCGAGATGACGTAGTGAAACCTGATTGGCTGAAATAAAAGAATATTAAAATTAGAGAGAACGCTCGCGAAATATAAGGCAGAAAATGCTAAAAAATGCTTTAAAAGCAGGTTTATTTTGGTCATTACTGGTTTTTATATGATTGTATTTTTTTTTAATATGTCGTTTAAATTTAAAAAATTTCTCACCCTTATACAACTTTATAATGCTGTTTCATCCTTTATATATAGCTATGTGGCCTACGTATTCGTGTTGTATGAAAGGAGAGAAGGTTAGCACTCCCCTTGACAAGGATGGAAGAGGCCCTTGAGGCCTTCAACACACATATGGTTAAGGCATTGCCACCTACTTCGTGGCATCTCTAACCAAGTTTTTTTTTTTTCCCCCCTGTATTTACTTTTGTTTCTAAAATTTGAAATTCTTAAAATTGCGTTTGTTTTTTTTTTTAAAAGAAGTTGCTGTAAGCATAGAGCAACATACAACACCATTGTTCATTTTTAAAAAACTCCCCTTTCCTTTTGTGCCCCTGAATTTAACGTGTATTTCGCGCCATTCATTACAGTTAAACCAGTTGTTTAATTTATCTGAAAAGGAAACATTGTTTTCGCACGCAAGTCGCATGCGTCTCCACAAGATGGCAACTGCGGCCTTCGAAAGCGGCCGAGGGGCTTCGCCGCGCAAAGCAGCGGGTGTCTTCTGGCCTTCGCCCTTCCACATTCGCTCTTTGGCAGATGCAGCGCTCTGAAGGAAAGGTTATAAAATGAAAAGCGAGAGAATAGCTGGTTTATTACGGTGCACGCTGGACAGCGTACGACTACTCCACCCAACCGAATACCCAGTCGCGCAAACATTTCCAGAAAACTTCCAAAAATTAAACAACACGTTTGCTACATTGGACAAAGTAAACACAATGAAAGCTATGTAAACTCCGGCAGCTGCAGACAGCCAGAAAACTGTATAAACCTAACAATTTTATATGAATTGAACAGAATAGGACTTCTGGATTAATTGCAAACTTGACATGAATGTTTTTTTCTCTTGTATAAATGAGTAATAAATACTTCTGAATTGAGTTGTGTCTACTTGGAAAATGAGGTGGCACAGTGGTGCAGCGGGTAATGCTGTCACCTCACAACGTGCGTCTGAATCTGGCTTAGTCTGTGTGGAGAACATTTCTCCGTGCCTGCGTGGGTGTCCTCCTTCCTGCAGTCCAAATACATGTGTTTCAGGTTAGTTGGTCGCTGCCCGAGGTTCACCCATCCTGGTGATTCCGAGATCGGCTCCGTGCTGCCGGCAACCTGACCAAGACAAGAAGTTACTGAAAATGAGTGGAAGTGGTTGGAAAACTCAATCCAAAGACAGACAAACCTACGACAAAGCTCTCTTTACGTTGCCCAAATGTTGTGCTTCTCTAAGACCCCAGAGCTCCTTACACGGATAGGTAAAGGGAAAGTAGTGACAAAGCAAACACACTACTGCCAAGTACTGCCAGTATAGGATAGGCAGGACACACATACTGTAAAACACACGTGCAAAAATTTATTTTACATCACCTGAGTTACATGTTCGGCTTTACACTGGTATCCAAGTGCAATCGGTTCCTAGAAATCACCTAAACACTTGGACATCGGGAAGCAAATTCCGTAATTTCATATGTTGGAAACCACGACTTCTTCTGGGTCCTCCTGACAAACTCAGATTATTTTCCACAAAATATCCGTAAGACTGTGAGAACAAACACTTTAAGCATAATGAATGAGATCAGCAATTTGGATCTACATGTTTATATTCAGCTACTTTTTTATTTAGTATTGCATTACATTTTGTTCCCTATGATGGGTAGGAGCAACAGCAGACGTTTAATTTATTGACAAAATAAAGAAATGAAAGCAGTAAAAAAAATAGAAAACAATAAAACAAATATGGCTACACTAATGGGCTGTTACTGGGGTATGAACCAGCTGATCAGAAGTGAACAAAATGATGAAGCACAAACTGCGTTTGAACCCGGGCCACAAGAGGCAAAGCCCGAGAACACAGAGGCTGGACACACTGCTGCCAGGCAGCAGCGCATTCGCGCTCACACCGATTCTGTGTATTTCTCTCAAGTGATTTGGCTTCATTTAAACACCACTTGTTATGCCGGGACTTCTGTATTCGGAAACCAGTCTGGAATTAATATATACTGTTTGTTATATAGGGAGCCTGGAAGCTGGGCGCTTGAAGTCATTACATTTCCATGTCTGACCCAGAAGCAACCGACACCATTTCAGCGGTGTTTGTAAAACATGGCATCACCGAGTGGTATTTTAAGTGTTACATTCATATTCAGAGTGCATTGCAGAGCACATTCTCATTCTCATCCTCATTTCTTTTATAGCTCCGGTACTTTCCACAGAAATGGGGTTTTGTGGTTCATAAAGTATCTATACAGTAGCAAAAGCATGGAACATGACATTGACAAATGTATGCCACGGTCTATGCCATGAATAACAATAAATGCCAGAACATCTGAATGTTTGGTAGCGTACAAAGAGTTGTCTGTTTCAGGCAAACCTGTGTAATGTTGACATTTTTCCCAAGGACGTTAACATCTACTGTATAACCACAATATATGCCCTGTATCACTTTACCACCTTTGATTCTCAGCTGTTTTCCATAAGGCCAAGACCACAGTTCCACCCCATGGGAAAACGCTCCGTATCACTGCACACATTGGAATCAACCTCGTCCTGTTCTCTGGCACATGATGAGAATATTTTTCCAAAGCGAGGGGGAAAATGTTAATTCAGTCCTCCTTCCCCCAGTCTTTCTCCCCATCACCACTTTTCCACAACCTCACTGTGTCTGGCTTTATTTGGTGTAACAGAAGCACCCCCTAGCCAACTCAAGAAAACAATGTTTTTTGTAATTCAAACCTCTCTGAGCTTTTTGTGAGTTAATATTTATTTGAAAGTTACCAAAAATGTATTTTAATAACACACACACACACACACACACACACACACACACACACACACACACACAGAGCTCCTTTACAACTAACACGAAATTGTGGAAGTTCTGAAGACCGTATTGCCGAGTGTCCTGTTCTTGGGAGAGTTAATATCTTTCACATCTGGATGTGAATCTTTCACTGCCTTCACCGACTTGGTCTTCTTTCTGACAGTAATAAACTTCTGTGTTTGATCGTACTCAACACCTTCCAGACTGCTTGTCTTGTTAGACTGATGGTCCAATGAAGACCGGGTAGTCATTTTATGGGAGTTCAGTACCATGCAGAACAATTAATGCTGTTACGACCCCTCCTTGGTGTTTGGCTCAGTCAATTGCTAGGCTGTGAAGGGGCCATACATAAAAATGGGAAAATGGGAAGGAAGGTGTCTAAGGGATTTCAGGAAGAGTTTATTGTTATGTGTGTTAGTGATACCATGAAAATACACAAATATAGTGGCGCGATGCTCTGAGGCGTCCCAAGTGAAAAACTAACTGTGTGAATTGTGTGAATAACAAAAGACAGTCTACCTACTTTTGTCACTGGAAAGAAAAAGGCAAAGCCAAACTCCAAATCTCATACAGACGGACAGAAGTGTAGGGCCTGAATAAAATGGTGGATTTTTTAAAGAGCTTGGATATGACTGGTGCACATGGAAGAAGTGATGGCGGGACTTAAGATGATGGATATGAGCCAGAACCTATGGCAGGCAGCGGACCTGGACAGTGACATAACAAATCCACTTCAGGAATGAAGATGACAAAAAAAGAATGTTCAGATTTGGCTTGTAGAGGGCAATAAAGTTTTGTTTTTTAATTTCTAAAACTGCCTTTGATTTCATCTTTTATTTCAAGCCATTTCTTATTGTGTTAAAATCAGATTGAAATATGTGCCCTGCTGCACGTGCACAAGATACAACATGGATAGACAGGGATGGTTAACAGTTTTGCCAAAGAATAAAATGGGGGGTGGGCCCTGACGGGAATTGATAGCTTCGCTGCCAGAAGAAGAAAGACTGCATCACACCTTTCTTCCTCATACTGTACATCTTTGGGATTCTGACCTGGCCTCTTCCACCTGAAAATATGACAGACAGCAAAGTAAACACAGAAATAATGCTTTGTATCTGTCCTATGCATAATAGCTAATGTGCATCTGGCCCAGGTGTACAGGAAACTCATAACATCTTGTTGAGGGATTTTCATTTTTTTAATGCAGACAGATGGCATATTATGGATTATAAAGATTTTTGAAATGTTTGTAGATTGAAACAAACCATAAAGTGCAGTGGATCTACCTCCCAGCAGTGCCTGCAGATTCTCTTCAAATAACCAGGCTGTACTGAGCTGACAGCACTGAAGGCCAAAAATGTAATCCTCATAGACCTGGCCGACTTGTCCAAGTGGGAGCAGACTGCTGAGATGATGGCATCATCCTTTCCATTGCAGTCCCGGTTGGCAGACTTGAGAGGGTCCAGTGTAGTCCTGGTCAAGGGTTTGAACCTTATAAACACCAGCCTTTCTGTGATCTTCATGATATGTGGTCAGAACTGAGAGTCATTTAATTCTGTCAGTTGTCTTTTCTTAAGAACTGGAACAAAGCATGTTTATTTCACATATTTTTGTTAATTTATTTTATGTTTCATTAATATCATCACTGTTGAGCCATACATACCCCCGTCGCATCCATTAAAATGCTTTCCGTGCTTTATTTGACCTAATAGAGCAAATGTAGGCGTTTGTGTAAGTCCCACACATCTGGCACATTCTGTCCCCCATGCTTTTTTCCACTCTTTTGACAGGGCGTTACCATTTTGTGACCGATTTTCTCAAACTCCTCTTCAACTTACAGATAACACACGTTCACCTGCTGATGGAGGTTTCTTTTTTCTCTTTTCTGAACAAGGACTCAGCAAATCAGCGCTCAGCTTTCCAAAGAAGAATTTTAGCAGCTGGACTGACTTCAGCTTGGACAATTATGGTCCAGCTTTGGCTGCCTTTCCCATTCATGCTCTTGGCAAGCACGGATGCTGATGTGGCTGGATGTTATTATGTTGGCACTGAATATGGCCAGATTTAATCATTGCTCCGCTTCCGTAATTAAACAACGGTGGATGGCTTCTTGGAAAACTTTATTCTTTTTTTATTTTGGGGGATCCGGATTAACAACGTGTCGGGGGTAAGGGGGTAGAGACAAACAGGCGCTCTTCAGGGGAACGGTCTGCGGTGTGTATGGTAACACACCGGGATGGAATAGCGTCGTGTCCGAGTTCAGCTTGTGGCTACCTACGGTTAAACAGGTGTTTCGAAATGCTATGTTGTTACTGCCTACCCTTCGCAACCAAGCTTAGCAAAGAACAACTTCATCCACATAAGAATCACGTCTGATTTTATTGGACATCTGAAGCTTTTACCCTTATTAACAGGTAAGGCAGCCACATTTATTCAGCAGACGTTGTTCGTGTTTTCCTTTTCTTTTCCCTGAGGTCCCTTTTCATGCCCAGCAAACAACCAGCTGCTAATTTCTATCAAACAGAAAAACAACTTACAGTCATGTAGATATGTTTAGCTTTACTCTTCATGTTCCACTGAAACCTTGTGAGGTGCTTCATGCAGAGTTTGGGAGAAGGTTTTTTTTTTTTTTTATAAAATACGCTGGTTCCCATCAGTTTGTTAACACGAAGGCTGCCTAGCAACCATCAAACCAACCTGCCTCTATTTGCAGTAAACATGGCCTTTACAGCTGACCCCTCAGAAATCTTCACATGTGCTGAAGCCTGATTGTGTCCACAGATGTCCAGGTACTTCTCCGAATGACTTGGAGGAAGACAAAAGGACAATGACGCTTTGTCAAAAGCTGTGGGTGAAAATGCTCTTGCGTAGTGAGAAGGCTGTGCAGCAATGACAGTTTGCTGTTGCGCCTACCCCGCCGCTCTGAGGATGACCTCCTGGCTGATGGCCTTGGGGGTGGGCTTAGGAAACACAGAGAGAATCCCAGGTCAGACCGACTGCTGACCCTCTTGTGAGTTACACAAGGAATTGTAGACACCCTCGTGAATGAGTAGCTTTTAGCTTTACTCAGCCCCTCCCCTGAGTTAAAAAAATTAATATGCTGATCGTATTGGGATTTGTTCTCCAAGTGCGCGCACACATCCGGGGAATTTGGCTTTGGTTTTCAGTGCCTCTCAATAAACTTTATATGATAATATAGTAATATACAAATAAATAAATATGCAAAGAGTCAACCACAGTCCTAAACGGGACAAGCGGTTAATGTTATGGATCGATATACTATCCTAAGAATAATGCAGGTTATAACCATTTGGCTTGTATATGCATGTCTTCATATTCCTCTCATATTCTTCACATCTTCTAAATGTCCGCAGCCATTATTTGTATCGTGTGGTCTTACCGATGTTACTGAATGCACAGCATTTCTGAAGACTTTTAATGCCAAGAAAAAGCTCAGCGTAAAACCTGATGTGGCACTTTTGCGCTGTGTATTTCCTATAAAGTTCATTTAAGTTGTGCTGGGTGACGTGTGTGGCGCTGCATGCTTTCGACGCTCCAAGTCAACGTCCCTCGAAGCGGTTGCACTGCGTCAGCGCACGTCCAGGTTTAACTTCTTATCACAGCTCGAGCTGCTTTGGCCATCGTTGTTCGATATATTTCTGCAGAAAACAAACAGGATGTGAGTCCCTCTCCAAGATGTGGTGACATCATTCCAGTCAACATCTGGAAACACTTGGCTTTTCAAGGGGGGGGGGGGTTTGAGCAAGGAGGTCTGGGAGATGGAGGAGGGGGCTGGGCAACACGTGAGAATTCACTCAGTATATCCACAAAGGCAAATTTGCACAACATGTGATATATATGCAAACCCTCAAGCCAAAACACAAGCTTGGAACACACAAAGAACCGTTGTGGACAAAGGCTGAGGAAAGGTATTTTTGCTAAGAAGCTGTATGTTATTAAGTCAAACCATAACTTTTCAGTTTTTGTTCACGCCTGCTCTCAAGAATATGTACATGCGGGTTGTACGCCGCTTGAAAAATATCCTATTTAATGTGTGAATATGGGGAAAACAGATTATAAAACTACTGAATGGTTTTTCTGTGCAGAACGAGTTCCTCTTTGACTATACAAGTAGACCGGTGCATTGAAATGTTCCTTTTTCCATTTATGCATTGAACAAATGGGACTCAGGGCAGTGCTAATAGTGCATCAGTACAGAGGTGCACAGAATGCAGCTAACAGCTCCTTCTAGAAAGAAAGAAAGAAAGAAAGAAAGCATAGAAAGCCAAAAAGCCAAAAAAGAAGAAATTATGTTTTTTTTTTTTCCATTTTCACCTAAACAAGGCCCTCCAAGCGCTATCCTGCGCTACGGTCTTTTATTTGGACTTTTACAGTGACTTACGTGTCAACTGTATGTGTATGTCTGTTTACTGCTCCAAGTTGCTAAGAGCCCCACTTAACTGAATCAAATTTTCAGCCGTATTTTGTATCTCAAAATGCTTAAAGTTCACACATTACACCCCGAGGCTTAAAACCTGTTGTTCTTGATTTATTCATCAGTCTTGGGAAATAAGGTTGTTGCTAAGATGCAATAGAGCGCTGAGGGCTGTTTGTTGTTAAGTGCGACTCTCACCGGGTTTTACATTATTTTATCCCACTTGTTTAGATCTAGCTATTAGCAGGGAATCATTCCTGGAGAATCTCAGCAGCCTAGACTGGCATTTCCCAGCTTTTCTTGTCAGCCGCTAGGTGGGATGCTTTTCTTTTTCTCGCATCTCTTCGTAATTAAAAAAAGTTATGAAAAAATACCTTAAAGACACACAGGTGTGGAGGACGCGGTCCTGACAGAAAGGAAATAAAACTGATGGGAAGAACAGATGCCACTCGCTGGGAGACTTGAAAGACATCTGGGCGCACAGATGTTTTTGTTCAGGCAAAGGGGACGTGGAAAGGGGAGTTGCCACTGCGTGCCCCGGCTGGCTGGCATTGTGCGAGGCTTTCTCCTGCTTTCAGGGCCAAGCCCA
Source organism: Heterotis niloticus (assembly GCA_018136845.1). Classification (NCBI taxonomy): domain Eukaryota; kingdom Metazoa; phylum Chordata; class Actinopteri; order Osteoglossiformes; family Osteoglossidae; genus Heterotis; species Heterotis niloticus. Next base: position 24,239,063 of record CM030891.1, read on the forward strand.
CTACTGGCAGGCATATGCTGCAGAACCCTTTGAATTTCCCTCACGCCACTTTGCACCGGGCAGTGTTCTAGGGATGCGCTTGCTGCAGCCAGAATCATCGGTGTGTCTTTTGTCTTCTGTTCTCCGGCGCGTTCCAGTCCTTTTTCCTCAGCCTCTTTCCTATGCTCCCACACTCCTGGCTAGGTACAGGCTTTTGGCCTGCTCTGTGTCCTATCCTCTGTTCCATTCTCTTATTTGTCTTTAAAGCAGTTACTGCAAAGACACCGCCAGCTTATTTATTATTTATTATCCCACGAAATATCGTCGTATTGTCGGCTGTCTGTCGGACGCTGCTTCTACTTGAATGCGCCCAAGCCACCGCAATACTTCTTCAGCACTGACTCAACATAGCCTAGTAGCACACCGAGGTAAATGTAGTGAATATGCTGGTTAAATATACATGGTTCTGTGTTATCTTGGAAGCTGGCAGACTGAGGCAGAGTGAGAGTGAGGAGCTACCCAACAGGGGAATGAAACCTGGCTAGCAAAGGAGCCAAACTCGATAAGAACATACAGCGGTGTGTTGGAAAAAGCAGGGCTCCTTCCGCACCGTCTATTCACCAGTCATTCCTTCTCCGTGTACCAAAACCAGGTGTTCAAGAAGTACTTCTTAAGGAATGGGGACCAAATCAACACTTTTTTTTACCCTTTTCTTAAGGATAGATTCAGTAGTTACCGTCACATTATTAGCTGAAACATGGCACAGTTTCACTTCATTTGAAAATGTCTGCATTCCTTACAGCGTAGAAGCTGAGCGTTAGGTGCAGTTCTTGTTCTGACAGTCACGCACGCCACTTTTTTCCAAGACCACGAAACGTGCCCAACATCCTGTCAAGCGGTCAAGAATGACTTGAGCGTTACAGAAGAATGATTTCCGTATTCCGCCAACAGGAGAGGTTTAGTGTTTCATCCCGTTGGTTACCGCTCCAGAATCTTCATGTCTATGAAAGTCAAATGTAAGAAGAATGAAAAAAAGGAGCCATGGAAGTGTTGATTGCTTTTCCTTGTGTGGGTGAACACTTTTGCTGTTTCCAATCTCGAATTCACGTTCCCTCATGTTTCAGAGTCTGTGTAAAGGGCTTTTTATGTGAACCATGTTCATTTTTAATCAGATTTTTTAGTCTCTTTCTCATATTCACCCTCTTGTTTCTGCCTGTTTTTTATTAGTCGTCGTATTTTGTTTCTCTTTCTGTGCACGAGCCACTTCCGTCCATATCACTTTAAAACGCAATATTTCGTATGTTAAAGCTGTTTGAAAAATGTACTTTTTTATGAGCAGAAAATGTGTAAATGCGGTCTTGCAATCTGGCTTGAATGCCACTACCTGCTAAAACATTTATTAATATTACTGACAACATAATGCTTTTGTAGTGTACTTTAATACCTTTGTAATACTTTTATACCTTACTTTAATTTTGCCCAATATGCCCATGTTAATTTATGTATTCAATAATGTCAATAGCTTATTTCAGCTAAGTGCTGAACTGGTTGTGGAGACTGTATGGAAGGTCAAACATTCACCATTTGGAGGCCCCTTCCACCCCCCACCAGGAGCTTCCATATGGTGCAGAGAATAACGTCGAAGGTAATGGCCGAAATCCTTGCGTGGCGTGAAGGAATGAGCAACTCATCCTGCCGAATGCTCTAGGCCCCCGAGCGCATTGCTGCCATACGATGCAGTCGGCAGTAAAACCATCCCAGGGGGTGACACAAATGTTTGGCTGACATGCTTCTCTAAACACTCTTTTTTTGCCCTTTTTGTAAACTTCACTCCGCTCCTTTGCCACCTGCACTACTGTTTCTGTGTAAGTTAACCTCTTTGCTGTGTTTTGATTGAAATTTTCTGTTGAACTTGCTGAAAATATGCAATCTATCAGGCCACCCATCAACAGCGTTCGAGGTTTGGCTTCACTGGGGCACCTCCACGCTCCAGGTGAGGATTCTTGCCTTACACTCTGATGCACTTCCACTTCTGGGAGGAACAAAGTGATCTCTCATTTTAAGAACAAAATCCATTCCGATTCCTGTCATCTGTCCTGCAAGAAAGGGGGAGCTGTTTTCTCAGCATGAATTGTATGAAAGCAGAACTGTACATTGGGAACTGTAATTGTTTCAATATGGTGAACTCTCAAGCTGCCTACAAATCAGTGTTTTACACAGATTAACTCACCATCTCCATCCCTTGACCACTTGGCTTCCAGACTTGAAAAAAAAAAAAAAATACATTGAAGTTTGGAATTCCAAACCAGTTTTATTTTATCAGGACACAATTTTGAACCTACATCCTAATAGAAACAATTCGAGTTCCATTTTCTTCAGAATACCTGAACAACTCGAGCATGTGCTGAAAATATTGAGTCACTTTTTGTTAAAAGATGTAGCCGTCGGCCTATTGGGTAGAGTGAATAAAGTGTGGTCCTTTGCTGGTAGTTTGGATACAAAAGCAGACTGCAAAACCATGTAATTTCTACAGCCCTTCAATAGTCCCCTTATAACTTCTTTTTATGAGAAGTAAAAAACCCTTAAATGTGACTTTGCCTGTTCTGACTTTATTAAGCTTGAGGTTTCATTGACGTTTCATAAATTTTCCCCTATGGCAATTTAAGCCCCATCAAATGATTCCAACCGACTCTACATGAAACATTTTTTCGTCTGATATCAAAATATCTCCTGGCTGATGACAGTTCCTTGAAATGCAAAAGATTAAGAAGTAAAGACGGAGCAGCCACCAGGATGACCCGAAAGAGCTTCGGAACGCACGTACAGAAGTTACGCGACAGAATTGGCAGCCCGCAGTATTTTCTGTAGTGCCGCTAAGTAAACAGCACAGTTTGTTAAATGAATATCTGCAGTCACTGGTCAGCCAGTGAGATGTTTAATCTCCCTCCTTGCAGCAGAACCCCGCCAGTCCTTCTTTCTGTTTCGCGCCGTCTCCATCAGTTAAGGCCGCCTTTCCCATTAAAATGGTGAGGGGAGGAGCTGTAGCTGCACCGAAGCCATAAAATGTTGCAGATTTTCCTTTGCAATGCCCAAAATAATCTTTAATTATGCTTGTATTTAATCTTTATGTCATGTTTAATAGCAGCCACAAGTTCTAGGAGGGGGTTTGTGAGCAAAAGAAGGAGCTCTTATCTGCACATCTCTCACGTCCACTCAAACCCATGTTTTGCCGCACTGCTTTTTTCTGTATTTCTGCCCCTGAAGGAAATCGGCTACTAATTCGCCCGCTGCCCACATTGTTGGGGCACTGACGTCACTTTCAGCAAAATGTCAAACCACAGACTTTTTTTCCCGCCAAGGAAACCCAGGAGTGCTGTCGGACATCTACAGTAAGTTCTAGAAACTCATAAGCACCGGTTCCAGTACCTTCCTTCAAGAAGGTTTAAGTTGACTCCCAGGATTGTTGCTGTTGCAGCTTTTTTCCCCCCACCAGCGTTTTGAGAAATTTCCAAGTCTGCCAAAATAAAGTGAAAAAGGAAATAAAACACAAAAAAAATTTTCCGTATGCTACAGCGGAAGGCGGGCTGCAGCTGTGCTATGAATGGCGATGCTAACCTGCTCAGTTCACGTTTAAAGCATTTCCCCCCTCCATTTTCATACAAAGGTACTAACATGCAGTACAAAAACCGTAGAAATCTCCGGAAAGACCGATTTGCCTCGATGTGTACGAGTCCCACTTCCTCCCTACATTTGTTCAGTGCCAGCTAGACTTTTGCGCTAAAAGGAAAATCCATTTTCTGAGCGTGTCCGAAGGGGCTTAGGCGGAAAAAATGTGGCCTGCAGCCGGTACACAAGTTAACAGGGGGGGGGGGGGGGGGGCATAAAGCAGCCTCATTTCTGCAATCCGCCTACCCCCCCCCCATTCTGTTTTCCCCATCCAGACAGAGACGCGTCAGGAGAAGCCCAGACGAGTGGAAAGAGTTCTACCAGGAGACTATAGAGACTGTGGGAGGGAAAGGCTGGCTTGTGTCAGTTTTTCCACATTCCTGGACTATGACCAACCTTGGAAACAAAGGGGAGTCACCGGTACCTCCAATGTGGAGCCTGAATCAATGTGGGGGGTTAAAAGGTCTGACCCACCATTCGCTCTTTAGATGTCCTCCACAGAGATAACATGGCAGGCCTACCACACAAGCCCAAAATCCATTGTGGAACAGATTTTTCCAGATAACATCATTAGCAAGTACATGTTTTTGTTTAAAGCACCACTGCTCATTCTGTAAACTGAAACGCAAACCCTGATTTAGTCTAAACCTCTGGTGCTAAGCGAGCGGTCATTTCTCATGTTTGGTTAATCTCCCGTTTTGTTATTATGCATATATCCCGAGTTAGGCTTCCCAGAAAAGAAAGGAAAAAAAAGACAAAATCCAATGCAGTGACAGGCAAAAGTTGGAGAACGGTCGCTGCTAATTCTGGGTTTGACATCTTTTAATGTTAAGGGGACAGATTTTAATGTAGCACAAACTGAACTTCTTAATGAAAGCGATTCTGATAGACAAATGGAATAAAAAAACTCAAAAACCTTTCATTGCTCTTTCAATGCATCAAAGCCTTATTACAGCAATAATGAACACTAGCTGTTGCCATGGAGATGGAGGAACATCTGCAGATGTCGTAAAGGTGGTCAAATGGGGGCTGTAAAAGCAAAGACCACTAAAGAGAAGCTGAATGAAATCAATGGGGCAGCAAACCAACAAACGCACTAGAACAGTGCCGTGTCTCGCATTGTCTGGTGTTGTGTAAACACAGCCCACCCAGTGGTCATCTTACAGGATGGAGGAAGAGACCACAAGTGCAGGCCTCCTGTTCTTGCTCCCCTGCTGTCCCACACTGGGTAGAGGTCACAAGTTGCACACCACCCAACAAAAATGGAGTTACACCTCACCTTAGCACCCGATGCCCCCAGCAGCAGGACGTGAGAAACTTCTGTGGAGTCACACTCTTACAGACTGATAAAGCTTCCACGGTCTGCTGAAGCACGCACGAACAAACCGTTTCGTCCCATAAATGTCCAGTTTTCACCCTGGTATACGCTGGCTTGACCAAGATGGATGATCTAGTGGCTGGAAACCTGAAACTATCTGCACACGCAAAGTAAAAAAGGTGCCACTACATGCCAGCAACAAAACAAGAACAGATGGAAAGGAACCACCAAGTAAATCTCAGATCTTATTTTGATGGGGCAAGCATGTGAAGATCATCTTGCTCTCAAAAGATTTAAAATATTTTTTTCAGTTTAAAAGAGCTGGTTTTATTTACCTGGTTACATTGAACGAATAATGTTGTCTTCATGAAATAAACATTTATTAAGGGAAGCAATAGAGGAGTGTAAAGAAAACAACATTGAACAGCAAAACCTTTTCTTTCAGAACCGCTTGAGTCCTTAAACTGCTCTCGTATCATCTCCAAAGTATTTATCAGCTTTTCTTTGTCACCCCCTCCTACAAATACACCGAGGGGAAAACCATGGGTCCTGGACATACACAGCTGGACTGTATTATGGATCCTATGTGTGCTCACTGTGTTCAGGAGGTTGGGTGTGAATACGGGTGTGTGGTTATGTTGACGGAATTAATATTCTGTTCCCCTGTTCTGGCCTCGTGAATCTCCGCGCTCACAAGCTTGATGACAGAGGTGGGTTGTTAAATTAATAGGGAAGTATATAAAAATTGAAAATTGCCTTCCTGTCGGAGATGTCGCCTTTTTATTACGCACAAATGTGTACAAATCAACATGCACATGTCATAAATCACTTCCAGTCCGTACCATGTGCCTGTTGGGCCCGCATATGGAAGTGCCTACACAATTATTTTATTTGCTGTCACCTGTTTTAGTCACCCCAAAATTCCACTTGTATGCAATTTTTATGTTTTAAAAAATTCCCAGTCATTTCTTTGCACTCCTGACCCTCCTTTCTGCCTGGCACCCAGGGCAAACCTCCCCAAAAAACCCCCACAGACAGTTGGGCAACTGACTAACCTTCCAGAAGTAAATAGCTCTAGGAATGGAGATCTTCTGTGATCTACTCTTCATTCCAGAGCTTCTGATATAATTTCCCCATTGTTTATATCTGTTAAGTGGGGAGTTCTTGGTTGGCATACCATTTAAAATTATTTGCATGAAGCTACCTTTGAGCAGTGAGTTAAGTAGCAGTGGGCATGGGAACATTGTGAGGAAACGATGTCTTTCCCTCTTACCCACTTTCCTCCATTTTTCCTTGGCTGTTACACTACCGAGTAGTGCAGTTACCCAGTGACCCCCATGGGATGGCTGCCTGTGCCACTAAGGCAACAGATGATGTGTGGTTGCTGGCATCCTTTACCTTCTTCTCAGCATTAACCCATCTAGTTGCAAGGAAAGCCCAAAAGATAATTCAGACCCCTTTGCATTGCTCAGGGATACAGGTTTTGTCCTCATCACTGCATTTATGTATGCTGATCTGGAACACAGAACAATGTAGAATGATTTCTGCACACTTTCCCTTGAAAAAAAAAACAAGTTTTTCTTATGACTGACAAAGATATTCATAACATCTGTTTTTTTGCTTTGTAATTCTAACAACTGGCCAGTTAAGGGTTCATCCTTTCTTTACTGCTCAGAAAGTTTCTTTACAACAACAGCACTTCTTTTCTGGTGAAGTATTTCTATTTTTGGTATAAATAATTTTTGTGAGCTTTATTTTGGTTTCTCTGTAAAAGTTCAGCTAAGTATGTGAGATGTTTTGAATCAGGTTATGAGCAAGTAAAAAAACATTTTTAAGGAAAAATAACATGTAAGTTAAGCAGCATATATATAGCATGTATGTGCATATATATGCACATACATGCTATATATATATGCTTATATGCATTCAGCATATAAAATATGTAGTCTTTGGTTATTTGTTTATTTGCTGAAATGAATATTACATCATATTAGCGACTGAGCCAACACTTAGGAAATTCTCGATTGCTTCAGATCCATCAGTCAGAGAAAGCTGCTGTGTTATGCAGTTTGATGTTGCAGCAGCCCTGCTCTATCATCCTTGGGTAGGTGATCTGGCTAGATGTCCAATAAAACTGAGAGCAACATAATAATGAAGCCCACCATCTAAACACAAGTGCTATTGCAGCTGAAGTGCTGCAGTCAAGCCGCCCACCCAAAAGCAGAGTTCTGGCAAACATTTTTGTACCTGGAGTGTTTGTTTGTGCAATTCAGGCTGTGATGGATGACCAGAGAGGGACTTCAGGGCTCTCACCAGAGACTTTCCCTCTCGCAAATAAACAAGCTGTCCTTCTGACCTCAAAGTATTCTCGTAATGCGCACAGCCATTTCCACAAACCCCCTCCACATCCTTTTTTGCCCTAACTTGCTCAGTACATGCCAACAACTGTAAGTACAATTAAATGATTTTTTTATTTACAAAGATATTTAAAATATATATATTTTTAAATTTATTTTAGTTCAAGGTGATGTTAAGCATTATTTGTGCACACCAGCCAACTGACAATTATGTTCCCATACGCAACAACAGAGAAATTCAATAGTATTTTCACTAAGGGTTTTGTAATTTGCAGAATTAGGTTCAATTATTATTCTTATTATAGTGATATATTTTTTTGTTCGGGGACCATTTACTTTTTCCCATAACAAATAATGGTAATTCAATCCTCTCGCAGCGGGAGTAGATCCAGGGAATGGTTTGATCCAATGGAACGAATTATCGCTGTTATATGAAGAATGGGTGTGCAAAGGAGAAGCACTGTCAGCCGTCACAAAGAAGCACTAAAAGGTAATAAGCAAAGTGGAAAAAAGTAAAAATCAACGAAAACCCAGAATTTATCTCTAAATATGTATAATTGTTAAACTTTTTTTCTCAAAACAAACCCTCTCTTTACAGTTAGAATGTATCTTATTATTGGATGTCTTCATACAGTTTAAATGGTGCACCTGGTGCTCATTTGTTCTCAACAAGCTTTTCCCATATGGCTGTCGGTCAAAGAGACTGGATGTAAGGTTGTCTGCTGCCTGCCACCCATATAAACATAAAACGGTTTAAAAATATATTACTTCAACACCAAAATAATTTGTTAGAATGTATGAGGAAATCAGAACACTTTTTCCAACACAAGTAAAGAAAGCAATTGTTTAAGCAAGCACAGCTCTGGAGAGAAGCACTGTGTGATGCTGAGGCATCCAAGTGAGCAGAAGGCTGGGGGCGTTTTGGGGAACCTCGGAGAGCGAGGACAGTAGATGTGGAATTTGTTCTGGACTTAGAACCCGGACTGTGATTTAGAAATGAAAGAAGAGCTACAGCGGCTGTTGAACCAAACCATCTGCAAAGGTTTTTTGCATACACAGCTGGGAGAAAATGCTACCTCCTCGACCACAAATGATGCGTATATTGCAAAAAGTCTGCTGTACTTACAGAATAAACATATGATCAAATGCATAAGAACAAACAGAAATTTCACCAGTTTTCAAAAAGAGCCTCAAATCTTTCAGCCTTTTTCACCGTAGGCAACTTTTAATCGTTTGCATTTTGTCCGGAAACCGTACGGATTTAAAAGGAAATACCGTATTTCCACACAAATAAAGGAAATCTTCATTTTTACCAACATGCTGTTGGGTGACTGTAATTGCCAGTCATGGTTTTAATATGCACTTTTAATCTATTGTTACGATAAATGAGACAACATTTGTACGAAGTACCCTGACACAAAAATGAACCGAATTTGAAACACTTAAGGATAAAACCAAGTTAAGCTAAGCTTAACTCTAATTTTATCTGTAGCTATGCTATGAAGTGATGCTACAGAGGTTGATTTTAATTGTTATTGCAAGCACATTCTTTAACCACATTAACAGTGACAGCAACAGAAATGGAACCTGAGTTAAAGACAATTTAGCCTTAGTCTTAATATTTTTTGAAACAGTCGGTAAGACAGAGCCTAAAGTGACCCTTGTGAGGAACCGAGGCATTTTATTAGCACTCCCATTTTGAACTGTAAAGTGGTCAAAAAGTAAGTCCTGTTTAAAAGTAAGGCTGATGGTAGTTTCCAGAGAATTGACTGCTGTCCGCTGTCTAAAAAAGGAAAGTGTAAAATAAGGAAGGCCTGGAAACATTTATCTTTGCAGAAAGGAACAGGTAGGTGGGGTAGGGGGGTGGGGGGTTGGTTGTTGGCTGATGTTCTGTATGTGGGTTTATGCAACATCCTTGGACTTTTGGCTTTGGGAATCTGGCCACGGTAATGCTAATGTAAAATCCTGGAGGTGCGTGTTGGCCATGCAGCTGTGCTGCGGTTGCAGCGTTGCAGGTCTTGTTTGTAGGAGATCAGTGGAAAAATGAGGTGTAAACAATGACAGGAGTGCAGAAATAATCGAGGGAAAAAAGAAGGGTTCGCATCAACAGGGCCAAGCAATGCAGTTTTTAGAGCTGGGAAGTGAAAAAAAATCTGTAAAATATTCAGAAGCAGCCACACTTTGCATGTTGAGTGACTTCCCACCGTAGCTGCTTTTTCTTACCATCAGGGTCAGAGACACTGAACTCATTGGTAATAAATTTTCATTGTTTGTCACTCTAAATCATGCCTAATGTCACACTGGCTGACATGTAAATTGAATGTCCCGTCTCCGAACGATGCCCGCACGGGTGACTTGAGAGAAAACAGGCAGTGCGAACGCCACGCTTTTTCTCAGTTATTTTGACGCGATGCTTGAATGTAGCATAGAGGAAATGCAGAATGCCTCCAGCCCGCAACAAGCATGATTTAAGACCTTGTTTTCACCTTCCAGACCCGAAAGCAACTGCTCCTACCAAACCACCAGCATTTCCCCACGTGTTCTTCTTCTACCAAGCTAGAAAAGTGAGAGTCACAAGTGAAGAAAAGTTGTGCAAAAAAGCTGCAAACTGAACAAAGGACGTTTTTGCTGAGAACTGCAGTAATTTTGTCTTTCAACAGGAAGCAATACTTTGAGTTTCCGTTTTTGGTGGCTGTGTAAACTGCAAGGCTAATAATTCCAGTTACTTGCTGTTGAGTTCAGCAGTTCAAGTGTCAGGGTTATCATCAGGTCCACGGATATGGTTTCTAATATGGCGACCACATTTTCTCAAATTAAAAGGAAATCATAGGGAAATGCTTGTGCTCCAGGAAAATGTTGTCTGTGTTCCCTCTGGCAGTCCTCAGCCTCCGCTAGGCAATCTTCTTTCCATCCCAAACTCAGCCCCCCATCTCCTGTTGTCCTTCCTCCAGACAGCGCCCATTAAAGAGCACAAAGGAAACAAGCATCTTCTTTTATTTGCTCCTAGGTTGCTGCCTGGATGTGAGAGTTTTTTAGTTTTCTAGTTGCCTTCTAAGCCCATTGTGCTCCTCCCCCTCAGCCATAAATGAGAGCCTCCATGTCTATCCTTGTGTGCTGCAGCCGTGCTCCTCAGGCTTTGTGGGAAACAGTGGGAAGTGGCCAGAAAAAAAACTGTTTTTTGTTACTACTTGGCAAAAAGGTGAAAAGTCCCAATGCAGTTTGGTTGTTCATTGATGGGCAGCGTTGTTTGTTCAAGTTCTTTCATTGCTTACCTTTGTCTTCTGTTACTGTAACTCCTGTCCATGGCAGCTTCTTGTTTTGAGATACTAGTTTGTAATATTTTCCAGAGGAAAAGAAAAACGAATGCTGCAAAGAAACTTGCATTACCAAGCGTTGTCTAAATTTGCTACGCTGATATATTCCGTCAATAGATGATTTGCAGTCGAAATAAATCACGTTGCAGTGCTCGTGTAGGTGTGCGTTTTTATTATGGGCTGCGAGTTCAAAGTGAGGGTAGGCAGCTCAGAGAGAAAGCTTTAATGCAGAACAGAGAACAGGAGAGCCTTCCCCAAGATCTGGTTATACAGATGGTACAATCCAAGGTCAAGTGATGAAGCTGTTGGGTCCTCCATGCAGCTGTCAGTTTCTAGACTCTTTCTGGCTGGGTGCTGCAGCTCATATACAAATAGGAGCCAAGCTTCAGATCAGGGAGGGACCGAATTGTTTTGTGGTTACGTTCAAAACTTGACAGCCGACCTGTTTGATGGCTAGCAGTTCGCTCCTGGGAAAAGAGAACGGAACCACCGTTTGCTGTGATCTATGCTCACTGGCATTTCTTTATTTTATTAGTAAGCTTAACTGAACCACAATGGTCAGTGGATCACAGGAAGCCCTTGAAACCCCTACTGGATTCCTCTGGTGTTCTTTTCATTTCTGGTTCTTATTTATCTAATTTTTATATTACTCCTTAAAATATATTTGAATAGACTAAGTTAACTTCTTTGCTCACATCTCTACAGCCATGTTGGTTAAAGACTTATAGCTTCTTGCATGTGAAAGACAAGGGGACGTCACGATTAGAAAACTGAACATTTGGTCGAACATGCAAAGTGCAAAACAAAAATAGTAATACAGTTAAAACTGTGGTAGATGACTATACATGCGCAAGAGAAAATGATGCCTATTGTGTGTTGTAAATCTTTAAAGGAAAAAATGGGGGGGGGGGGGGTGGCTAAAGAAAATGACTTTATAATGGAAATTTTCATGCTGCAACAAATCTGCAGCTGTCTATGATTTTTCTGTTCCTCAAAATACAGCCAATAGTGAGAAAGTAAGCGAGGGAGAATGACACGGAACCTTGGAAACTGTACTGAAAAAAAAAGAAGCTGGAACCATCGAAGAGCAAGAGATAGAAAGTGAGCATTTTTCTCATTTCACCATGAATCCCCCATCCTCCCTCTGGACCCTTCCACATCTACATATTATGTCACAGCACACATATGTTTCTTGTAATACATGATGGGTTTGGAGCCGGTATAGGAAACAGTTCATCTCAGCAAAAACTGGAGCAATATGGGACACAGCCACCACCCCCCAGCACAGCTTTCTGTCGCAAAATGCAGTTGCATCAGAGGTATAAAATTAAAGCTTAAAACCCAAACTGAGTGTTTTGCATGTTTTTGTTGGTGGTCTTTTCATTATTGCATATTTCAAGGGTGAGTGTTGTCCTCGTATCCATCAAGATGCTGGGCCTTGCTGTACGTGTGTGCTGTCTTTTCCTACAATGCATATAAATAAGGAACAAAAAGGCTTATTTGGTTAAAAGGTCTAATTGACGGTGTCCTATTTGTGTCCATTTCTCCTGGGGAAATTGTATAAATTGTCTTTCAGTTTATTTGTTTTCAAATATTTTCTCACTGCATTTTGTCTTTTTCACGACTACTTGTGTGGTGTGTTATGGCCAAAATGCAACCTTACAGATTAAATGACGAAACCGTTTTTACATTTTCCAAAGCGTTGCAAACTTAAACATAGCAACTGTTATATATCCAAAATTCAGAATTGAGACGTAAATGAGATTTGTAGAACTTCTTTGTTTGATTTACAGCGTGGGGTGTGTGTGCTTTTAAATAATGAAGGTAAATGTAACACCTGTATCCACAAGTTAGTGCACACTCTTCTATCAGCATCCTCTTGCTTACTGTTTTCTCATAAACTTAAAGAAATATTTGTGCCATTTGTTGTTCTTGTCTTGCTTAGTGGGTGGCAAAGTGGATAACAGTGATGCCTCTCAGCACCTGGGTTACATCAGTTCAGCTCAGTCTGTCTGGAGTTTCTATATTCTCCTGTTTGTGTGGGCTTCCTCTCACAGTCCAAAGACATGTGTTCTAAGGCACTTGGTCACTGTGTACTTCCTGCACTATATACATATGTGTGGCTACCCTGCAATGGCCTGGTGTCCCATCCAGGGTGTACACTCTCTTTGCCTTTGCAACCAGTGATTCCTGGATAGGCTCCAGACTGCTGTTGATCCAGACCAGGACAAGCTATTAATAATTAAATTAACTAATAATTAATTAATGATCCGCTAGCACAAAAAATGCTCTGTGGTAATAAACATCTTGGCTTTTGCGCAAAATTTATGCCAAAAATTTACAATGGCTGACCAATTTACACTACGCCATGTCGATGCCACGAATACCGCTGTACCTGAGTTGTGGGTGTGGATGTAAGACTTTGTGTGGAGTTTGAATGTTCTGCCCATGTTTGCATAGGTGTCCTCCCACAGTCCAAAGATATGCATTTCTGATCACTTGATGAGTGAAAATTGCCCCTACCATGTGCCTGTGGAAGTGAATGTGCACAATTGCCCTGTGATTTCCTGCCATTCCATCCAAGGTGTACATTCATCTCCTGTGGTTCCAGAAGAGGCTCCCAAATACTGTGACCCTCCAAGCAAGTTATTGATAATGAGCCGATGACTGGACGATTCATTTCGAATAAGTTGTCAATGCTGATAATTCTACACTGATGCTCACACAGCTTCCACTTCAAAGAGAAGGTGTTCAGCCAAAAGCAAAGGGCGCAGAAGGAGCAATGATCAACCAGAGCCCCAATTTCCACAAAGCGAGAACTCTGCAAGCCGTCACTGTAAACCTGCTTGGCCTAATCGAATTCAAACACATTTTAAACTCGAATTTGAAAAGGGCCGTGAACTGTGTGATGAAGAATAACATTGCATTTATACAGTAAATGGGCCTCATGAGTGGTGAAGTCACCGAGCTGTACGTTATGAGCGGCACGTCGGTCACGTCTCTGCTTAGAGACAACCACTAGCGTCATGGTTGTCAGCTGGGAATATGTAACCTACTTTAACATGGGCCATGCATCATGGCACCTTAAGTGTGTTTCCATGAATATGTTATGATTTCAGAATCCTGCCTTCCTGAGTTTAAATGACCCAATGCTGACTGAGTGTCCAAGCGATCCTGTCAAAGCCCAAGTCTGAAAAGTTGCCTTGCTCCACTGCATTATGCACCATTACAGTTTCCATAGCATGGGTTAAATTGCCAAGCATGGCTGTCAGGAGTTATAAATGAAATTTTGCAGCACGCTGAAGTCAGCGCGAGACTTCTCATACAATTTCTCTTCACACGGCAAATAAAATGATCTCATTAATGATGGTAATTTATGTTCACATCTATGCATTGAGGTGGCCTCCTCGTCCATATTGTCGAAAAGAACCAAATGTTTGCTGTCCATATCCAGCCTCTGGTTCAAAGAGCTTATATGATGTCATGTAAATAAATCATCCTGTTCTCTACTTTGAGGTTAATAGAACAGAAATGATACAGAAATGATGCACTGTATTGCCAAAAGTTTGTGGATACCTAAGCATCACACTCATATGTTCTTGTTGAAAATTCCATTCTAAACCCATGGGTATGAATGTGGAGTTGTTCCCCCCTTGGCTGCTATAACAGCATCCGCTCTTCTGGAAAGGCTTTCCACCACATATTGGGGTGTGGCTGTGGGAATTTGTGCCCATTCAGCCTCAAGTTGGGTGAGAAGGCCTGGCTCGCAGCTGGTGTTCCGGTTCATTCCAAAGGTGTTCAGTGGGGTTGAGGTCAGGGCTCTGTGTGGCCGCTCAAGCAAACCATGTGTTTATGGAACTTGCTTTGTGCACGGGGGAGGCACAATCATGCTGGAGCAGGAAAGGAGCTTCCTCACAAACCTGGAAGCACACAACTGTCTACAGTGTGTTTGTATGCTGTATGTGTGTGCCTGGAACAGCTCAACTGAACTGTCAGAAAGGGGATCCACATACATTTGGGCATACAGTGTATGTGGCACGGAGCAAAACAATGTTCTGTGACACAGGGAAGTCTTCCATTTTTCACTTAATACTGTGAGTACCAAATTTAGACTAATTTAGACAGTAAAATCACCACCAGTGTGTAGCCTGCTTTGTACTCCATGTTTCTGGGATCAGCCATGGACCACAACTTTACCGCAGCATTTTTTAAAACTTGCTGCAGAGACACAATTCCTTTGACAAATATGAAAAAAGAAGAAGGACATAATATTATTTGAACTAATGAAACGACGAAAGCATCTTTGTTGGTTATAATTCTGCATAAAACAACTGAAGTGGTAAAACAATGTATACACAAAACGTACTATTAGCTTGGGTTTGATTTAAGGAATGAATGAGGTCCTCATCTGGTGTCCAGGCTAAACAGACGCTGACAATTGTTTAACACACACAGATGCCGGGCCGGGCCTTTCCATTGAACTTCCAGATGGATGGAGAGCATGTGTCTCCAATAGTGAGATGCAGGCATTTCATTTGAACAATGACTCAGAGAAACATGTAAGCTGACATGTAAAAATGTTTGAGTGCAAGAATTACAGCAGCTCCCAAAAATGCAGTTGTAATGAACTTTTTGCTGCAAAATCAGCACAGAGATCTTCATTGCCATGGTTTAGTTTTTCAATAAGTCTAAATGTACACTATGAAAGAGCAATAAACACACGAGACAGAATGCGGCAGAAGTTTTGCCTTCAGCATCCATCCATCATCCTTTGCTGTTTAATCCTGATCAGAGTTGCTGTAGTTCAGACCCAATCTTGGAACCATAGGGACCTAAGGTATGAACCAAACCCCCGATGGTTCATCATCGCAGGGTAGGGACGCACACGCAGCCACACACATGCAACTCTATGAGCGATTTAAAGTGACCAATTAACCTGAAACATATGTCTTTGGAGTGTGGGAGGAAACCAGCGCAGATGTGGGCAGAACACGCAAGCTGAAACAGCCCAGGCGCCGCTCGCTGAGCCACCGTGACTTCCTTGAACGTTTATTCCAAAAATTTTTTTGCGTGTTCAATCAAAAGCAAAGTCAAAATAAACAAATGTGTTTAACAACTTAAAGTAATCTCCAGAGTAATTTGTAAAGTAAGCTGTGAAATCTGTAGCCTTAATAAGGACATTGTGCTTTTTCTAGGGTAGGACAGCAGCCGTGTTCTTCTCAGGGGTCTACATGCTTACACCCTGGAAAGGGACTCATCATTTCCTTGTTCCTAGGCTCCCTGTAGAGCTGGAAAAGAAGGTACACACAGCTTCAGCAGTTGGCGCTCATCATCTCGCCCCCTCCTCTGCCCCGTGGATGTGCGTGGGAGCCCGGCCTTGCGAGGTCGCCACGTCTGTCGTGACTCAGGACTTCCTCAGCGGGCAGCAGTGCCTTTGTGGCCTGAGGGATACCCCCATCCCCCCAACACTGTTTCCACGTGTCTTCACACACAGCCAGTCCACTTCATGGACCCATGACGAACTGAAGCAGCTGGGATTTTTGGACAGCTTGAAGAACACTTGGTTCTTTCTACTCTTCCCTTTCTTTACAGAAACCCGAGAAAGTGCACACAAGTTACTTTTACTTCAGTCAGTTTGTGTCTGAAAACCTAAGAAGAAAATCTTTAAAAGTCAGCAAACCTATGTTTTTGGTCAGCTCTGACTCAACCTCCAAGATGAACGTTATTAAGAGTTGGGGGGGGGGGGGTATATCCTGTATTGTAGCACATGTCTGGAATTCCTTCTGTCACATACCTACAAAGAGAGTGTCTGACTGCTGTGTTCCTGAGTTATGGTGGTCCTCATCTGGCCACAAAATATCTAAACCACCTTTAATACCGTAAGTGCTGTGCTGACTTTTAAGGAGTTTCTTGGTATAGATTTTTCGGTGTCCCATAATGAGTTGCAGTCATTATTTTCCCAACAAAATGTTTCCACCTCCCCAACTCCTTAGTTTTCTTAGACATCTGGAAACTTCCTTATTCTTCCTTAGAGACCACTGTTGTGCATAATGTACAAACTTATATACGTAGTGTTTCCCTTTGATGCTTGCCTGGCTCAAAATAGCAATAATGGTGTGGGGTGAGACTGCATACATTTTGCTTTGACTTTCTTCTCCTTTGCGCACAGGAGACCAGGAGATTCCACACCAGGAGCTCAAGGTGCAGTACCAAAGTTCTACAGCATTCTGTACAGTTTGCTTAAACTTAAACTAATAGTTAAGCTCACGTAAAGAAACTGGGAGGTTTGGATATGAAATTAACCAGGAATGATAAACTCAGCCATGAAGAATCCGTAAACCCTCTTACAAGCATAGTTTGTCTTTCAGTCAGTTTTTCAGCTTTTCTCTATGCAGTCTATCAGGGTGAATGCTTTTAAACACTGCCAATGCCCACATTTTTTATGTGCACAGAACATGCATCCATTTTATGCAAAGCTTATCCTTTCTCTCTGGTTTATGCTGCGTTCAATCCATTGAGTGCTAGAATTTAAATGGATGCTATACTGAGCAAAATATTATTTAAGTATCAGGAATACAACTATTTTGTATTTGACATGCTGTATTTTCCATTTACCTGTTTATTAGATACTGGAAAAAAAAAAACAGAGTAATGCTTAAAATGGCCAAGTTTATTCCAACAAGGAAGAATTTAAAACATCAGTCATAACACTGAAAGTGTAATTCGCTGTATGTTGCACTGGTGGTGGCCTTTTTTGTGGGAGAGAACTGCTGTGTTACCTCTGTTTAGTCTGCACAGCGAGTGACACCAAGAGAAAAGCAAGAGAATATAAACAGGAGGACTGCGATGAATGACTTTATATTCAGGCCAAGACAACTTCTATAGCATTGGAAGCTGGAAGGATGCAAAATGGAGGGAGGTGGTGGGAGAGAGAAAGACAGGGTGAGGCAAGCCTTGCAAGTTCAGACTACTCCTGGCCTGCCTGAGAATCATGCTTTGAAGACTGCATCTGAGATTCTTAACAATACTTTAAAAGACATCTGGTTGAGGTGCATGAACTTTTTTCTGTATAGGTTTTAGGTTTAAGGCTAAAGAACTCCTTTGTGTTGGCTGTTATAAGAATTTGCAACCTCATCTAATTCTCCTTGGTGGTATAGAGAATACTAAAAAGCCCTCTGGAGTCGTATCCTCAACTGGAAATCCCCTCATTTGCTTCATAATTGTAATGTAAATAAGAGCTATCATATGTAACTTGTTTGTTTCCACAATTTTTTTAAACTGAATTTCTAGCAGTAAATGCTAATATAAAGATTTATCAAGGAATTTTAAGCATAGCGACATTAAAACGACTTAAAGTTCTAATATATTTTTAATGGCGTCTTTACAAGATAGAATTATTTGTCCCATTGTTATTAGATCAAACATATTTTTGCAAAACTTGCAGCAGTTCTGTTAAGTTTTGCTGCTTTGTACTGTATTCTGACTGGGCAGGCAAATACAACAGGTTAATGTAAAGATTAAAAATTATTGATGCAGTGACTAAATAAAGTAATAAACAATGTTTATATTTATTTGCATTTATAAACTTTATCCTGTCATAGAGTGGGTGCATTCTGACTAGCTTGGTTCCTTCGTGCTTCTGGCTTAAGCTCCAGACATGCGAACAACAAACTAGATGTTCTTCAACCTCAACCTGGAATTTGTATAACATCCTAAGAATTCCTTGCTTTTCCTCCCACATCTCTAGCTACGCGAGCAGCCGGCTATTCGCCTGACTATTCTCAGAGAAATTCAGGTTGGACCCAGTGGTTGTCTGCATACTTGAACCATTGGCTGTCCATGTCTGCTTTTTAATGGCAGTTCCTAGAGTGAATAAACAAATTGGGTTTTCAAGCAGCTTGTTACCCCGCCACCAGTAAAAACTCACACACACACACACACACACAAAGGTTTTCTTTGTGGAAATTTTACACGAACTCCTATAATTCAATGCATTATTCTCAGCTTTACAACAATGCATCCTGAAACGGTACAAGAAAAAAGCACGTTTTTGACTTTAGGCTAAAGATTAAAGAAAAACACATACTTGCGGACTCAGAAAAATGAAAACAAACAAATTATTTCACCATTTGTTCCCTATACATTTCAAGACATCTGCCATTCAACTCTCCAAGACAATGCTTAGCTATCAAACACTAGGTTTTAATTATGGCAACACTAAAGTGAATGAGAAAAACTTGGATAAAGACAATTTTTATGGTCTTAGAAGTTTCTAGCAATGCATTTCTTTAGTTGTTTAATTCTCTTTAATTATTAAATTTCCTTAATAGCCATATTCCCTCTGCTCCCCTTGTTGAAAGTTTCCATTCAGCTGAAGTCAGTGTAAAAAATAAAGACTCAGTGTATGACATCACTTGGAAAATGAATCAATTGCGCCCAGATGAATGTTTAAGTTACACCGAACTGGACGAGGATCACGTGTACATATGTTGTGTGGAACTCTGTGATAGTCTGCATTTCTGGAGCGTAAACACCGTATTCATAGCAGAAAGTCATATTAGATTTTGTTTTCTTTTTTCTGTAATGTCTAAAATGAATTAGAATCTGTTATAACAATGTTAGGAAAACGTAAAGTGAATAATGCAGAGGTTCCTCACTGTGAATTGTAAGAGCAGGACACAAAAACATAACTGTGCTTTCTAGTTCATGCACTTGGCCATGTTGAAAGGATAGCTTAAAGAAAGCCTTTGCGCTGATTTAATTGTGGATGCTGTAATGACATGTTGGTTTTTCAGGTCCAAAAGAGACCAAGCTAAGAATGTAATCATATTAACTTTTAATTTAACTTGTACTATCAGTTGTAATACCATAATGCAGAACAAATCTAAAGGCCTCCTTTACATAATGAACAAAATCTGTCCCAGGAAATGATGAGGTGAATCCCAATAATGAGTCATGATCTGACTGCAGAAAAATTCTGATCTCACGCTCAGAGTCGTAGTAATTTAAATTATTTCTACAAGACCTCAGGTTACAATTCCACAAAATTATAAATATCTAAAATACAGACTGCCCTTGACATATGACCGGGTTAGGGATCAACATTCAGGTTGTGAATCATAGTTATTGTAAGTCACGCTGTACTCATGAGTGCTCATTTCTATGTAGGCTACCAGGTTCAAGTGTGTAGGCTACCAGGTTCTTCTCAGACATTTGTTGATGTGTTTGACCGATTTAGTTTTTATGGCCACAGTATAGTACATTATGCATACAGTTATTAAATAATTCAGCATTGTATTCTTTACCAAAGTACAGGGAGATGTAATAAGCACACGTGACATGATCTCTTGTGATGTGAACTTGCTGATGGATAGTTATCACTCTATACTGCGGTAGTTGCTGTAGGGGTATGGTGACAGTCATGGGAAGATGTAAAAACTAGCACTGTGTGAGAGATGAAAAGGTGGTTGCTGGCTGTGCATGGGCAGAGCCATTGTGTTACAAAACACAGTCTCCTACAGTGTTCACCTTACGCAATCACTATGCTACAATGGCACACAGGCATACTATGCAGGAACACATGTATAGTGTTTTATTACAATTTTTGCAACATTTTCATGACATTTTTCATCAACAGTATAAGCTACAAAGTGTGTAATTGTGTCACAGTATAAGTTTTTTGTATGGTTCTTGGCAGATACTATACTTATGGGACAATGTCGTACAGTGCTGTACAGATATGGTATATTTGTACATTACAAAATGTTCATATACATGTTTTATTTAGTTATAAGATGTTCATTCACTTACCAGAACTCCTGGAAATTATAGAAATTAATTCTTTTGTCATTTTTGCCTATTATTATTATTATTATTATTATTATTATTATTATTATTATTATTATTATTATTATTATTATTATTATCAACAGTCCCAAGTGCAAGCCTGTTGTAAATCAAGGGCGATCTGTACTAACTTCTCTTTATACACGAGAGCCTGTTTTCCTAAGCAGTGCAGCCAAAGTTGCAACAATGCAATATCTTCCACTACATCACCAACAACAATTAAACAATAGTGTAGATTATCCATTTAAACAATGTTAGGCACCAATAAGGTATTTAATACTACAGTTGAAATACAAGTAGAACACCATTTTTTTAGGGGTACAATCCAATAAGGTGAGTGTTCAGTCTACCCTGGACCTTGGGGAGAGTTTCTGTGCTTCTGACTCATATTCAGGACTTTGTCTATCAGTGGGAAACGGCGGAAAAAAGCAAACTACAAAGCACCCCCGCATTTGCTGAGTGGAACAATTTGGCTGGGACACGGAGACTGAACCAGGAGTGTTTTCTAGAAAACTGTGATTGAGGGGAGGTGGTACGAGAAGCAGTTTCTCCAACCAAATGTTCCTTGGCTTAGTAAAGCATTTTTTGTCTAAAACTGACTGCTTTAAAAGGATCCCCTCATGGTTGTGAAATGCAATACAATTTTACTGTGGTCAGTTTTTAAAGAATTTACCAGGAAAATAAGGGGAAAAATATGATTCTGGGAGTAAATTATTCTTACTGGGGTTTAGGAAAACCTTTTGTTTTGGAAATTTTGCATAAAAATGGGGAGCACAAGCTAAAAATATTATGTTTTCTTCTGTAAATGATTTGCATTTAATTCAGAACAACATAGAAGTCACAAGACATATAAGTACATTAGAATCAGACTGCATTTACAGGATTATTATTATTCATCTCAGCATCAGTTAATGGGGGGGTTCTTATTCCAGAATGGTTCCTTATAGAACCTTACTTGACATTTTGACCCCACATTTTCCATTTTTTTCAAACAAAATTTTATAATCAATATAAATTACTTAAATGAGAAAATGCAATACATAAAGCATAACATGTATTTAACTGGCCTGTTTCAACAAATGAATCTAAATATGTGATTTTCTTGTACTGTTTTCCATTGTAGTATTTTAAATTTTTCATCTAAGTTGGGCCAGGACAACTTGAAGCATGTAAGGAGGCCATGATATGAGAAACAGGATTCAAATGATCTAACAATTATTTATGGAAATGTATTAAGCTTGCTTGGACAGTAACAAAGATGGACAGGAAGAAAACTGATGTCTTTGAGTTGTAGTGTTGGCAAAGAATCCTGCACGTACCCTGGGCGGCCTGGAAAACAAATGCATTGGTATTGGAGCGAATCAAGCCAAAGGTGTCACTGGAAGCTCAGGAGGCTTTGACTATTTTGTGTTGTACTTTGGACAAATCATGTGGAGAGAACAGTCGCTGGAAAAAGGGTTCATGCTCAGCAAAAGTGGAAGGTGAATGCAAAAGAGGAAGTCCTTCAATGTGGTAGATGGACACAGAAACCACTCCCATAGATGGCCCTCTGGCAAGGCTTAGCTTGCTGAAGACCAGATGCATTGCAGGACAACGATCCACAGAGTCAATACAAATGTCAGCCATGACATTTTTGAAATGTTTGGATTTAAATTGTATGGCCTGATTATTCCTTAAAACCAAAAGAATATCACTCCAAACAAGGTTGTCTTCTGCAGATTTCATTACCTCTTATTTGCTGTCAGTCACAGTCACTTATAATATTAGGAAACATTTCTAGTCTGTTCCCTGGCTTTTTATTTTCATTTCATTGACCAGAGTTGGTTCTTTGTCATAGTTTTTCTCTCCAGTGAGTGTAGCAATGGTTTAGTGTCATTATCTCTTCCCTCATTCCTCTTTTTTCACTGACTGACATCCCTTATCATCTGCAACCTTCACCCCTAACTGACCAGCAGCATACCTCACCTACAGGTAGGGAACTCTGTAAAATAAGCTTTGAATATTGTAAACACATTTTCTTATTTTTATAGAAAAGCAATCTACCTTTCGTTTCCCCATTTCTTCCTAGTTTCTCCTTATGGCACATGACTACAACCTGCTGGTTGAGTATGGGCTATCCTACCTAAGTGGTGTACTGGCTACATATCCACCGACCCCTCGTGCATGCTGTGTCATCCTTGTCAAATGGAGGTTGGCAATCTCAGTCTCAGTCCTAAAGAAAAATGTTAGAGTAAGTTGTTACCATGCAGAAATACTGTAAACCTGTCACTAATTTACAGACTATTTTATTGGTACAACAAGCTTATTTTTTTAAATTTGTAGATGCATTTTCCTTGAGTTAAAACTGTACATTTAGGCTGCTAACATTGCTTGTAGCTGATAATAAATGAATAAAAAATCTTAAAGCAACTCGACACAATTAGTTTCATGACCTGATATTTTTCTTCATTTACAGAAATATTCTGCTGATAATTTTTTTAATTTTCTTTAATGTAACAGTATTTTTAGTCGTGTAACCTGTTCTTGACAGTTCTACTCAACTCTGTTGTTTAGACAGGAAACTATTCTGTCACTAAGTCTAAAACACACTAAACAGCTGCTAAGAAAATCTATGGGTCATGCAGTGGGCTGGACTAAATAAACTGAGCTCATTTTGAATCCATTCTGCAAACTTTTTTAGCTTCGAAAACATCCTCAGCAGAAACTGTTGCCAGACCTCACCCAAATGATAATATAATCATTCCAGATAAATATCCATACATAACTCAGGGCACATGAATTTGTTTATCTCATGCGTTTCTCAAGAAGCAACTTGCAAGGCTGAGCTACTAATACTGATTTGTTTTTTCATACAAGTGCACTGTTTTTGCAAACGCCATCCAGAGTACGAGCACAAAAACAAAAGGCAGCATCTGATCTTGGGTCTTTGGAGTGCAAATGCTGTCATTCCAACTACTATGCTACCTGACAGCCTGCTGTATTTTTGGAAACTTCCTTGAAATTAATGAGCAAAATGCATGCTGTATTGTATAAAGCAGCTGAAAATTTTGCATGGTGCTTAAGTTAAAAATTGAATTTGGGAAGTTTGACCATAACTTACTCTATAACACACACAATAAGCACTGAGCTGGCACTCATGAGCTCAAATCATAGAACTTTATCTTCTGTAATGGCCTTTCCCATACTGTTACATTTGGTCTGTATTATTACAGCATGTCAGCAATGTTTAATTTATTACATCAACTTGCCAGGACCTGAAGACAGTGAAGGAAAAAAGAATGATGAGCCAAGAGAACAAGCTGGGTCCCACATGTTTCAATAGCTGAACACGTTAGGCAGTTTGGTTGGAAACTAAGAAACAAGGAGAATGATGAAAGGTATGTGGAGGTGACACAGAAATTTAGCCTGCAAAATGTTTCTCAAAGGCCATCTGTCAAAGTGAGGAAAACTGAAGTGAAAAATGGAAAACCTGAGGGGAAGAGGGATACAAGGATGAGGAGATGTGGGAATACTGAAGGGGAGGGATAAAGGAGGAAAGAGAGGGGGAAGGATTCTTCTGTTAGGTGACTTGTAGGAGCCAGAAGATCAAGCTTTTGACATACAATCCCTGGGAGATGGAAGAGGGTGCATCTGCTTGTGGTCCCTGCCGGAGAGCTCAGTTTTGGAGTCTCTTCAGTAGAACATCTGGCGAACAGTTTATGGCCTATGGACTGCTTTGGAATAGAATGGAAGGAGATGGTGTAAAACAGAGGAAGAGAAAGCAGGGGAAAGGAGCAAAGGAGTATGGGTTATGATTAAAGCTTGTACAATCTGTTGTACGCTTTTGCCTGCCAGCAAGTATCAACATTCATTTTTTTTTCTTAGGGTGAAGTATAACTTGTGAGGTAGTGTTGTTTGATAAAGGGTGGTTAAAGCTAGATTTAATTCCCAATTTATTTTGAAATGATTAATGCCATTAATCACACGCCAGCGTGTTCAAGTTTCAACTTTTCCGTCTTTTCCATGCAAAGTGGAGAAGCTTTATTTAACAAAGCAACACATTTAACCCAAACTCCTAAAAATTATGGAAATTAATAAATTACTGAATCATGAGTTTTGCAAAAAACTTTAACACTACACAAAGTAAAACACACAATAAAGGCAATATTCAGACTCACAGGTTCTGGATAATATAATAAATCATAACCGAAGACAAAGAGTTTTGTTTTGTGACTTTATGGGTTTATACTCACTGTTTTCTACTTGCTAGAAGCTTTGTGGAATGCTGAGTATATTTACAAACTACATCACTCATTCTTTTAACAGACACTTTTCTCCAAAGTAACTTAAGGTGAATACTGTGTGTTATGTATCTGATACTTTTTTACCTTTTTAATCTTTAACGTTTTTAATCCAAAATAATATACAGCGCTAGATAGAATACACAACCTGCAATCTTTGACTCGTCTGTGCACCAGAGTTATATGACACACATGTGTCAGAGGCCATTTAGAGTCATAAATTCACCTGAAATGCATGTCTTTGGTCTGTGGCAGGAAACCTGTGTAAACTGGAGGAAACCTGTAATGATCAGCATTAGTGCTTCACTGGGAGAACACGAAAACTGCACACAGACTGAGCAGGGATTGACTTATGTCTTCTGGCCCCATCCAGACAATGAGAACATGAGCTTTACCCACTGTGTCACTTTCAACAGAATTATTATTTTTTAAGGTGTAGCTGTGGCTAAAAACAATCAAACATATTAGCTTACTTGCCAAATTGTGCTCATATGGATAGTGCTGGTCTCTGACTCTCATACAGTGTCAGAAGAGCCATGTTAAGTTAAACTTTGCAATGGTGGGAAGTAATTAAAAGTAATTAAAATAAAAAGTAATTAAAATATATATCAATAAACTTTATTACCCCTAAATCACTAATATGTGCAGCTCTTTGTGTGTCATATATAACTTTGTGTTTATATTTACACTTTCACTTTGAAGAGATTCTCCAAATTTTTTGCTTTTATTTGTATACAAATTACAACTGCCAGTTCACCTTTGTGGTAGTGATAAGGGTGTTTTTCCTTTTCTGAAGCACAGACCCATCACCACTCCCTCTCTCCAGGTTGGGTCCTTCCTCCAGGAGCCGCTTGTCATCCTGGAAGCAAAAACCACTAAGGAATGTAGTGCACGTGCATGCGTGTGGGTGTGGGTGTAGGTGTAGGTCTGGGTATTTAACCATACAAAAACCACAGTTAGGGTGAGAAGCACCTGTGTGCTAAAGGTCAAGTCTGTGACTTGAAAAACAAACAACAAACAGACAGATAGACAGAAGAAGATAGACTGAACTTTACAGATGTAGAAATACTGTAGATGAAACTAGCTCGGATCACTCAGTGATGCTGATGTACAAATGTTGGAAACAAGCGTGTTTATACAGGCTATGAAAAGTAACATCAAAGTAAAATTGCTTTTTAGATAATACATATTTAAACAAATGTACAGCTTTAAGCTGTAAGTTGAAAACTTGGGCCGTGGTTTAATGTGAGAAACATAATATTTATCTCATGAAAAGTTTTGCAGACGAAACCTTTTGTGACATTCTTGTGCAATGTGCAAGTTGGACAGCTTATAGTATACAAACCACAGTGCTCCACCATTTATTTGCTGCAAAGGTCTGATAAGGATAACAGCAATTTTCACTGCGAGTAGAGTCTGAAATTTGATGCAGTTATTATATTGTCATCATATGTACTTGTTCCAGTATTTTTGGCTCAGTTATTCTGTGACACTGCAATAATGCGTTTATTTAGAACTTATACTTAAGTGTTTGTTTGCATCTATGCTAGTCTGTCCTTTTTTATTATTTTGCCAAATTGAAAAAAATGTCCAAATTCAGAATTTTATTGATAAAATCTGAACACAGATAATAGAGTTTGCATGGCTGGAATGATATTTAGTCCTTAAATTAGTCCTGCATATTTTAGAATGCTTTTTCCTTTCTTTGCAATGCCGCTTGCCTATGGCAAAAGCCTTTTCTTCCAGAGATATATAATTACATCATTTTGTAAGCTTATTATGGTTTTATAGAACAATAAAACAATACGAAGTAGTACCAGAGTAAATTGCACAATGCTATCCTGTAGTGAGAAGCCTGAATAATCCGTTTGGTGGAAAAGCAGATTTTACAGCTGAAGGAAGTGATTGTTACAACAGTGATATAGGTTCAGGTGTAAAACTGGATTCTTGTTTGTTTTATTAAACCTGAAATGTTCTATTATAACCCAAAGTCTATAGTACTGGGAAGATTATAGGCCATTGTTGTTGCTTTGTTAAAATATAGAATCAGTTTTTTTCTTGCCGTGTGTGACCCTTAAACTGCTTATCCAGCATCCAGTGACAGGATTTCTAAAATGTAATAAAACACTGTCTTTGTGGGTACTGTATTTCTGAAAGAAAACTCACAGAATAATGGGGTATCCTGGTGCAAAATTTGGAGATTCGTGTATTTTCACATTCTTGGTTAAGGATAATTCTTCTTTTCCCTGCCCAGTATTTTGGTAGATATCTCTGTGAAAGGGTTTTTATGTGAGAAGCTTCTTTATCTGAATGGTTCCTTGGCTTTTCTTTGGCTTTGTGAACTGATGTAAACTTCCTACAGTGGATTTAGGCTTAAAGCAAATTACAGTCCTGATTTTTACTTTTATATTGGCTTTCCCTTCTTGGCCAACGTTTTCCACTGCACTTGAAAGAGAGAAAAAGAAACATACAGACTTTGCTAACCACATGCACATTCACACTCAGATTGTTACACACGTGGAAGTAATCACATTGTAAAGAACTTTTTTAAAACAGACCTTTAATTATAGGAAAGACAGTGATTTAAGCATTGGTGTCACTGTTTTGTAAATGTGCTCACTCTATAGCAACTCACTGTACTTTTTCTCTACTAGTTGCAATGCAGCAGTAGTATATTCTGTTTTTTTTCCCTCACTTGCTAACTTCCTCACTCATTCACTGACTGACTGACTGACTCACTCACTCACTCATTTGCTCACTTCCTCACTCATTCACTGACTGACTGATTGACTCATTCACTCACTCACTCACTGGGCACTAGGCTAACAGGGCACATTTTATTTAGGATGCCAGTTCACTGCAGTTTTCATGTTTTGCAAAGCAGAAACTATTACATCCTTATGAAAAACTTTAAAAAGACAGCCTTTACATGGAGTCCTAGGATAAATTTCAGACCCAGAAAATGACTTATCTTCTCCTTAAACTTGTTTGAACTTGAGGTTTCACCAAAATCAAATACCCATCCTCAGAATGAAGAAGGTAATGGATGATTCTGGAGTACAACATGGATTTCATCTTCCTCTCCACCACAATTACCTCTTGCATTCATCAGTCTCTCATTTCTCAAACCACACCTCTTTACTTTACTCCTTCTTTTAAGTTATCATGAGGATGGTAAAACACTAAGGTTGTGGACGTTTCTACTCTACTTTTTATGTGTTTCCAAAACTGTGCAACTGAACCAAATGAACTGACTAAATGTTCAGATCAGAAAGGGACCTCACTGTGTTTGACTCCAAGCAATTTTACTAAAATAAGAAGCAGCTGTATGTACTGTACTTTTAAAATATTTTAACAGCTGCCTCAATTGTTTAAAGAGAAGCAAAAACTGTACTGTCTGTGTGTTGCATAGTCCAGAAGACATGGCCTCAGCAGAGATGAGCAAAGTGTTAAAAAAAGAATAGAAAGTAAAAGTATTGGTACAAAAAAAATGTACCCAAGTACTGGTGCACAGGTTGAAGGAAGACGTTTCAGATGAAAAAACTACTACTAGGCAACAGGCCCAAGCTGTGCACTGGGGGATGGATTACATCTCTGCTCAGTCAGCATGCAGTTTTGCATTTTCCCTGTATTCATGCAGATTTCCTGTTGGTGCTCTGGTTTCCTCCTACAGTTTAAAGGCCAGACAAACTGATAATTCAAATGGCCCACAATGTGTATGCATATGTGCCCGTGATGCTGTATAGATGGTTGAATGACCATAGGGAATATAATGTAGAGCCTCTATTATTCTGTGGTTGTTTCTTAGGTAATAAAAAATGTTTGTGGGTCTAAACAGGAGAGATTCTGTTAAAAGGTTGATGCTGGGGCTACACTTGTTTAACACAAGTATATGGAGACGGATAATGTTTGAGGGGCTGATGACAGAGACACAGCAAAGTAGCGGTATACTGCCCAGGGCCTGCAAATGACTAAAAACTTCTAAGCATCTTAACAATAAATGCAAAATAAATAGCAATAATGAAATGCACAGGCAAGTCCAGATGAAAGAGAATAGAAACAACCTCTAAAGGTATTTGTTTGGATTTTTGTTGCAACATCTGAATAGTTTGGTGGTTGTCTTGTGAGATATAAATATATTCAATATTTCTAGAGGGAAAATCACATCACAACTCATAATTGTTGACTGGAATTCACCATTGTGGGAAACAGAGCATTTGAAAGCACAGTATTTGTGTTCTGCCATTCTAGGGCCTGAATGTTGTTTGAGTTGCCACGGAAACCACATCATATAACCATACTAAACAAGCCAAATCAATCCAAACAGCTGTATTTGCCATTGCCCATTTGATGTTTGGGATTTCTCCCATCATCTTGTTTGTATTGTTTGTATTGTTTTTGAATTTTTTTTGTGCTTTAGCTATGAGACAGCAGGTGGTTTCAAACACTTTCACTGAGCTCAGGATTCACGAATATTTGGAGAAAAGGCCAAAGGAAGAAGCTGAACCTGACTTGGTTAAAACTTACCAGCTTTATCTGAAAAAGCCAAACATTGCTGCATAATAGTTTGAGATGTGACTTTTGAAAGTTTGGTTACACTGATTTAACTGGGAAGTCATTTGTGTTCTTTCTGAAGGCAATGGGTTGTGTATTTAGTCCTTACACATGCGCTACTGCCTCATATTATTTGCATTCAGGGTTTGCGTTGTGTTGTTTTACGTTATTTTCAAAAACTTGTGACATGAAACACACTATATTTCACAGTACACCATATTCCAAAATGATTGTTTGTTAGGTTGTCTGCCTTTCTCACACAAACACATGCGAATCAACAATCCCAAGCTGGGATGAATGCACCCCGGGCCATCGAGACCATATTATAGACACTTTGTTTAAACATTCAAAAAATATAGTGTATGTTTTTGTTTCCTTTTTGAGCTTTTGTAATTTGTATGCATAAATGGGAGAGGTGAAGTGAGAGGTTTTTTGCCTAAATATAATTATGCATGTATAAATAATGCTGTTTATCAAAAACATTTTTAATATACTTATATATATTAATATATAAGTATATTTCAAATATACTTATATATTTCAAATATACACAGTATATTTCAAATACTTTCACTGAGCTCAGGATTCATGAATATATATATATATATATATATATATATAAAAAATTAGAGGGAATGTCTCTTACGTTTTGGATTTTTGGCATCTGGAGAGATATTCAATTTTCGTGCCCTGAATTCACTGGGCAAAAGTCAAAGGACTTACAATAAGACCATTGCAGGGAAGCCACCCTTGCGCACATTCGTTGTGGACTTTTTTAATCGGCCCAAATTAATGTGACTATCATGTTAGGAAGTGTGATGTGAAGGACTTTGTCTCCAAGCATGCAGAAGTTTGCTGACTTAGTACATTTCATTGAATGTTTGGCTTCAGCATGAGGGTGCTTTTGGACAGTTCTGCAAAAGTTCTGTTTAATCTGCAAGCCAGACGCTGCATTACGGCAGGATTTGGAAAAGGGAAGCACAACAGTGCTTTTTTGGATAATTAAAAGACACTACATGATTCTTTTGCGCAACATGGAGTCTAGTAACAAAAAAGGAAAACTGGAGACAATGGACTCCAAAAAAGTTTTTCTTTTTTTTTACACTTTACAAAAAATAGGGTGACATGGTGGTGCAGCAAGCAATGCTCCTGCCTCATAGCACCTGGGCTATTGTTTGTATAGATTGTATTTGCATGCTGTCCCCCTGTCTGTTTTTCCCCACAGTCCCAAGATGTGTATGTCAGGTTAAATGGACACTCAAGTTAAAAGACTGTGTACCTGTGTGGCCACTCTCCAATGGACTGGCTTCCCACCCAAGGCGTACTTTGATAGCCTGGACCCCAATGCTTCCAGGACAGACTGTTTGCACTGTAATCATAATAATATTTTTTTTAAAAAAGGGTGCCACTGGGATTCAGAGATAAGTGACACCTTAAACCATCTTGGCTGCTAAGGCATGGGTTCAACTGCAAATTGTTGAACAATTTAACTTATACAGGTATCCCTTATTATCCTTGTAAAGGTATTAATAAAAATCTATTTAAAAATGTTTTTGATTTTCAGATACTTTTAATGGGAAAAATAATAATGATTTCCCAGCACATCCCCAGTCCAAGTTATTTTACACAAATATCACTAAAAACTCAAACACAGATGTAACAGTCTGCCAAGGAGTTCTTCACAAAGTTCTCTACTTAATAATTTTCACTTAACTGTATGGGGTAGAAGATTATGATAATGCACAGAATATTTAAACAATGTAAGCAGGAGACGTGATCCTACTGGGAGAACAGCTAAGGTATGACTGCAGCACTCTGATTATCTTTCCTGACTTCTGCCTGACTGTGGTTAGAAATCCCAGGGGCATTAAATGCTGAAAATTCTGAGGCCAGTTATTGCTTCAAGGTAATTTCTACTCTTAACTTGATCAGTTCACAGATCAGTTCCTGCATTTATTGTAAACAATTTTATTGACTGTGCACTTCCTGTCAAATAGATACATACATCAGACCTATGTATAACTTTCATCACTAACTGTTCCATTGCTTACTTTATTCAATTAGGTAACACAACACAAATGGTCAATGAACACTTCTCTGGATTTACATTCACTTCCCATAATGCCCCACTCTAAGTAACCAGTGGCTTCAAATTTTTAACACTCTGTATGTGTTCACCTAGCTCACACACAACTTAAACGTTTTTGCAAGCTGGTGCTTTCGAAACCTCATCCCAATTATTTTAGATGCAGATTCAAAAACCGGGTTTTCAAAATGTTTTCTTTTGAATTTTGGGTAAATATTTAGGCATAAAAAGCCAATTTTCTCATAGAAAGATAGCAGATATTAAGGAATTGTTGTATTTCGCATTATATTGTATCAGACTTCCTTAGAAAAACTGCTTAATGTGCATGTCTGTAGTGCTAACAACGGTGTTTACAGTTATTGAGAATGCTATTTTTTTAAACTCTGGAGACTAAACATGCGGTTCTGTTAAATGAGCTGCAATGTTTAATCCTTGTGTCTGAAGTTTCAATCACAGTGTGAGCAAGTATGAAAAAACAGTCATGTTAAGCAGTCACTTTGTGGTGACTGGCATTCACTTTCAAGCTGAAGTTCTCCAAAATGTATGCAGTTCCATCACTATATTGGTGTAAAAAGCCCAGTAAAAAAATATTGTTAACTTTTAAATTTCCCTTCACAAGAGTTTCTGAGACATAGTCTTGAATAAAGATGAAAACACAAGTAAATTCAATCAAAACTTTGTTAGCAGATTAAAAACGGTACAATAA
Source organism: Heterotis niloticus (assembly GCA_018136845.1). Lineage (NCBI taxonomy): Eukaryota > Metazoa > Chordata > Actinopteri > Osteoglossiformes > Osteoglossidae > Heterotis > Heterotis niloticus. The sequence goes on from CM030891.1 coordinate 24,271,169, forward strand.
TAATTGCTGAGAAGTGCACTGATATGAATGAATTGTGTGATTATGACAGACAGCCTTTATGCATTTAAATACTATGGGCCTGGTTTTGAAAACATATTAAATATCTGTCTGTCTATTTTTTGTCTTTTTTATTGCAAAAACAGTAAAACTTGCTCAGAGAAACATACAGCTAAAGGTACTGGTTAAATTCCTTAAATTCATAGCTTTAAGCAGGGCTGTCATATGTTGTATTACTTTCTCTTGATAATTAATCTTTACCTTACTCTGGATTAATAAGGTACAAACTCCCTCCATGTTTTGTTATGTACTTCAGCTCTCAGCTGAACCTCTTTCAAGAAATGTCTAAAAGCCTTGGGATTGCTCAACCACCACTTTCATCCTTCAACCTTCATCTCCCAGTCCACCATATCAAATGTCACCCCCCCCCCCAACCTGTGCAACCTTTCTTGGCAGTCTCTTCTACTATCTGTCATGTTTATCCCCATGTGTCCTTTTTTGAAGTGAAGCCGCCTTTTTGTTATAGCTGATCCCTAACATTTACTTCTGATTTTCTGCCTGCTACACCTTAGACTATCATTCCTTCTAGTAACTACTGACAGACATCCATGCTGTGCCCATATTCATATTTGTAGAAGCATTACTGAAATGCATGTGAAGTGCAGAAAATGGCCCCTACTCTCTATTCCTTTGTCCAGACTTTAACATCACTCAAAGGGCTTCAGGGGAGAGGAAGCTGAATACCATGTGGTAGGAAGGGCACATGTACTTCATCTGGATGACTGTTTGTTCTCTTGCTCATTTTTTCATGTTTCTTTTTTCCATCTCCAGGATGCTTTTGGTTTGATGCATTTTATTAATAAAGTTTGACCTCATGTTTGCCCCACCTTTTTGAGCATAAGGTTCTGTTTTTCACTATTTTCATGGTTGCTAGTGACAAGTAGCTTAGCTGACACATAATGCAAAAAGACTTCACATATGTACAGAATGTTATATGTACAGTAAGTATGTTGAGATTACTGCAGTTATGGGAGGTCCAGCTTGAAGTATAGCTTTCAAGCTGGAAGTCCATGCCCTCAGCTGCTCTGCTATCTGTTTTCTTTGGAAATGCCATTTGTACTTTTGTATCTATCTATTGTTTTCCTTTAAGAATTGGTATAGGTTTGAGTATGGACTAACTTGTGTGAAGTTTTCATGTCTCCAGATGAAAACAGCAGGCACGGTTTTGGGCTTCAGACATGGCCCAGATTTAGTTCCTGGAGTGCTTCTGCTCACAAACCAGTCTCATACATAAAAGGTGACAGTTTGCAAACAAGTTTAATCTGAGGTGCTAAGGCTGCACATTCTTGTCCAGCTATTGTCCAGGATGCCATTTAATTTTGTATTCTAGAGTTTGTAAGAATATGTGAAAGTATCTTCTCTTCTCTTCTCTTTTCTCTTCTCTTCTCTTCTCTTTAGTGGATACGGTTTTTGATATTAAGCATGTGTACAGTAATAGGCTTTCAAGTTTCTTGAAAACAAAAAGAAATACAGCAGCTACACTGCAGGAACTTACTTTTTACATCTTTCAACAGGTCCTACCATTTTGTTTTTGAATCCAAACCCTCTAAAAGTCTCAACAGCCCAGACTGTAGAAGTTGCAGGTAACCAGAGGAGCCATTTTAAAAAAGGTCTGAATTTAGAGGCAGGTTCCAGAGTTTTAAATAGTGTCCCTGTCAAAAGATCACCACCTGCCCTTCCCACAACTCCTGCAGTTGGTGCCCATCAGAGATCTCCTCTCATTCCTTTTTGTTTATTTTGGAAGACACTACATTCTCTTCAAGTTCAACTTACTAAGTTTGCAGAACGTTGCATTTAGCTTTGCTTTATTCAGCACTTAAGCAATTTCAACTTAAATCAAGCTGTGGTTCCATCATTCTTTAATTCGTTAATTTCAAAGTTTCACTAAAACCTTCTATAACTGGGATTCACAAGTTCCCATAAAACGTCTTCCCAGTACAACGCCCTGTTAGATTAATTTTATTTGTGAAACCGTCAGGAAAAAAAAGAGCAGAGACATTGAAACGAAGTGATAAAAGCGCAGTATCGTGGGCGAAACTCGGCGACCCGCCCCCTTGAGCTCGATCCAATGAGAATGTGCGCCTTTCCTCCCGGCCACTTTTCATTGGCTGGCGTTTTTTTTTTTTTTCCTCGTGTGCGGCTTTGAATGACAGGCCGGAGATTTGTGCCGCTCCCCCTCCCTCTCAGAATGCCCCGCCCCCTTTCGATTATTTCCAACGTGTTTCAAAGTGCGAGCAGAGCAACATCATCACTTCTGATCTCGGACCCAGAACAGGGCAGATCGGAGGGGACAGAGGGACTGGCAGAGACTGGGTGTCCCATCGATGATCTAGCCCTCGGAGGAATCCCTCACTTTCTACTTATGGCTGTATGAAAAACTAACGTGCTTTTCCTTTTTTTCTTTTTTCTCCCTGGGATCTTGGCCACGAGTTTTGTTTGTTTTTTTTTTTCTTCTTCTCCTGAGCAAAAGTCCAGAAATCTATTTATTGTCTCCATCCACCCCTGTTGTGGATGCCACTGGCCATCATGGATACCCATATAAGGTGGAAAATAAAACGGAAGATAAGGGACTTACACCTTGCCTTAGCATTACTTCTTCTTTATGCATCTTCTCAAGCCAGTTCAGGTGAGTGCCGATCAAACGAACATTTTGGGTCCCCGGATAAAGTTCTGCACCCCCCCCCCCCCCAAAAAAAAGCCTTACATCTCACGGGACACGTTTGAGATACTGTACAATGTTTGAACCGCGTTTTTACATTTATCATTTTTATCATTTCCGATTCATGTCGTAGGCATCATTCCTAGCCCATAGCTGCTAACTTACTTTGCAGCCACTTTCTTGACTCGTCAGTGCTGACGTTGAACGATGTCTTCTGCAGTGCATTCCACATTTTAATCGCCTTTTGCTTAAACTTTCATCACTGGCGACTGGCTTTACAATTTATTTTCATCGCTACTTCATCGATTTCATCACGAGTTCATTTAGATGAAGTCATAAACTTAGGAATGCTCGAACGTCAGCGCCAGCCTTCGACTCGAAACAACTTTTTTATCCTTAGGTTTTCTTTCTTCAGCTGAGATGAACTGCCCTGCAAATGCTTTATGTTCTGCTTTTTCACTGTCAGGCAAAAGTTACGGCCCTGCGCCATCGAATTGTACTTTATATTTCGTGACATTTGCTCTTAAAATCACCTAAGATGCTCGCTGAATATTTGCTGTTTAACCATTTTTTTTTCTAAACACGTAAGGCGGGAACCATCTGACCATTTCGGGATGCACGTGAACCTTAAAACACCGAAGCCTTTAAAGTTGACTAAAGAAATAATAAAAGCTAATGTTGGGATTTGACATGACAGTGGGTGGGGTGTCCAGTCCTCTGAGGCCGTGCGCCATCGCTTCGCTTATTTCTGCTTATAATAAAGAAGATTTGCAGAACTACAAAGGCGTGAACATTCACTGCAGCGGAGAAGCAGTTAGGAGGGATGGAAGGAGGGATGGACGGTGTGCATGTTCATGTCAACGTTGGAGACTCTCAAAGGATTGCTAGTCTAAGATCAGGACATTTTTAAGGTCCCATGGCAGATGGACTTCGCTCACTGCTTTATTGCAAAGTTTGGGGTACAGCTACAAAATTTGGTACAGTACAGTATATTCGCAGTATTATGGGTTAATGAAGTCCATTTGACTCAGCCAGCTGCACTGTTAAATTTTCTTCAAGATGTGTTGGATCATAACCTGTACAGCTGTTGTCATGCTTCACAGATGAATTTAGAGCACAACAACAAGTGAGAAAAGAAAAAAAGGAGTTCAGTGAAGGAAAAAAAGGGAAGGAGAAATGAATTTCCTGAAAGCTTGCTATGAACTTAGTTGTTTCATCTGCATTCACACTGTAGTCTCAGCATCAACTGCCATGAAAACACGAATAGGTAAAAATCCCTTTTTAAACTGCTCTCCACGATGGCATTCCTTATTATTCATATTTTTGTGCAGAAGTATTTAATGGTTAACATTTACAGAAAGTACTATTTGACAGTAATGTGTGACATAATTATTTATTTTGGCTGATATCTGACTGGATTTTGCACATTTCAAGTTGTAAAAGGGGACAGAAATGAAATCTTTATATTCTTTGAAATGTAAAATTTAATGTACACTGCTGGGTTGGCATGAAGTCTTTTTGTAACTTTGAGTTGACAGAAGTTGTAGTTAAGGTTGGTTAGTCCAAGTGCAATAAAACTTGCTGCGAGCAAGTAATGGACTCAAATGGACCAAAGATGGACTTTCTTCTGCTTCAAATTATAGGGATTAGGACAAGTGAGACTATGAACTGCGCGCATTCCAATAACATGGTATGACCTGAAACATAAAACAGTTCCAGCAGAGTGTTTGGAAAGCCGGCAGCAGCAGTTCAGCATTAGCCTCTATCTGTTCTTCTTTATTCCAAATGCCAGAAAGGAAGGAAGTGAATGGAGCAGGGAAGACAGTGCACAATATTACTGGATGAGGTCCCAGACATGAAACCTGAAGTGAATTGCGGTGAAAAAATATTGTCTGATTCGGTCCTGAATACAAGGAGGTAAATATAGAAAAGTGATGTCCTGTCCCATTACCTTCAAAGCCAAGAAGGCAGACGATTTTGCATGTTTTACAGTATTGTTTTACCTAAATGACTAAACAGCTGTCTCAGTGCTGTAAGTTCTTTCCCAAACTGCTCTTGATTTAACTTTATGTCTTATTCAGATGAGTAGCCAATGGGGAAGGAAATACATGCCAGAACTGCCTTTTTTGAGTAATTTATTATTTTAAATACGCAAACTTATTTAGAAAATCTGCATCATTGGAGTAGTTTTTTATGACCCTAGCATGTTTGTATGGTTGTATAAATCTGATAGGCTGCAGAGTGGCACAGTGGGTAGTGCAGGATTCTCAGAATGCCTGAACTGTGCAGTTGCCCATAGGTTTGAGTCCTGATTAGTCTGAGGTTGCATGTTGTTCCTGTGTTCTTGTGGTCCTCCTCTGGGTGCTCTTGTTTTCTCCCACACTCCACAGCCATGTGTTTCAGGTTAACTGGTCACACTAAGTTGCCTTAGTATGAGAATGTATGTGACTGCAATGGTGTCCCATCCTGGATGTGTCTGCCAGGCATAGCACCCTATGGTTCAGGATTGCAGTAACCCTACTTAGGACAAGTGACTATGAATAGTGAATAAGTGACTGAGCAAGTTTAACGTACAAGTTGTGACAGTCAACTCCCATGGACAGTTGAATGTTCGCAACGGCTTATAAGGGGCAAGTGCCGAGGAATATCCGGCAACCTCTTTAATCTCTGCACTACAGGCACATTTAGTTTTGAGGCTGAATTTGCTGATCATCTGGCTGTGGTTGCACCCTAACTTAGAGATAACATGCATGGCTGAACCCTTTTGCAACTCACATGTACAGAGAAGAGCCAAAAAGGCTTTACTTCCCTCCACTAAGACTGCATATAAAGCGTGCCTCATCACACGCTCACTATCTAGAGTTTGGGGGCTTTAGAAAGCTGCAGCTTGAGATGAGGCAATGTTGTGATCGATAGCTTCTGAACACTGAGCTACCCAAAAACACCTTTCGAGCCATCTTCAATGTTCTCTGACACATGTTCTGTTCCAGGTGTGTAGTTGTACACTTTGACCCGAAGAAGAAATCTTCAGGGCACTTTGATACTGGATTTATTAAAGACATATCTACTTGCTTTTAGGTACAAAACTATATTGCATAGTTAATGCACTTCACAACATTTTGAGGAGTTGAATGAACTGTACAGCAATGGTTTAATAGAATCAAATTGCACATATAGGAGTAATTCACAATTATTTTACTGTAACTTAACTGATAACTGGCTTTAATTACCCTAAAAAAATGGCTTCTCCTGTTGGATTCATTGAAAGGTCAGTCATCTCCAGCAGTTGATGCTCTGTGATGTACAGGCTGAAGGTTACACTGCAGCAAAGTTGTGATCTGCACTCACTGGGATATTTAAAAAGCTGAGACATAAGATAAAGTTTGACTTATTTATTCAGTCCATTTCTTCTAGCTAGCATTAAAACTTGCATAGACTGACCTGATCCCTGGTCGGAAAGTGTGTTACTGTGCAGCAAGAACAGAGACGTGAATGCATTTTATTCATCAGCGCAGAATAACATTCTTAGAATACCAAGTAAATTAAATGTGGGTATCTGGTTTCCAAAGGCATATATGATCAGGACCACTCAGCAGTTATTTGACTAATGCAGATGTGATGTACATTATTTAAGCTCCTCAGATTTGCTTGTGATATATTTTTAATAAAGATGGACTACACAAAATGTTGGTCCATCTCCATGGAAGTATTTCTTATGGTCCCTTACACATATGGATCTGATAGTCACCATTGTACCTCCTGTTTATCCGACTGAAATGTGTTCCAGATGTATTTATTCTGCTCTTTGTGGGCCAGGGTCTGTGAAATGAAATACTGTTTCATTTAAAAAGAAAATACACTACTCTTAAATTTCTTTTGCAAAGGGTCACTGGAAGAATACTGGGTGCATACGTTAGGTGCCTTTGGTAGCCATGGGATAGGTGCATATTTGGTATAAAAGGTTGGTGGCATCTACGTGCTATACATGCACATACTGGATGTTCAGAACATTATGGTTCAAGTGGAAGTTAAATACAGCCTGCAGCTGTTCAAGGATCCATAGTTGGGGGGAGGGGGTTATATATGTGGAGGTCTCCACAGGTAACCAAGTTTGAAAAAATAATCAATGTGTTATCAGTGTGATAAATTTTGTTAAACACATCAGTAAGATTAATGCCATTGCTACTTTTATCCAATCCTTATGAGAATGTTGAAGCATAACATCAGTCATGCTAAAGTGGTATGGGAAGGGGTGTACAATATGTCTGAGACTCACCTATTTAAAGCCAAATGGAAGGATTAACAACAAATTATATGACTTCACATTTATTGGTAATGTAATAATCATAGAAAAATCCAGTGGCAGATACTGTTAGCTTGCATTTTTGTTTTGTTCCTCAAGAACTTACATGTCAGTTTTACAGTTGCAGAGGTTTTTGTTACTTTCCTACACAAGATGAAATGAAGTAAAGGGTGAGATATTAGTCATGATAACAGGCAACCTGGAATCAAAAAGTGTTATGAACCGGCATGATCTTGGAAATGCAAATGCAAATCAGCTTGTTTAGAGGAGTTAAAGGATGCCTTACGATGAAATACTGTCCCATCCAGGGGGGGTTCATAGCATAATGCTGTTGCTTCTGGGATAAGCGCCTGACCACCACTACCCTACCCAGGGTTAGCAGTTAGCAAAAATGGATGTATGAATGAATAGAGAAGCTATGGTACAGTAAACAAATCAAAACAGGCACTGCAGGCACTTCTAAGATGATGTGAAAAATGCATCTCAAATTTGGATTCATTTTTACCCTCGAGCACATTTTGTTTCTTCAGAATGATGAAATCTGCAATTGCATTTGTTAGCATTAAGAAATCTTAAAGTTTGCAAAAGCCCTTGGCTTTATTTTGAACTCATATGTGAAGTTCATTAGCACAAAAAATGAAATGAGTGAAAAGAAGCTCTGGTAAGTTAGTGAAGTCTTTGATAAGGGAATTTTGGGGAGGCGAGGGGTTACCAACTTTCACCAGAAGACAGGATAATGACAGAGCAGGAACTCAAACTCTACATGACTCATTTTTTTCCATTTCTAATTCCAACCTGTGGCTAGATGGAACGTGAGTGTGACAATTTATAAGGAAATGTTGGGATCCCATGATGCAGCCTCAGATCCTCCAAGTGGTCACATTTTTTTCCAAGTTGGTTTCTTTTTGTACTATGTTATTATATTAGGGTTTGGTGAGCGAATTTGAAGGAAATGCTGAGTTGGATGCATTGGCTCCATGTTCACACAGCAGAAAGTGGTAAAGGCTGACTGCACGGCACCAGTAAGACTGCTGGATCTGCAGAAGCGAAAGATGCTTTTGTCCTGTTGATGTTCTGACAACCCCTGGGCTTAAATACTGGAGGGCGTACGCACTGCATCCGAGGGCCTGAGCACAACATATGTAGCTCCTTCTTTTACTTTTTAGAAGGGTTTTTGCGGCATTTAACAGTGCAAAATGTGAGCCCCTCTCCACGTCTACTGCTAGTGTAAGAATCATGCTTTCTATTTTATTGTCATAATTGATATTTAGATGCTCAGCCAAAAGATTTTTCTAAACATTCACTTGGTTTTATACATGTCTACAGTTGCATGTACAGTAGAGCTCATTAGGTTGGGAACCTTTTAGAAAAAATGCATCACCAAGGATAACTTTGGATTAAAACCAGCAATCTTCAGACAACAAGGCCACATCCTTAACCATTTTTGAAACTGATGTTTGTATAGAGAATTCAAAGGCTGCGTACGCAGTATGTAACAACATGAAATAATGACTTCTGATGGCTGGGAAGCAAGATTAATTTTGATTTATGCGTTGGGAGAAAACATTGCCGAATTTTCCTGTGTGGTTTGCCAGCTGTTTGAGGTCATTTCATTTGGTGAACAAACTGCGCATTAAAGCAAGCCCCCCACCCCCACCCCCACCAAAGCCCCGACCAGCTTTACTGCACTCAGTAATTTGGCATCCATCTAATTGATGACAGTTTCATACTTGAAAAATTATGTTTACTTCAGGCCCTGAAGTATTCTATTTCAAACAGATTTGAGAAAATGGGGTGAATTCCCAGGGCCATCATTGCTTCATGGCTGATGATTTTATGAAGCAAAGACAAATTTTGGAAATGATTTCCCAGAGGTGGGCACTGAAGTTTTTGGTGAATTTTGACGGAAAATTGTTAGGCTGTAAAGTACCATTTATGATCTTCCCCTGGATTTCGGGTACAGGGGTCTCTGAGTATTTGACAGCAGTCAGTCATCTTAACGTAGCTGATCAGGCTTTCCGCAAATGCTTGTCACTTAAATATCTTACTAAGTTGTTGAATTTATGATGATAATAGCATACTGACAGCAATATCAATATAATCCTCACAGTTTCATAATGAAAGAAGACTGACCCAGTTCTTCAATTACATAAAACCTCCTTTCCAATGTTTTAATTTCATTATTGAAGTATCAGTGTTTCCCAACACTTTTAGTTTTTGTTTTGTTTGGACATCCCAGTTTTCTCAGTGAAGCAGCTGTCAATATTACCCCCCCCAAATATATTATTACTTAGTTTAACTATTACTTACTAACTATAAATTACAATGGTTTTCAGTCAAAATCTATCTATCTATCTATCTATCTATCTATCTATCTATCTATCTATCTATCTAAAGAACAAAATGCAAGTATAAAACTGCAGAAATGCAACATACAGTAGGTTAGTAAGATCAAAAAACCAATTGGCTTGTAAAAGAATCTCTCCCAAACATATGAAATGTAGCCAGGATGGAAGGCGAGGCATTTATTTGTGCAAATGTCTAAATTCTAAGGAAAAAAGACGTTTGATTTCGGATTTTAATGAAAAACAAGTGAAGAACAGTTTGGATTATTCTTGTTTTATTATCATCCCTTTACATTAATGTAAGCCTTTAATGTGAACACATTGTACTTTTGAACATTTCTGAAGTATTTGGCTCATCTTAAAAGTCGATTCACTGAACTTTGCTTACAGTTGGACTCCCCTGCTCCCTTAGGCCTACTTTTCACTGAAGAATGGCACTGGAAACGCAGTGATCCCTAACAACTATTTCACTGCCCTGCTACATATTTGTGCAGAAACAGACTTATGAGGAAGAATAGATGGTAAGAAGGTGGGTGAGAATTAGAGGCAGTGGCAGAAAAAGTATATTTATATCTTCTGTGCAGTTTCTCAGAAGAAACATAGGAAATACATAAATATTTAAAGAGATAATGAAATAAATAAGTAAGTAAGTAAATAAATAAATAAATAAATCCACCCTTGTTTCTTGAGTCACTTTTTCCATTCTTACTTGTGTCCCTTGGACAGTGATTTATCTTTACTGTGAGCACAGGCCCACTACAGAGACAGTGAAGTAACCCATCTGGTATTTATCCACTGAAACAAGAGTTCGAGAGAATGGTTGATGAAGTGGGGCTGGAGAGGCATACGTCTACTTTGTACCTATGTGTGCGTATGAGAGGGAGCTTCGGTCAAAGTGACCACTGAGACCTTGACTCCAAATTTTTCCGGACAGAGGTCGGGTTAGATAAACATTTTAATGGGCAGATCTCCCCATGGGCAGCCAACAGATATACTAGACTGCTAAACTGCTGTAAATAATGGAGTCACAGCTTTTAAATCCTGCCTTCACAGCGACAATAACGGGAACATATGCAACTGGCTTTGGATGGCAGAAAAACCATTCTGTGGAATGACTTTGAAGAGTTTACATCAATTGGGCTATGTTGCTGCAGTTGCCTTAAATTATAAAACTGTGTTCAAATTTTGATGTGGAATATTTTCCACAGGTTTGACAGATGCTTCTACTAATGCTTTTTTTACATTACAGTCACTCAAGTGTGATTAACTTCATAATAGCAAGCTTCATTCTGCAAGGGAATTCCTGTGGACATGCTCTTGCAAGTGCTGTAGGACTTTGCAGTGAACATAGTGTGCAAAGGTCTACCATGATGCTTTACATATGGTAGGGGGCAACAATCAGACCATGTTTTGCATTTGACTTTATACATTTTGGACACTTTCTGCCAGAACAGTACAGAGCTCAGAGTAAAATTGTATGCATTCCAGTATGTGTTTCCCAATTATGCTATACACAGATATGCACAAGTATAATGTAAACTGTACAAATTCCTTCATGCAGTTCTGGAGCACATCCATATCACACTGTATACATAATATGCAGTATGTTTTCTTGCACTGGTACAGGCACCCTTATGTTTTTTTGTTTATAATTTATAATGCTTCAGTAGAACTGATGTTTTTGGAACATATCCTGGCATGTCCCAGAGTCACTTAAAAGTGCAGTACTGGAAATGTTAATGAAATAAACTTTTCCTGAGATTTTAGGACCATCCTTCCTAACTAGGAGGAAAGTTTTCCAGGATAACAGAGCTTCAGGTCAACTTGATATGACTTGATGTGCGGTAATGGGGTCAGAAATACAGACATACTTGTCCCTGGCTCTTATAGCCATCGGCCATCAGTCCTTGAAAGCATTTTCTCTAGGCTGTTTGCTGAGTCCCTTGGATAGTTGTTTCAGTATGCATTTTTTTTTTCTATTTGCATATCCACTCATGAAACAATCTGAAGTGAAGAAAGCAAGCTGTCTAGATCAGGCAGTTCATATAGATCATAATTCCCAATATTCTTTTATCAAGTTGTTTATTCCTTTACTTAAAGCAGCATCATTGAGCAAGTCACATCACAGATTGGCATTTACAGCTGGGAAAACTGATGGAAATCTAAAGAATTTAACTGAAAAATCTCAGGCTATAGGCTGGTCATTCGAGGGCTGAGCCTTTTTGAAAGTCCTACTTAGCAGTGTTTAACCTCAGAAGAAGCCTGTTTGTTTTGTCAGAAAGTATGCAAGTAGTGAATTCTTGAAAACAAAAATCTGAATGCTTAATTATTTTTGTATGACAAAGGGAAATACTTGGGAATTTGAAACATGTACAGTAGAATACATCAGCTTATTCCCTTTAGTGGGGATGAGGGAAGTGTGGTTCTGGGACAGGGAACGCAATTTCTTTGAAAAGCAGACCTCATGTAAGCAAGGCCTCTACTGTCCTCTCTTTTGTTTACTGAAATGTGGGTCGCTGACCTGCACAGTGGGTTTGATGTAGCAGACACAATCATCACAGTGCAGCTATAGAAGCAGGCCCCTTGATACCAAGTGGTTGCCGGAAACTTCTGCTTGCCAGCAGCCATCTATGTCTAAAGACATTATGTAATGGACAATGGGATATGTGGCTTATGACAAAGTCCTAAAATTGTCCTTACTCCTTCAGTGATCCCATTTTGGCCTGTTGTCATCTGGCTGAATGTGTTACAGTTATCTGTGTTGAAACAAAAACACACCGAATCACAGTGGCCACATGGGCAGCTGATCGATGTCCTTGGTGAACTCGAACACGTGGCACCTTTAATGGCTCTGCTTCCTGTTTTCAGTGATATCTTGTCTAAATGAATGACAGTAGAATGAGTCTGATTATTACTCTCTGTCCTAAAAGTGAGGTGAAACATGTCCCAGCTAAGCAGTTGTGGTTCAGTTCAGAAGGAATTTGAAATAGCAATTGTAAAAAAAAAAACTAAAAAAAAAAAAAAAAAAAACAATATTTTTCTTGCTCCCAGCAAGAAGTGTAAAATTGCTCCAGGACCTGTCAAGAGGAAAGAAGCTGTTAGGGAAGTTTTGGACAGCTATGGCTCTAGTCAGGCTTCTCTTGTAAGAAGAAAGAGACTGAAGGTGAAAGGACAATGCAGCTTATATTTTTTTTTGCAAATCACTGTATCCTCATTTTATAGGTAAAATTCTCCTGCAGGCATGTTTAAACATAAAAAGTCTACTTTTTGATTTTCAGAAAGGTTTTGAAATGCACAAACCTTGTTTCTGTAAAGGCTATGGTGAAATAAAATAGCGTTGTGATCTTTTGTTGAATATTGACCTGCTTTAAGCAACAGATAGCAATTTGATAAGCTATAAAGTTTTATTCTTTGCTTTATCTGTAGGACAGTGTTGAGTGATTTACTTACTTTTATTTCATTGCTGTCTGATGTTGTTGCAGAGCCTGACATTGCTTTTTCACCCCTCCGCCAATGTGTTGGGTCTGCCTGAAACTACTTGTGACTCTTTAGCAGACATTAGGGCCAGTTTGAGGCTGCTGCACTATAATCTGCTGTCCGCAGTGGTGGTCCCTGTGGTTGTTTCCATACACTCAAATGTTTTGATGCAAGTCTGTGATCGTGAGTCGCTGGTAGTGGTGGTATAGAACATGCAATTAGGAGTCGACGGAGAGATGGAGAAAGACCCTGTGTTGTGGGAAGGTGCCATTCTGTGGCCATGTGGAGTTAGTAAAGGATAGTGAAGAAAAATGAGAGAGGGAGATGGAAAACCAGTGTGGCAACTGGGATTTGATCAAGGTTTGCTCATGTTCTATATGTTATCAGAAAATATGGAAAAAGGACTGGACAGAATGAGACAAGACTGTTTGAATCCCTGCAGGGAAATTTGCCCATACAGCAGCAGGGCACAGAGAGACTCCCATAAGACACATAAAAAGTTCCAAAGTAAATTAATTAATAACCAATAAGTAACAAAAGACAATTCTCACATATAAATTTTAATGTATCCTAATGTTTCCCCTTCAAGTTTTATTCTTGAAAAAGCCAGTAAATGAATACTAGGGGTCTTTAGCTATTAGAGTACTTGGATCAAGATCCAAGATCCATCCAAGATTGACTGTTTTAATTTTAAAACCATGGAGCATTATTTTTTGCATTTTTTGCTGGAATGCTTTGTGTTTTTTTTCCTCCGTGTAAATTACTAAGCAGCAAACAACCTTTAGTGTGGTAGTATTTTTGTATTAACACAGTAGTGTTTGTACATGGGCGCTACTACCGTGAGAGAGTAGCATTTGAAACAGCAGGAGAAAGTCACCAAGAACAGCTGGCAGCAGTATTGCCATCTTGACGTTGTACTTGTCCCAGTCAAAGATTAGACTGCTGAGGGTGGTCCTAGTGTTGATGTGGCTTCTGGACTTTTTTCTCCCATCCTGGTTCATGTTAATACTGGGTGCCTGAGTTCTTGAAATTGGTCCCACCCTTCTTACAAACTCTGCTGAAATGGTTTAGCTGCCTGTTTCTGTTGATATTCTCCAGGCTTAAGGTCTTGCACTGGACTGTGTGCATCCAAACTGGTTTCTGGGTCATAATAGAACAGCTTCTTTGTTTAGCTTCAATTGTGCCGTTTTCTTTTTAACTCTGAGAAAATAATATCTAGTAAAGCTTTAAAACAGATGTAACGCTATTTATTGTGCTAACACTGCTATCTTTGTATGTTTGATTTACAGAAGGACAGTGCGCATTAGTGCCTTGGAACTACCAACCTCTTCTACTCTTTAGGGACTGAAGGAATTCCCCACACAAATTTTTGGATTTAATCCTTCTGTTCAGGGCAAAGGTCATCCCTCTAGCCTAACTGAACTTTCTGCATATGCAGCATAGAGAGGCTCAGCCACATGTACATGTTTACCATGGTATTATGTAGTTCCATTTCACCCGTTCCTATAGCAGTTGTAACTGTTCGTTGTGTGTTATCCTATAGGAATGTCTGTCCACCATCAGAGTCCTTTGGAATGCATGGGGAGTGTTGTGGAGGACCAGGCACCGAAAATTCAGACTGGCTGCATGCGCTGCAGTTTTTTGTTTTGTTTTACTTAGCCACGTAATGCTTCTGCTCTCTATGATCCCTACCGCCTCTCATGTCTCAGTGCTACAAGCACCGCATGCTCATTTTATTATTTATCATGATTATACGCCACGTGTGAAACTGTTGGATTCTGTGTATGAGATTTGCCTGCTCTTTCTGGTATTACAGTGAACTTGCCTAAAGTTGTTTCTTTGGTGTTCTGTTCCAAACAGCCAAATCTGACAATCATTACAGCATAACAGTTGTTTATTTGATACCTGTTTTAATAAATTTGGTCCTTCAGGTTTTTAAACACCAAGGAAATTTTCAGTGCTCTTTTTGTTTCTGCTTTAATTTGACATCGGCGTATTGTTTTTTTAACACTTGCTAATAAAGTCGGCACAGTTCTTTGTGCAAAATATTCTCTTGAAAGATCTGATGCTAGACATGCCTTTCTTCCCCCTGAAAATACTTTCTTTATTCTGTTCTTGCTGAGAGCTGAGGCCAAATAGAGGAGCAACTGAAAGCATTTCACTGTCACTTCAGTCAAAAAAGGCTCACAGAACATTCATCATTTTGCTTCTTTGTCTTCCGAACATTAAATTTCACCTAAAAAGCGGTTTTAGAGAGCTGATGTTTATCTTTCAGCTCATGTTACTAATAGTAGGTTCCTCTCCCCTTTTGCTCCCTATATTTCCTCACTAAGTGGAGAGAAAGAGGGGTTGGCCAGCATTACCTTGTTTAGAAGGAATCCACCCCTGCTGTGCCTGTTGTAGCTGCCCTCCTTGCCCTTCCGTCATGATGTTGTCAGTTGTGACCCCAAAGGAGGTGAACAGAACAGGATAGTGGCAGCAGAGTACTGTAGTGAATCCCACCAGAGTGGGGTTAGGGTTGGGGGTGGATGATTCACGTGCCCTCCTATCTAAAAAAGGAAGACTGTGACAAATGGGAAGACAGGAGCATAGACTCCCTCTTCCCCCCCTGTTTGAAGTCCCTCTGGCTGCTGGTGTGAGCAGCTCACTGGTAAAGGAAGGAGAGCAAAAGGCAGACAAATAGGAAAGGGTATGTGAAGTCAACTAAGGTGCCATCTAGCTTCCTTTCTATAGTGGGTCACCTTGATGGGATTACATTTTTTTTGCGATGAGTAAAATAAAAGCCTTTGTCTAAAGTCACAAATAAAGTCATCACACATACAGTGTTTTCACACACTCATGCGTTTAGTCAGTTGTGAATTTATACAGAGGGATGTTCTTCGGATGAGAAGGTAGAATTGTGTTATGCTAAGTTTGTCTCATTCATTGTGCATTCAAAGGGTGTCACAGGGAAAAAAAAAAAAACTCTTGTTTCTGCAGAGGATGATGGGTGGTCTGTGAAGTCAGCTGATAAATGTCGAGGGGGAACCCTTTTGGAGGGGGGGGTTGGGGATGGTGAATTGTCAACTTTTTTGCACAGTTCAATGAGGGTGGTCTCTGCTGGCTAAAAGCACCTGGGTTGCCAGAGTTTGGTCCACACAGATTCCAGGAGAGAAAAAAAAAAAAACCTTTCTCTTAAAACACACTCCTTTATGGTGGCAAAGAGCCCACAAACTGATGGTGCAATGTGGCAGGGGTGGGGACATGGATCTGCACAGCGTAATGACATGCTCACATACCTAATTATACTGTGTTAATGGACAGGCTCGGCAACCGCTTTGCGGCCTTTGGCCCTTCCTAGCTGTAATTGAAGTCCAGAAGTTTGTATGTGATAAAGAATCTGCATTTCTTCTTTTGCGTTAGGTCCGCTGTATAATTACAAAATAGTGCTTTGCTTTGAGTATTTTTGACACATAAAAGCTACACTTTCTGTCACACGCTCAGAGACAAACATTGCCTGCTGTCAAGATAGACTGAGATTTATGCCGGAGGAAGGCAGGCGGGGCTGACCTAAAATACTGACCAGCATCGGCACCATGTTTAAAAAATAAGAGGTGCAGAGCGACACCTGTTGTGTGAGCTGGAGGTGGGAAAAAAGGGTGCGGCATGGCTTTCGGTGACAGCCGCATATAAGTTATTTGCGTTTATTTTCTTCATGCGATGCAGTTTGTTGTAAGCATTCCTATCTAACAGATCATTTCATATAAATGAAAGAAGTGGCGTTTTAGCTACCAGTGCACTCGGGAAACTAAACAGAAAAAAATGCGGTTCACTAGAACGGCAGCTTTGCAACAAGGAAGTTAAACTGATGTGTAATAGAAAAGTGCAGTTATAGATGAATAAAGAAGGATGTCTTTTGTCTTGCTTTAAGAAATAACATTACAGAGTTTATGATGTCTGGAAGATCACTGGCAAGTAGGAGATGTAGTCATGCTTGCATGCTATTATATTATTTACATACAGGCGAGGTATGACGGTGGCATCATTTCCTGCAGCCCTGAGCTGACCGACTAGAAGAAAAGATGAGGGTTTCATTCTCATTTTAAGTTTCATGCTTAAGGTCATATTTCTTACATGACTTGCCCAGTAACCCAGGTCACCGTATAGCAGGTATCATGAAATTAACCAGTGCTGTTTTTATCAATGGTTTGTTGATCATGTCTTTGCAAGGAATCTGCTTTTCAAATTTTTAGAAATGCCTGAACATGAATTGCTCTGGTAAAACTGTAAGCCTCAAACTCTAGAGCCATCACAAAATCTTCATACAGTATAAAAATGAGTCCAACTTTGGAAACAACACTGTTATTTAGTGCTTTCTAAAAGGCTTGAAAAGCTGATGCTGAAAATAAGATAACTTGTTTTATCCACGTATTTCCCAGCCCAAATTGAAATGGCTACCACAATAATGTCTGTCTGTTTTTGGCTCGAAGAGAGCATGTGGCCAATAGGCATTTGTATGTCTGTGCGTACAGATGTTGTTTCTCATCTTCAAAGCAGACTTTTTATTTTGCTGTCTGGCAAAATTGTTTTCATTTCTAAGTGACAGTGCAGCTGTGCCGAGCGGCTTGCCACGTTTAGAAAGGGCAGAGACTGCTCAGTAGGCATGAAGAGTGCTGAGCAAACTGCACGGTGTTTGGCATTAGATCCAGACACCAGTGTACAGTCCTACAAGACACTCTGTACTCTGCGGTGTATGTGGCGAAGGTCTCTTTTTTAACCGGCAGGGTTCAGTTCTTTTACATTTTTGCGGCTTTCCTTTGCACTCCTTTGCTTTTCTACATATACTTTGGCGTTAAGTCTGTGGGACACCCAGGAGGTGGGATCCTTTAAGCTTGAAAGGTCAGGGTAAACACTGCGGTTGTACGGGAGTGCGCTGAGATGCTTGAAGGCATGTGGCCTGGCACAGTGACACAGATCCAGCAAGGAGATGCAATACGTCTGGAGAGTTTAAAGACATCGATCAAGATATTTTATGCTCACGTTCCAGTTCCCTGGAAATTATTCTTTAACGCAATGAAATTATCCTGAGTGCTGAGCGTGACTGTGCTCATAATCCAAAAGAATATAACTTCTTAAACTATGGTGAAAAAAGTTCATTTAAATTTTATTTTAGGTTTTTGAGGCACATTATCTCTTCCCAGTGAGAAAGACAACTGACATGTTGCACAGTTTTGAATATGGATTTTCTGAAACAAGAACACAATTTAATGGAAGAATCTCTCTAACAAACTTGCAGAGTTTCTCGCATTCTTCCTTAAACCCGCTCTAAACTGGGCCCAATTCCGACTGAAGTAACTAATATATAATTAATATATGATTCTATTGGATTGGTCGTCCTTTTGTTGAGTTTGTTGCTGGTTAGTACTGTCTTCAAAGTTAAGTGCTATTAAGTCCCTTAGCATGAGTAAAGATCCAAAAGAATTGTGTAGCTTTAAAACAGGTGCTGTGTATGTGATTTGGGAGCACCTACAATCTGAGTTTTTTAGTTGTTAATGCTGTGTGTGGTTTTAAAACAGAACAGCAACCTTTGTTAACACACTGCAAAGCATAGTTGTTCTTCATTTTTCCCCAATTCCTCAAAAGCAGTTCCAATTCAGAGATCCATGATAACATTTTAATTGTACTGCAAGCGTTCAGATAAGCTGCTATATATGTACAGTACTGTTTCATAGCCACTACATTGTTGCTTTTACTACCTTTTGTTATGTTTTTCAGTTTGCTCATGAAGTCGGTGAAACGCCATTGAATGCGGCATATCTGATAATGCAAATGAATTTGTTTTATCGGGGCTTTGCCACACCTTCTCCCTAACTTGCGCACTTGATTTTTTCTTTGTTGTTGCACACACACGTATGGTTTTCAGCATGCAACTTGTAATGACCCTGTGTTTTCAAGATCCTTCCAGTCTGATGTTCTTTAACTGTTTTTCTTCTTTCTACCTACAGCGGAGCCTGCAGATCTCTTGAAGATTTTAGACTTTCATAGTTTACCTGAAGGGGTCACGAAAACAACGGGGTTTTGTGCACAAAGGAAGTCATCAAAAGGACCTGATGTTGCTTACAGAGTATCCAAAGAGGCCCAGCTCAGCGCTCCTACCAAACAACTCTATCCTTGTGAGTATAGTGCCTTTGTCACACCTACTGTAGGAACACCTCACTGTAGCACCATCCAGGGACAATCTAGTGAACATCACAGTATGGGAATAAGACACTTTAATAACACTGTACTAAAGGAACCCATCAGTGTAAGAACAGGGATGCCTGGATTCTGCACTGTCCTAAAACCTATATGTAAAAGTACTGCATTACACGAACAACACTATGCAGAAACTTGGAAGCAAGTAAACCACACTAGGAGGTCAAAGTAGTGTTGCCTATGATGCATATTAGATTAGCTAATTCTTAAGAAGCTTCTCAAAATTGCTAAATTGTATATAAGAATAATAAAACAAAATCCAGTATAATTGTCTAAATGGATGCAGTATGAGAATTTAAGAAAAAAAAGAGCCTAAACTATGATTTAATAAACAAGCAAGTTCTTGGCAAGAATCTGCATTTTTCTCACATGTGGCTAAATAACACAGAAAACAAACTAGCAAAAATGATTTTAAGAGGGCATTAAGAAATGAAATAGCAGTATAACGATGATGCAATGCTGTGAAAATAGTGTGCGCTTGGCATGGTATCAAACAGATTTATTTCTGACAAGAAGTATAAAGGCAGATAATGGACATGTTTAATTCCATGGTCATGAACATGGGAATAACATGCTTTTATTAGTTCTTAATCTTCTTTACCTTGAAACATAAGCCAAATTCTTCATTATAGGATGTAATGTTATACATATGAATACATAATACATCAGCCTATAACATTTTTCTTTTTTGCATTCAATTATTTCATTTCTTAAATATCAAACTCATTTTGGTTGTATTTTCATCCACTGCTTAATTTTGATTCTTACCCCAATGGTCCTTTTTCTTTTTAAAGTTGAACATAAGCTTTTATTGAGAAGAGTTACACAATAAAAAATAAAGGTAAAGAATAAAAAAGAAATTAAAAAAAGAAAAAAGATAAAGACAATACATTAAATGTAGTGCCTTTATAGACCATCATGTTTTTGCACATTTGTAAGTGTTTATGCATCACCTTATTCACTTCATCATTGCCAGTTTGCTGTTTCTGCTGTGATATATTTGCCAGTTTCACTCTGAAAGATGTAACATCTCATGCCTTTATCCTTTCATGAGCATCCAGTGCAGTTTTAAATATCTTTAAAGCCATTTTCAATACAACCCCAGTGCAGCAGAGAATAATTAATCTTGTCCATGAGCCTGGACACAACTTTCCTCCGCTTTTCATTGTATCAGTCATTGGCTTTTTCAGTTTGCAACCCAGATGCCTGACAAGAGGAAAGGAAGACAGAGGAAAAAACAGCATTTAGAAGCAGACTGATTAGTTCATTTTTATGTACAGTATGTAGTAGACATGCTTCCTGTGAAGAACGTGTCATTGCAAACCAAAGGGTTTAGTAGGCAGCTAGGGGTATCATAGCCATTGAGCTGACGTGGCAGTTTGCTGTACAGCTGTTTTCTCCCCTGTCTCCTACATCCAAACTATTCTCATTTGCCCAGCTTTTCTTCTCTTGTTCTTTATGTGAAGCATCTGCTCAGTGGTGTTTATATTTCTTGCAAAACTAAGTCAGCCCTGTGATTCATTCCTTTGAAATTCAGCTATTAACAATTTAACTGCTGGAACAAACCACAAACTCAGTCCTCCTATTAAGAAACTATATCTTTTCTATATAGTGAAATGAAAATGAAAATGCTAACTGAATCTTTCTAATATATATATAAGAAAGATTCAGTTAACATTTTCATTATGTTTCCTGTGACAAGAGGTTGCAAGCAGTACCAACTTGTAGTTCCATGAGTGGAGTTGCGCCCAGCCAGACACTCACTATGTAGGGTTATTCATTCAACCTGGATAAGTCCTTCTAGAATCTTCAAGTCTGGAACTAAGGCAGGGACCTCTGCTTCAAGAAGAAGGAAATGTATATTTAATGTTTTCCAGAAGGCAGCGAATGAGATCATTTATTGCATTTTATTATTTTCTTTCCTCTTTTTGCCACTCAGGGTTGGTTTGGACCAGTGTGCTGGTTCTAATTATTGCCACAGTATGCCTGCTTTCTCCTTCCAAAGGCAGAAAATGGCTGTTTTAATGATCCCTACACTACAGTGTACACTACAGTTTTGTCTGACACAGCAGATTTATGTGTAGAACATCTTACTTCTGCAGGACCATCTGCGGGACCTACTTGTTCCATGTCCAAGTCTGTTTATTTGTCCTTTGGAGTGTGCATCACAATATTTTTATCCACTGCTAAAATGATCAGATTAAACATTCATACCTAACTTATGAACATTTGACATATGTGACAAATTCAACATGGATTGATCATAAAAAAATTGACGAAATGAGTTTAGGTTTCAACATTTCCTCCAGTTTTATACGCCCCTTATTTCACACTTGCACCTCCATTGCAGTCCGAGGGTATAAATTCTGCAGTTTATTAAGAAATCTGCTGCTTGGTCCTGAATGTGGCCTTGAATTTTTAAAAGATTTTTCAATCAATTTTCAACTGCTGTAGTGAACATCTACGCATTTCCTTGAAAGTGTTTCTTAATGAGGAAAAGAGGACCTTCATTAAAATCTCTTTTGAAAAAAAATTCTTAAAATTAAAGAAATTTTGAATATTTACACATACAGTACATACTCCACAAGCAAATATATATTCAAGAAATGGTGGCATGAGTGCAAACAGATAATACAGAGTACTGTTTCCTCAGCTTCCCAACTCTCCCCACCCAGGTTCATCATGGTTAACCAGTTTAAGACTCTTGTAACCAGACTTACACGTGTTTTGGTGCTGGGGAGGGGTGGTTTGGTAGGCACAAATCCCAAGAGCTTGTAACTTGGCTTGGTCTTGTGGGCACTGTATGGAGTCTTCAAGGGTAAGTTGCCAAACATTGCAGATGCCAAGCCTATAAAAACACAGCATGGGGAAAAGTGATTGCACTGCATTCACCATACAGGAAGGGGTTAGTTTCCCAAAGATCTTGGCATGGGTTTCAATATGACCATTTAGCTGGGTGGTCCTTTTGTATACAAAAAGGTTGACATCACTTTGTCCATCGGTGACTGCATGCAACAAGGTTAAATCCAGTTTCTGGATATATGTCAAAGCAGCTGACCAAACCCTACTCTCAGACATGGTGTCATCTAAAAGCAAAGAGGAGACACATATCAACGGCTAAAGTTAAATCTACAGTACATACTTGCTTGTTGCCTGAACATTTATCCTTTTCACAGAGTATGCACCTTACCTCTTACCTGTATTTCTGTTTATCATCCTCTTATCCTGCTTACAAGAAAAATCCCTATAGCCCCTTCTGAGGGATTCCCTGCATCCGTAAACCCCCTGGCAGTGCCTATGGAATCTTTAAATTTGTAATGACACGGTCAGTCAATATCAGAGAAAGTTCGCATTAAACAGTAGACACCATAGAACCTTCCATCATTTATTTTGAAATTGTCTGGTAGTTTGGAAGTGACAGCTTCTTAACATACACTGTATGGGCAAAGGTATGTGGACACCTGAGCATCATACCCATATGTGCTTATTGAGCATCCCATTCCAAACACATGGGTATTACATAGGGAGTTTTTCCCCCTTTGCTGCTGTAACAGCCTCCACCTTCTGGGAAGGCTTTCTACCACATTTTGGAGCATGGCTGTAGGAATTTGTGCACATTCGACCTCAAGACTATTATGATGTTGGGTGAGAAGGCCTGGCTTGTGGTCGGAATTCCAGTTCATCCCAAAGGTGTTCAGTGGGGTTGAGGTCAGGGCAACTGTGCAGGGCACTCATGTTCTTCAACACCAACCTGGGTAAACCAATTGTTGGTGAAGCTCACTTTGTGCATGGGGGGGCACAGTTATGCTTGAGCAGGAAAGGAGCTTCTTCCCCAAACTGTGGCCACAAAGCTGGAAGCTCACAATTGTCTAGAATGTGTTTGTATGCTGCACGGGTGTGGCTGAACCAGCTCAGCTCAGTCATTAGAAGGGGGTCCACATACTTTTGACCATACAGTGTATATTTAATGCTATAGTAGAATTCCGGTGTCATTTCTGCTCTATGGTTTTGAATGGACATTTATTTTCAGAGCAGTTAAGTAGTTTGAACAATTACACTATAATTTCTTTCCTTAGCTCATTTTTTTATCCAAAGGGGTATAGTATTGTTTTTTTTATGGCTAGATATTTTACGGGAGCAGTTCATGTTAAACCACTGGACCTCAGCCACAAACTACAGACAGACCCCTCCTGGGATCTGAACCGGCAACTTTCAGGGTACGAGAATGTGTTCTTAAACAGTGCACTATGTACTAATTCATACTCTGTGTTTATGTGCAGATTTCTTCTGGTCGATTTTACTTTGGACCCTAAGCTAAGCTAAGCTAAGCTAAGGCACACTTTTTCTTGCTTCCTACAAAAAACAGAAGAGCCAAGCAAAAGGCTACACAGTTACCTAGGGAAAATGTTCTCAGGCTGCAAATGAGAGACAAGTGCTGTTATCAGGGTTACCTAAAAAAAACCTTTTGGAAAATATTTTCCAACTGTGTTAAATGGAGGGATAGTGTACTGTTTTCCACAGATAAAGTGAATGGGTGATGGTTATTACCAAAATTGCTTTCCTGCTGCCAATTTTTATTGCTAAGAACAAATAAATACCTTTAACAAAAATACATAGTAAGAAACTAATCTATCTTGATTTGGTAAAAAAGACATTCTTGGCTCTTTAACTTAGTTAAAATTACATCTTCAAAGCAACAGAAAGGATCTATTATTATATTTATATATACACACACACAAATTTTAAACATGTA
The DNA here is from genome assembly GCA_018136845.1 of Heterotis niloticus. Classification (NCBI taxonomy): domain Eukaryota; kingdom Metazoa; phylum Chordata; class Actinopteri; order Osteoglossiformes; family Osteoglossidae; genus Heterotis; species Heterotis niloticus. The sequence goes on from CM030891.1 coordinate 24,294,997, forward strand.
TTCATCCTTTATGTGATGCTATTTAGTTAACTTGTTAGCTTTTGGTCAGCATCAATCTGTCTTCATCGTTGTGTAAAACTGGGAAAAATTCAGACTGAATTAAACATAGCACATACAAATTCTTTTTCACCGTTTGAGGTTCACTTATCATTCTCTGCTTAAACACATATGCAAAATGTAGTTTCTCCTGGACCATAGTGCACAATATGCTAGACAGACAACATGAGAACACCATTATATTATTTTATATATAATCATTTATATTTATATGTTTATGTATGCAGTAATTTAGTCAGATGAGTGGTCAAGGTTGATTCAGTTCCTGGCAATAGAGGAATATGGAATGGAAACTTTCACCTAAGAGATTGTTAAATTAATTTTCACTTGGAGATATTATTGCCAGTTTAGTTATTGCAGCCTGATGGTAGACTTTAAAAACTACTGGGTAGTTGATGGTGACAACATTTTTGGCTCATTTCCTGTACATGGGTTTGATTATTTATCTTACTTGTTAATTCACTTTTTAACTTAAATTACATCTGATCCTGCTGCAAAGGCAAGTCAACAAGCTTTTTTCTTTCAACGGTATTTTATTTCATTTATTTTTATACATTGCTAAGGTAGATACTCTATTTTATTTTCTGTTGACAGCTATAGTGAATTCTTAAATATGCCTTCTTTTCTCCATCATATGTATGTTTTAATAGAAAGTAGACTTGAAGAATGTATTAAAAATCAACAAAAAATTCAGTTATGCCATGTTTGTGCCTCTGTAGGGTCTCATCAATTAGAAATTAAAAGTTAAAATGTAAATTCCCTCAATATTACAGCCTCGTTCATTGTGCCATCAAAATCTTGTTTCATGACATTCCAAATCTGAAGCCATAGGTACAAAAATTGTTACCTTTTATTTGGAGGTCCACGGTCTTCCCTCTGGAAAGACTGGGTTGCTTTCTCTAGTTGAGGGGAGGAAAACTGCCTAGAGATCGTAACTTGTAACTCAGAGATGTTCACAACTAACTTCACAACTGCATTTGCTCAAGTGATGCCAAAACCCATAAAAATAGAGATATTTAATATTAAGTAATAAATTACATTGTTATAACAATTATAATTATAATAATACAAGACAAATGACAAATAAGCATATTTATATTAAAATTAAAACTGTGAAAATTCCCAAATGCTTGGCTCTTGTTACTCATAAATGTGAAACATTGTTCTCTTAAGCTGCTAAAGGATATTAATTTCCCATGTATACATGAAAACTCTTAATTCTCACATCAGACTCATATCTCAGGGTTTACTGTGCATGCATCTCAGGGTTTTGTCTATTGTGACGGAAAATGGGGGGTGGATATTGAAAGGTGGATTAATTCAGTCTTGTAGGTGCTGTTCTGATCTGTGGTGGTGAAGTGGGAGTTGAGTTTTTGGACAAAGTTCTTAATTTTCCCCTCAGTCTACATCCCCATCCTCATCTTGGGTAATGACCAAAAGAACAAGACTGGAGATACTAGCAGCCAGCCTTGGAATAGAACTGCTGCTCTTTCAGATTGAGAGGAGCCAGTTGAAGTGGCTTGGAAATGTTGAAAGGATGTCCCCCGTCGACTCGGGGGCAGACTTGGGGCACAGTGAAGAGACTGCCTCTCTCCTCAAATTTGGGAATGCCTGGGGATCCTCTAGGAGATGAAGATAATGGTGGGGAACAGGAGAGTGTGGTCTTGCCTCTCCTAGAAAACCAGGCAGGAAACTGACTGACTGACACATCTTACTGTATAATATTAAACGTGTGAATGCAGTGGCCCAAGAAAACACATTACAGTAGACGGTAGGTTTTCAGAAGAAAACTGAGTATATATAGTAAAACTTTAGTTTTTACTCCATTTGTTGGACTGCTAGTTTTAGTGGACCATTTTGGTATCATCATTACAGATGGTTTTACCATTGCAATGGAGTTCCACAGAAATTTAATTGATGAACAGGATTTTCTCCCAAAATTCAGCAGTTGTGCTTTTACCACATTACAGAGAATTTCTCATTCTATACTGTGCCAGTCTAAAATTGGAACAGTTGCAGTACAATTCAGGATACAGAACAGGCAATTAATCTCTCTAATGTTCTTCATTTTTAAAAATTTTTTGGTATCATCCCTGGCATAGTTCAACCTTTGAACTAAATCCTTAAAGACTTTTTCTGAATAAAAGATTTACAGCAAGACCAAAAGACCAAAGTGTGAATGTTTCAGTAGCAAAATTTACTTTACAATGTGAACTGCTCTTTTAGATGTAAAATATGCTTGTATACTTGCAGTTGTTTTCTGTACTCTGTCGTAACCACATTCTTTCCAGTGAACCATTCACATTAACTAAATGGGGTTTTAATACAATTTTATTTACACAGCTGCAACCAATTGATTACATGTGTTGTGTTTTTGTTTATACGCATAAGAAAATGTCTCTTCAGTAAATCGTTTTTCCAGGTTTAAAATATTTCATTCTGCTATGATGTAGCAGCCAGTCAAACCATTTACACAATTTATTTATTAATATACTTGATCAGTTTTCCCAGTTGCAGAGCAAAGAAAATTAGTTGTCATGGCAAACAATACATTTAACTGAGAACTTTTTGAACCACTCTGTACTATAACTTGAAAAGGGTAGCTTAAATGAAAAGCTTCAGCTGAATTTGACATGAACTTTTGTACAAAAAGGAGTTAATGGCAAACTCCAGCTGTGCAAAAAGGATCTGTCACCTTATGATATCTGAAATAGTTCTCTGTGCCAAACTGAATTCCGCTCCATCTTTCAACAGTGAACTGAGGGTTATGATGTACTGAATGCCTTTGCCAGTCAAATGCAGCAATGTGTATTTTGTACAGCAAAAAACAAATAAGAAAAATGCCATAGCTGATGAGAGGCTTTGATTCTCCATCTGTGTCTGGAGAGCCTTTTGCCAAACCCCCAACCCCCCTCCTTTTTCTTTCTCTGGAGTGCGAGCGTTTGTTGAGCTCCAGACATGGAAATAACTGCCAACTTCTTGAAGCCACCAAAGCAATTCTGTGAGACTCAGCATTCCTTGGTCCTTGCCCTAGGGGTCTCACCCGTCCTTTTCCCACCCCTGCTCCTACCCACAGCCCCTATTCGACATGGGTGAGGGGGAGGGTGTTTAAGGATTGCTGTATGGGTGCAGAATATCTCATGCTCCCCTGATGTGGTGTTCAGCCCCACGGTGGGGGAAATCTTCATTCTGAGGGTTGTGTATGGGAAACCCGCAGTGCTGCAAACAATGCAGACAGCAAGTTCTGCAGACTGTGACTGCACAGGAGCATCTGTCTACCAGATGCAGCTTGAGAAGCAAAGAGGACAGCCGGAACATGCGTGTTTCTTGCAGGAGGACTTGCAGATGTTGCAAATCAGAGAAATTTTTTTAAGAAGTATCCTGGACAAAGCTTTTTGTATTTTTTTGTTCTTATGACATTGCAGTTGTAATGACAGACTGGGGTTCCTGGCATGCTCTTGGAATGGAAAATGGCTGCTAAACATTCTGCTTACATCTTAGTTAGACACCGTATCATTTTAGATCTGCATGCACCATTTATGAAGACATGAGTCACCCAGATTTATTTGCTAAACCATACAGTATGATGCATTTTGGCCTATACTGATTCTATGAATCACTGCAGCATATCCACTGGTTTCAGTCTTAAGATGCACTCCCTAGGTTGCCTGAGGACTTTTGGTCTGGGCAAGGAGACATAAAAAGATATTTGCTAAATGCATAGCACCACAGCTTCTTGCTACCTTTTACACATTACAGCACTAATATAATTGAATACATACATTTTGAATACATATATATATATGCATGAATTCAATACATAGGAATACGTCCATCAGTCTATTTCCCTCCCTAAATATACTTGTGTTTTAGCTTCCCTGTGTGCAGTCTTGCTTCCTGTCTTATATATACAGTAACACCTCTAAGAGCAATCTAGATACATTCGTGAGAAAAGGATCACTTTGTGAAACAGTGCGATGAGATCAATAATTCAAAATATTGCACAAATAGAGCTTTGAAACTATGCATTTCTGTGCAACTAAGTAGATCAGTTGCACCTTTAATAACAGCACATGAACACAGGAAATAGTGTTTAAAAGAAAACAAATGCAAAATTTGAAAAGTGAACATTTTTACAGCTTTTTAACAATGTGCTAAATTATTTTGTGAAGGATTTGTTAAAGTTAAAAAATATAGGAGTACAATTGGGAAGCATTGCTTTAGGCGATTTCTCTTTATTTTAGTGGTGCTGTTCTGAAGACCAGTTGACAAGTTATTTGCATACTCCTCTCCTCTTTCTCTCAGTATCCTGCATGCTGTGGTTATTGAAACCCACCTCACCTCTCTGTTACATCTCACTATGCTAAATAAAGAGCTTTAACCCCTTTATGCCAGGAGTTCTTCAGGTCACCATCCGCAGCCTAGAGAATCACTCTTGATCTTCCACCGTAAGCTAACTGTTCTCTTAATAAGACTGCACATACAAATAGAAAAAAAAGTACCTGCATTTCAATCCTGGAAAAAGCTTTTTGTATTTTTCTGTTCTTTCAGGCAAGAAAGCATGTAGCTGTATATTCAGTGGCTGTTTTTAGATAGGTGTCAGCCGTTGACATAAAACTATGATGCATGTATCTTGCCCACCCAGCTTCAAGTTTCCCTGAAGATTTCTCAATCCTGACAACGGTGAAACCAAAGAAAGGAACCCAGGCCTTTTTGATGTCCATCTACAATAGCCAAGGCATCCAGCAGCTGGGCATGGAAGTGGGCCGCTCGCCTGTGTTCCTTTATGAAGACCACATGGGCAAACCTGGGCCTGAGGACTACCCTCTGTTTAGAGGCATCAACCTGGCTGATGGGAAGTAAGTAAGAACAAATTTTTCCCTCCATCCAGGGTTCCTGCTTTAGCCCTGCAGCAGTGTAATTGCTTCCTGGGCTGCATGGTAATTACTCGTCTCAAGCTGTTGTCTCGGATGAATTATGATTTTAAAATTTGTGTCAGATGCACTTAAGCCAAATGGAAAACTGCAAAGGGCGAATTACAGCAATGCCTCAACCGCTCTGCCTTTCTTGTAGGTGACTGGAAGAACACTGATAGTTTCGACATGGCATCTGGTTTTTATGGCTGTAATGTACTGTACCAGACAGCACTTCCCATTTGTGTTAGCACTGATTAGAACTCGTACAGTATGACTGGTAGTGGCTCTGTTTTCAGAACTGAGTGTCTTTGACCAGAAAAATGGAGGAGTATTTGGCCATAATAGCAATTATTATTAGTGGTATTAGTATTAGCATGCTTTGTTTATTTTAAAGCATGTAATTTATGTGAAAAATAATTTATTTACTGCTTGAGTAGGGAAGGAGAATAGCACCTTAAAGCAGTTTTGGGGTTTAAGTGTGACCCTGGTTCTCTCTCTCTGGGGTTTGCATACTCCCTCGCAGTACGGTGTATTTGGTTTTTTTTTTCTGCTATGGACTAGACTACACCCTAAAAAAGATCTTGACATGAAAAAAAAACTTTTTAAAGCTTTTTAAAGCATAAACTTGCAGGTGTTAATGAACGGATGCTGGTTTAACAGAGTGATACAGATGCCAAGAACTTGTGCAAATGTGTGTAATCTTCCTTCATCAGGTGGCATCGAGTGGCGATTAGTGTGCACAAGCAAACCATCACCATCATACTGGACTGTAAAAAGAAGATATCAAGAAGCCTTGATAGAAGTCCGCACCCTATTATAGACACCAAAGGCATTGTGGTTTTTGGAACTAGGATACTTGATGAAGAAGTCTTTGAGGTAGGTTGACTGTTTCGAAAATGATTGTATAGTGTTGCTGGCTAGTGTTGGGAGAAGAGTAGAGATTGATTAATTACTCATATACTAAATTAATGTTCAATGCCACTTACTAAAACTACAAATCTGAAAAATTATATAAGTACATTTGTATTATTAGTAGTGATAGAAACAGTATTAGTTATGTAATAGTAGTGTTATAGTAATAGCCAGTAAAGTTAGTAATAGTACATGCTCTTTAAATTAAACTTTTTTAAATTTTTTTGCTTTTTTTCTGGGAATTTTTTACTAAGAATTTTCATTCATTTTTAGGTAGGCTTTCTAAAACAGTACCTTTTGAGTGATTTAGAAGAAACTGAATGGATTATTTCATGAAATTATTTCCTTTATCCATCTTTAGCCATTCATGTGTCATTTGGTGGAAAGTGAACTTTGGTGTTTATGTTTGATATCTTTTCTGGATCCAGGTAATTCAAAGTCATAAGTTATATATGACTTTGTGAAGAAATCACACAATATGGTAATTCCAAAGGTGGCTATTTAACAGTACAGAAGGTCCACGAGTTACAATGGTCTGACGATTTTTCGACTTTACCATGGTGCGATAGCGATGTGCATTGAGTAGAAACTGTACTTGGAATTTTGAATTTTCATTTTTTCCTGGGCAAGGGATATTTGGTACGATACTCCCTCATGATGCTGACCAGCGGCAGCGATCCGCATCTCCCAGTCTGCCACGCGGTTGCTAGTGTATACAACTGGGTGAGGCCTGTGGAAACTGAGCACTGACAGGAAGTCCGAGTAGGAACTAAATCCCGCCCCCAAATTGGTTCCTATGCCAATCAATGCTCAGTGTGAAGATGGGGGCGGAGAGACTGCCTGCGCTCCGTCGCTGAAGCGACCACAGGTGTGACAGAAGGTTAGCTGTATTAAATGCATTTTCAACTTAAAATATTTTCAGATTGCGATGGGTTTATCAGAACGTAATCCCATCATAAATTGGGGACCGTCTGTACTGTATTTAAAATAAAGGCAAACATCATTCATAAAATAGAATTGGCAAGATGTATGTCAGTCTGATTATACCATTTTCTCAGTAAGCATAATTTTTTTCTGAAATATTACAGATGTTAATATATACAGGAATTGGTTAAAAATGCAAAGAATTTACTACCTTCACAGAACTGAGAAAACTTCTTTTTTTATCGCCTCTCACATATATTCACGCAAGATTTCTTTAAGATTTTGAGAAGTGCTGAACAAATGGTCACAAACATGATGCTTTGTTGGTTTACATTGTATATAAGATTAGGGGGAAGGAATCAGTAAACTCAGAAGAATCCAACACATTAAAAGTTCCAGGTTCTAAAAACACCATTATGTTCATTGAATATACTTTCATTTTTCTGTAGTGCATGGTGTTTTGGAAAAATCCAGACCATTACATTTTTCTGTTTTTATAAATTAAATGATAAATGTTGTAAAAGTTTACCAAAGCATTTGACAGATACTTTTGAACTTGGACCAGTGACTCATCTCACCTGCAGCTGTGCTATGTAATGCAACACATGCAGATGACATTACACTATTTGGAATACTAGTGGTGGCAGACATAACTCAAACTGTATTCTTCAAACACTCTGAGTTTAAATGTTCCATTTGCGCTAAAAATCTGCGTTGAAATTTATGTCACGCCTTTCGAAGGCTTGTGTTGGCAGATACAAATAGATCTTCCTCAAGTCTTCTCTTTATAAAATATTCAATTGACAGTGTAAAAAAAAGTCAAGTTTACATTTGCCTGTGAATAAAGTACCTTGGAAAAGTGTTTAAACCTCTTGACAATTATCAACATTATCTGGATTACAAATTATGTTTGCACATTATTTTCAAATCAGTGTTTTTATTGTGAACTCATGCGCTCCAAAACAACATTTTCAGAGCCGAAATAAGTGATTTTAAAGAAGAAAAACCGAAATATGCTATTTGTATAAGCATTTATAGCCAACACGTAATACTTGGTACAATCATCTTTTGCCACAATAGCAGCTTTAAGTGCTTTGGGATAAGTTTGCACCAGCTTACCAGCTGGACACTGTTCAGGAGTTTTTTTTCCCCATTCATCTTGGCAAATCTGCCAGCAATTTGTCCAGGTTTGTTGAATTATGCCACAATTTTGAAGTAGTGCCACAGATTGTTAATGGGATACAAAGGATTTGGATTGTTATAAATTACACATTGCAATATATGAAACAATATGAAAATAAACACTGTTTTGGAAAAAGATACAACCCACCACAGGGTGAGCGCATTCAATCAAAACTTCTGTCCAAATATGGGTTTTGAAACTGGGAGGTCTACCACAAAGTTTTGTTAACTTGGAAGATGTTTTAAGAGCTCATGTAAGGCTTTAGCTCAAGGCACAGATGTCTGCAGTTGATTCTAGAGCATCCTTATGATGCACAGGTCTTAATTCAGGTGCAAATGTATCTCTGGTTCATTATCTCTAGCTTCCCTTTTACTTTTCTCTGGTAAATGTCTTATTGTAGTAGTTGACTTTCGGTGGTGCACAAGTATTTGTGTCCATGCATGACTGAGGATGTTGCTTTGGCTGTATAAACAGGCAGATCTTGTCCCCAGCTTAATAGCACCGTTGCTCTGCATTGACTGCCAAAAGGTTCATAATAATGGACTGGATACAACATTATGAGAAATTAAAGTCTTCTGGCAGAGGCAGATGTGTATGGGCGCTTTTAAGTCTGAGAACTGTTATTGTAGTGATATATAACTGTTTTCATGAAGTGGCTAAGAAAAAGCCCTTATTAACTGTCTAGGCATCCACTGTTTTTGGCAGAGTCCTATGCTACAACCCACTGATAGTTCCAATAAATTATATGAAAGATACTGCTTAAATTTTTTGAAGGTGAAGGTAATGGCTTTAGTATTTTGCCGCTCTGCTGAAATGTATCTACTGATTATGTAGCACTACATACCCAACTTTATAATTTAGTCCATGCTGGCTGTCAAATTTTTTAATATTTTACTCAAGTTCTGTCTGATTTCCGAGTGTCACTGCGCTCAAGTACATCACAACTTTGGCTGAACAACTCCCCTGAAAGCGTAATAAATGGAAAAACCTGTGATTTGTGTACGCTGCGTAAAGCACCCGGTGTAAGAGGGCCTGTTAAAGCAATCTGTAATGTAGTCTTCGAAACAGAGGTGACCAAACCACAGGGAGGAAATTGGAAAACGCAGCCGGGCCCGGACACAGAGAGACAGATGCTGGCGATTTATGCATTTGCCCAAAACCGATGTCAAAAATGGGATGACGAAACCCAGCAGCTACTGCTCCCCCCATAGCTCTTGAGTCAAAGCCAGACAGGAGAAGTATAGGTGAGTGGGATTTCCATCCTGTTAAATGCTACTTTTTCATGCCAATGCAGAGAGCCAGGAAGAAGTTCTAAAATACAGTGTTTACTACGCTGTGGAATTCCCAGCGTTGAAGGATTTGTATTTAGGCTCATACCGTTAACATTTTTCTCAAATGTTCCCTCGTCTGATTTTTCTTCCAGTCTCCTCCAATTATTTCATCCCAAGTCCTTTCCTAACTTTTTTCCTACTTTTTTCTGACAAAATGACAACTTTTTTCATGTCCAGCGCTACCCCTTTATAGGCGGAGGGATTTAGCAAAGCCCTCAGATCATTTTGTGACAATAAATGCACGTGACACTGCGGCATTTCATGTTGAAATTCAGATATAATTCTGTTTTATAGCTTTTGTGCAGTTCCCACTAATGGAAAAGTATGTTGCTCAGTTCTCAGCACTTTCCTTTTTCCCAGCATGGTAGGCTCAGACAGTCGCTGATATCTAGAATCGTGATTTAGCCTTCCTGGTGTTATTTACAACTACAGGACAGGGAATTATGTTTTCCAGGGATTAGAAACGTGATTTGAGACCCAGCTACATGTGCGCAATGGTAGATTTCATGCAAGAATTCATGCAAACTGACACAAACGTTTGCATGTCACACAATCACCAGCTTGGAAACACAGCCTGTTTACCCCAGGAGAGGGATGAAGTTACCCCTCCACCGGGGTAACTTTCATTAACTCATCACAGATGTTTGGGCTTATAATTATTAGAACAGACCCAGAAGTTTGCCCTCCAGAACTTTTTTGGTGAGTGAGTTCACCAAAATGCCAAAGAAAACATTCCCAGAATCCACCGTGCCTTCAAGCTGAGCTCAGTCCAGTCTGCTGGGAAGACTGCAGATGGGAGTCAGCAACACAGACAGCGCTCCCAGGATGGAGCCTGCAGTCCCAAGCAGCCTGACCTTCAGAGAGAGATGCGTGAGCATACAGGAGGGAGGAGAATGGAGAGAGGTGATAGACATGTTGTTGCTGGCGGATGTTCCGGGCTCCCTGATTCCTGCTGTAGCTACAGGGCAGCGAAGGGATATTGATTTATGGTTTTTGTGTTGTTAGTTGATCCTTGCAATATGTAATTTGGTTAAGCGGATGAGTTTGAAATGCCACTGGTTTGGCTTGACTGTTGACTTAGGCTGAATTTGGGGTACTCTAAATATAAGTTTTTCAGTGGTTGGAAAAGAGCCTTCTGAATGGGAGCTGGGCCTCCAGCTTTTAAAGGCTTTTATGCTCTCTGACAAACTAAGCGATACAGGCCCAAAATTATTGTATTACTCATACGGCCCTTTTTCCACTGACCTCACTTTCGCAACTCAGTATGACTTCATAGTGGGAAAAGCGTGACTCAGATGATCGATGGACAAGTAATGACTGTCCAGCGGTGTAAGCCTTCCCATTCCAAAACCAGATTCCCACTTCAGCATGTTTTCCAGCTGTGCTATAAACCAAATATCAGTGGATGTGGATTGAGTTCCTTCTTGTTAGCAGCTAAAAATGCAAAATGCAACAGTATCTGCAAATGCTTCTGTGCTAAGGGTTATTACTCTGGATTCAGATGTGTCAAGAAATCCCAAAATAAACAAGCTGAGCAGAGCATATTCTTGTTAGTGGAATACCCGTCATCCACACAAACTCCTTCACTCCACGTGAAATCAGACCTCAAGGCTGGGTGGGCCAGTGCAGAACAGTGCAGAACTCTTCACTCATACCACTCCCATGTAGATGTCTGGAGCAGGGATAGGAAAGATCTCACGTGTTCCCCAGCTGAGCTGGCGTCAGCAGTGCAAAGCTGCTCTGGGATGTTTTGTCGCTGAAAAAAACGATGGAGAAAAAATTCAAACAGCTGCTGTTGGTTCTGCTGAAGCCGTGAGCTCAGTTCTATCATCCTGCAGCGCGTTGCAAGACTCGTGCCCAGGATATGTCCATTCTGAGTCAACAGTGTTCAGCATGGAAACCTAAGGGAAAAACCCATTCTGCCCCCATCTGGTTGTAAATTGTAGGTGAACTGGAACTTGGGGGTGACTGGAAAAAAAATAAACTTTTTAAGCAACCTTCCACAGAGTGAATAAAATCATAAATAAATATACAAATCAATGCTATCGTCCTTTCACAATCCCATAAAAATCTACTTTTTGTCTTCAAGAGTGGAGTAATTTGTCGGCTATGATGATAACAAAGGATGATGGCTGACATTTTTTTACTGTTGAGTTACTTATGACTTATTTAGCTTTATTTCATTTCAATTATTGTACATGCTAAATAAAGCAAAACAACTATTTAGAATATGGTTAATAAAGAATTTAACTCTTTATATGAAGTATGTAATTTTTTTTAACTTTTTTGCTGTTCAGTGCCATATGAAAATTAGTCCTTCTGAATATTTTCTGCTACAGTCTGGCCACGGTGTCGAGGCGAGACAAATAATGTGCTTTTTCATTTTTTTTCCAGTCATTTGTATAGGATGATAGAAGAAAAAGGGTCACAAGGTGAACACTTGTGAACCAGCTGAACGAGGCAGCACTGTGCCTTCATTGTTTCTGAATGCAAGGGAAATTTTTTCCTTGTACAACCTTTCTTTGACTTGAGTGGTGGCTGGAGAAATTTCGGAATTGTTGCCAACACAATGGTGGACATCTGTGCACCTGGACTCTGTGTATGAATTTATGCTATGCTATGGCCAGCTGTAAGAGGGGCTTAATACACGTTTGGTCTGTTAATCGCCCCTTACCTCCTTCTGCATGACCTGATCTGTGTCTTAGTCTCTGACCCGATCTTACAGCAAATTTGTCATAGAGTAAAGTAGGGGTTTAGGATAATAAATGAATCATTTCCTCTATAATCTATGATAAAACTGAACAATTTATGTCCAACGTTTATGCCTAAAGATAAAATTTATCATCTTGAGTTACAGTTTTACTGCGGTGTCATTTTAGTTGGCTTGTATACTTTGCTCCATCTTTACTCTTTGCTTTATTATAGTGACAATTGTAAATGTATAACAGGTCGATTGAACTGTAAACCCACTGTAAGATAATCTATAATCAAGAGTGTTGTATAAAAGGGTCATCATTGCTTTATTTGTTCAATCCTTTACCAAAGAGAAAAGTCAGATTGGGGATGGTGTGGTTTTTTCAGAACGGTGTCATCACAACAGCGAATCACATGTAGGAGCGCTCATCCGGGAATGCGGCGACATTTTGTCCCTAGCGGGATTCACATTTCCCCCATGTCTAGTGAGGTGGAAGGCAATAGTGGAGAGGTTGTTATTGCTGAGATCTGGGATGCAGATGACATTCCGACATTGTACGTGACCTTCAGAATGATAAACATTTTTGTCTGACAGCAGTCAAAATGTGAGGCCCTCGGTTGCACACTTCTCTAAAATAGGCCTCGAAATTGCACGGCTGCAATCTCAGCAGTCGACCATAATTTCAGATCGCAGCTTTTGTTTGTGATTGTGGAATGGTTGGGATGGAAATGGGAAACTACCGGGTGCTTCTTTTAAATGTTGTAATTAAGGTCTTCTCTGTTTCAGTTTGGTTTCAGTGAACCTGTCCTCTAGGCCTTTCATCTCCAAGCTAGACAATTCACCAATCTCCAACGGAAAAAAAAAAAAAAACATATATATATCTCGATTATTAAATAGGTTTTCTTTGTAGCGCGGAAGCTGATAGGGAATTTCTCATAATGTCCTCGTATTCAGGGTGGTTGACTATGCAATCCATGTAGCCGTTGATAGTTATCATGGGAAGGTTTGGTCAACACAATAAGCTCATAAGAACACCTCTTCTTCAATGTGCCTTCATAAAAATTTGATGAAATGCTCTGGAGTTGTCAAAAACTGAGCCATAAAGCATTTTTGAAAAATGTCCCACCTGCCCAGGTGTTAAGGTGTAAGATGCCAAATCTTGATCATGTGTCAGATGGTTTTTTTTAATGGATTTATTTGAGCTGTGGTGAAAAATTACAAGTTACCTTATTAGCAAGTTCTACAGCCTGAGGACTTTGGGATCCTAAAACTCAGGTTACACTACTTAAGTAAACTTAAGGAGTATCAGTAACATGTCAAATGCTGGATCCAAAATTCTAGGCACCTGAAGAACAAAGAGAAAAATGATAAAAACTTGTGCTTTGTCAATATAGCGCATTATTATTTCCTATTCCTTTTTCTAAAGAAAGTTATAATGTTAGCATTGTAAATTTAATCTGCTTTCATTATTTTATACCTTTTTACACTGGTGGATAAGTTTCAGTTGAGGGTAAGCATCTTGATCAAGATACTGTACCAGGATTGCGGGATTCAAACCTGGTTCCTTTGAGAGGAGGTAATGTCTCCAACAGCTGTTTTACTTACTGTGTTTCCATCCTCATCACTGGCAAAAGTGCAGTTGTTACTAATGTCTGTATTTCACCTACGTCAGATAGACAAAATTTTTCCTAAGTCATTTGAAAAATTCAGCTGTCTCAGAATGCAGGCTACTCTTTGACAAGAAGCATTAGGTGAATGAATCAGTGCACATTATGAACTTTATTTTGTTAGCAAATGAATTCAGTGGAATAACAGAGTGAACAGATGTTGACATCTGGAAGAGCTGAACAGTCCAAGGAAAAGCACTGTTGCTGATAAAAGGCTCTAGATTTGCTCATCTATTTCATGTCACTCCCTGAAGCATAATACAAAATGGAAATTATACCATTAAACTTAGAAAATTTATCTAAACTTTTTAATGTACTGAACAATGTTCATGTTTAGCGCGTTCCTGTTGTGGCTTGCAATGTCTCTGCTTAAGTCTTTAGTGAATTTCAGTTATAATATATTTTTTGCTTTAAAAAAGTATGCTCCCCCAAGGCTTTGGCAGTGTCACTGGTGTGAGGTATTGGAAAACAAATTCAGACACAAGATTTTACTGCATCTACGTGCGTCGTGGGGCAAAACCCGTCTTCAGTGAACTAAGGGCAGGAAAATCAATGTAGTCATTACTGTAGTAATAGCTTTAGTGTCGCAGTGATTATAAATGACTGAACAAATGAAAAAAGAAACCGTATCCATGGCCAGGTGTTCATAATTTATTCTTACGCCTCCACTGGAGGTGCGTGAGGATTATAGCACCATCGCCTGCACGTGGCAAGCCTGACCTGTCCCTCGCCTCAGCCGACATCCCTCGTATTTGCAGCGGAAGGTTTGGGCTACAGCCAAAGGTTTTCCATATTTCCCCATCAGACAGCGCCGTTGCTGTGTGGCTGCATTTATGACATCATGGAAAATGTAGGGGGCTTCACAGAATGTTCTGGTGCTACAAAGGACAAGATAATAAATTCACTATAGCAAACAAAGCCATTGGCACCTCTGAAAGTTCAGAACCGATCTTAGCGCAGTTATACAAAATGCCTTTCATTATTACTGTATGATGTTTCACAATTCTCTATTTACAAATGCTAAAACAAGATGATGTCTTATTTATTTTAACAGAAACCAGGGGGTTTCTGTTTTGATGAGGTTTACAACAGCGTGCAGTGGATTCGGTAGTGTTGCAAAAGCTGGACTGTGCTACATGGATGTCCTTTGTCAAGTGCACAAAGCTGCTGGTAGATACTACCAGGGCCTGTGGAGCTTGTGTCTCTAACCGTCATTTGGCTGAGATAGTGTTTTCAATGGTTTTGGTCAAGTGTTGCCAAGCAAAGTTGACATTGCGTGCGCAGTTTCTGAGTGCGTAGCTGCCACCTTATTGAGGAGAGCTAAGAGCACTTGGTAAGTAATATCATGGTGCCTTGCGGACAAAAGTTGCTCATGGAGCTGCCCATCTGTCAATTTTATCTAGACTTTACCAGAATTTCAGATTTCGGAAAGATTATTGTTTTCTTAAATGGATATAAAATTTAAAATAAAAAATATTTTTACTGAAGCAGTGAAGGTGGAGTACCTCAGTCAAAGGCACAATATCGGGGCTTCTCCAGGGAAGTTCCGAATTCACAAGACACCCACTTGCTGCCCCACACGGGCTGCAGAGGTTCAGTGGTAAAAAGTTGAGGTGAAGGGCTCTGCATATTCTCTTTCTTCTCCTGAAACGCAAGCACCCAACTCCCCATGCAGCCTGTGGGGCCAGTTGCACTCGTACCTCTCAGATCAGCTCCTCTCCTGCCAGTGCAGCTGCTGTAAATCACAGCTTCCTCATTCAGTATTTCCCTGCAAGTTCCCTCATGTCCTTGCGCAGTACTTTTGCCAAAAAGTTTGCTTCTGCTCCAAGGTGTGAACATGTGCTTGTTAGGATTGTGCACCTATCCAAATGTTGTTTGCTATAAAACGTGGCAGTTGTGTGAAATGTTATTGTCTGCCTGCAGTGTGAAGTACGGTGCGTGTCTCATACGTGATGGTGGTAACATTGGTCTGTCTGAACAATTTGTGACTCACAGTTCCCTCTCCACATTTAGTGGGAATTGTCTGTTGCTCCACCGCTGAGCTGCGGTTGTATTCTGATACGACGTCCAGTTTTTTGAGTCAACGTTTTATTTTGCTGAGTCACTATTTTGTGTCTGAACCACATTTTTACTGTACAGTATACTATGGAAAACTGAACAAAAAAAGTGCAACAACAGTAGCCTTAACTGCTGGTAGTATAGACAGCTTTTTAAATAACAATGTTTTCATATTTCCAAAAATATCCAGTCTGTGAGTGCAAATTCACCGGTTGTGATTGATGTCATTTCCAGGGAGACATTCAACAGCTGATGATTGTAGCAGACCATCGGGCCGCCTATGACTACTGCGAACACTATAGCCCCGACTGTGAGGCTCCTGTCCCAGATGTCCCACAGAGCCAGGACCCAAGCCCGGATGAATATGTAAGTTCTTTGAAATTGTTTTTATGCTATATATAAACATACATACATATATGCAATATATTTTATATTGTAATTATTATTTAGCTCATACATTTCACAAAGGTTGCTTACAGTGTTAAAACTGTATACTAAGGTACTAAGAGTTACTGAAGAACTACTGGGTAATAGCTGGGTAAATTTTACTGTAAGAATTCAGTGTTAAGTTGCTCAGGAGTAGCGCAGCAATGCGGCAAAGATCTGAATTTGGCTCCTTGGACAGATCGAACCACTACAATAGCTATTGGCCCTTACTAACCCCTTCCCATGGCCTTTCCTCTTATATTTTAATTTATTGAATTCTTGTTAGTTTGCTTAATATTTACCATTGATGATGTCATACATTCAGACCCAGAGATATATTCTGTATTTAATCTCATTAGGAAAATCGGGGTTGACCAGGTGATCCAAATTAATCTCTCTGGACGGTCGATTCCATTTAAGGGTAACAGATTGATGATGTCGGTATTTTACGGTCATTCTGTGCTACCTGTCAACATAAGTAGTGCCGTGAGAGAGTGGGGTTTTGCAGAGCTTCACCAGCTGTGGAAAACGCTGATCCTCAGGCCTGAGCGGAATGATAAATATGTACGAATACAGTGGAGCACGTGTTATAGCCTGTGTCCTGGCCCCGCTCTGCACAGGGTTGATGTGGCAGCTTCCTGTCACATCACAGTTAAATCACATAGCCTCCAATGATCAAGAAAGACCTTCAAGAGAAACTCAGCTGTTGATGTTTAGCCCTGGTGCCTTCTCTTATATTCCTGTTCTGAACATCAAGTTACCTCTTAAGCGTTTGAAAGGCTTGTGTTGCAGTTCATCCCTCAGTTTAAATGCTAATTATTCATGATGCTGAATTTAGATTTAAATTAAAACTGACAAAGATGTAATGGAACTTATTTATGGTATAGGGAATATATTAAGTATTCCAAAAGCTTATAGCATACGAAAGAACTCTTTTATTCCTTTTTTAGTTTTTCAAGAGGCATAAAGGAAAGAATGATCCAGAATGACCTCACTGTAATAAACTTTTTCCACCAATAATTGCAATTCACAGTAAAAACTGCAATTAAGGCCATTTTTTTTTCACCGAACACCCCTTCCAGTGGACCATTTGCCCTTAATTCACATTTTCGGCCTTCAGATGAACTTGTTGCCATCAGTAAAGGAAAGCTGCCTGATGAAAGGTTCAAGACCCCTTTGACAAATGATGCATCAACACCAGGACATGTAATTCTGGCAAAAAGAGGAAATGAGGTAGTCAAGGAGAACAAGTAGAAGCAGAATGTGCTATGGTTTGGAAATCTTAATGTTCTTTTCATGTGTGACACTTGAGCTTTGTTTTTTGGGAGTTGCTTGGTTATGGGTTCACTAAAAAAGTAGAAGCGTTTGATAGAAAGGGCATTAGAGGAAATGTTTTGTGTTCATGAGGAAAAATGTTTGAGAAACACTAACCCAAACCCCAAATCAGTGTCTGTGGAAATCTTACCACCTTGTTGTGCTTCACTCACTCGTTTTCTTTAACCACAGGTCTTGCCAATGGTGCGGTGGTTCAAAGCCTATCCCAGAATCTTTAGTCACTAAGCTAAGAGGGCTAAACCCTGAACAAGATGCCAGTTCATTTAAGTGTAGACACACACACACTACCAGCAATTTATGGTGACCATGTGAAACAAACCCAAGTCTTTGGACAGTGGGAGGAAGCCCATGCAGACAGAGAAAGAGCAGGCAAACAGACTTAGCCAGATTTGAAGTTACTCCCAAACTGCCCAGTTTGTCTGCTACCACCACTGTGGCACCTGCACTTTCCTCTCAGTGGTTTGTTTTGTCCATTTTATCTTTAAACTCTTAGACCCCCGAGGAAGACAACTATTATTACGAATACCCTTATTACGAAGACATGGATGGGAAGCCCCGTGAGTCGTCCCCAGCTCCCGATGACGTTGCACGGGCCGTGACAAATGATTTTACGGTATGGATGTTGTGCTTTGCTAAAAGTGTTTTGCTAAAAGTACTAAAGCACAATTTCTTCCTTTCTTATTTGCAATGGTAATGGACAGGTTGACAGATGAGATCAGACAGGAGTCACCATGGACTGTGATATTTGCAGATGACATTGTGATCTGTAGTGAGAGTAAGGAGCAGGTTGAAGAGACCCTGGAGAGGTGGAGATATGCTCTAGAGAGAAGAGGAATGAAGGTCAGTAGGACTAAGACAGAATATGTGTGCATAAATGAGAGAGAGGACAGAGGAGTGGTGAGGATGCAGGGAGTAGAGTTAGCGAAGGTGGATGAATTTAAATACTTGGGATCAACGGTCCAGAGTAATGGGGAGTGTGGAAGAGAGGCGAAGAAGAGAGTGCAGACAGGGTGGAGTGGGTGAAGAAGAGTGTCAGGAGTGATTTGTGACAGAAGGGTACCAGCAAGGGTGAAAGGAAAGGTCTACAAGATGGTAGTGAGACCAGCTATGCTATATGGGTTGGAGACAGTGGCACTGACCAAAAGACAGGAGGCAGAGCTAAAGATGTTAGGATTTGCATTGGGTGTGACGAGGATGGACAGGATTAGGAATGGGTATATTAGAGGGTCAGCACAGGTTAGACGGTTTGGAGACAAAGTCAGAGAGGCGAGATTGCGTTGGTTTGGACAGGTGCAGAGGAGAGATTCGGGATATATCGGGAGAAGGATGCTAGGGATGGAGCTGCCAGGCAAGAGGAAGAGAGGAAGGCCTAAGAGGAGATTTATGGATGTGGTGAAGGAGGACATGCAGGTGGTGGGTGTGACGGAGAAAGATGCAGAGGACAGGAAGAAGTGGAAACAATTGATCCGCTGTGGCGACCCCTAACGGGAGCAGCCGAAAGATGAAGAAGACTAAAGCACAATTTCTCAAAAACTGGAAACGGCAACCTTCATGTTGTGGACCTGGTCCTTAACATTTAACTGACTTGCCTGTCTTCTTCCGTTTTGCTCTCTTGCCTTCTTCTTAATAGTTTTTAAATGCACTCCAAATTGTATCTTTTTTTTAGCCTTGTGTTGTTTTTATTTGAATGCTGCTTGTTTCAGTTGTCAGAAGTGGTTCCGGACTCTGGCACGCTGACAGAGGGGCTGACAACTGGAAAGGAGACAACAGTAGACAAAACAAGCGCTAAGGAAGGAGAGGAGGCCAGTCCCTATGACAGCTATGGCACGGAGACGTATGGCAACTATGAGACCTACTACGATGAGGCCACGGAAGCTCCAGATGTGACCAAAACAGTTATCAGCAGCAGTAGTGTGGGGCATGGAACTGTGACACATGGCAGTGAGGTTGACCTGGGCTTTGGGACAGAAGTTGACCTTGGCACTGGGACAAGCCTGAAAAAGGAGATCTCAACACACGACGGACATCGGACTGTCACTATGAAAAGAAACAGCTCTGAGGTTAGTACCGTACTGAAGGTCTTCAGCAGGAGTGTTTAGCTCATGAATATGTGAGGATTGCAGTGTATCTGAGGCTTCAAGCACTTTTTATCTTGGGATGTCTTACATTTCTGATAATTATTTCATTATATATGCCAATAGTAAACTTGTAACCCTTTCAAAATACTCTGAATGAAAAATAGGAAATTTATTCTCAAAAATGTACATTTAGATTTGTGGCCAATTTAATTGGTTCATTAATATTTAATCATAGCATCAGTTTGGCTTGACACCTGCTTCCACCATGATCCACAGGATGGAGGGCAGAGCATCTTGAGAGTAATACCACACAATTTATTTATGCACACAAACAAGCGAGGTTTCTATCTCTCTCAACTATTGACTAGTCTATGAGAGGAAATGGGTGGTCCAGGTGACCAGCATGTGCTGTAGTGTATATCTCAGCCCTGTTCTTATGGTGTTGTTCACTTCCTCCATGCAGGTTGACAACTACGGAGATTATTATGAGCCATATGACATTAACTACAATGAAGGAGAATATGGGACAGAAAGCAGTAGTTCATCTACCTCTGGAGGTAGTTCAGGTGGCACTGGAGGCGGTTCTGTCAGTACCAGAGGAGGGTCTGTCAGTGGTGGTGAAGGTTCCATCAGGATTGGAGAGGAATCTATCGACATCGGAGGTGATACTATCAGCACGGGAGGCAGATTTGTCACCACTAGAGGCGGTACTGGCAGCAGTGTAGAACATTCCATCACCGTTGGAGGTGGAGGCAGTTCTGGCAGCAGTAGAGAACATTCCATCACCACTGGAGGTGGAGGGGGTTCTGGCAGCAGTGCAGAACGTTCCATCACCATTGGAGGTGGAGGGGGTTCTGGCAGCAGTGTGGAACGTTCCATCACCATTGGAGGTGGAGGCGCTTCTGGCAGCAGTGGAGAACATTCCATCACCACTGGAGGTGGAGGCGATTCTGGCAGCAGTGTGGAACGTTCCATCAGCATTGGAGGTGGAGGCGCTGCTGGCAGCAGTGGAGAACATTCCATTACCATTGGAGGGGGATCGTCAGGTACTGGAGGAAGCTCAGCTGGTGGTGCAGGTGGTTCCGCCAGTGCGGGTGGATCTGCCAGTGCCGGGGGAAGTTCTGCTGGTGCTGGAGGCCACGGAGACACAGACGATTCATATGACATTGATTTCACAGAGGAGTCTATCCCAGACTATGATGGAACTTATCCAGATATCTACTCCGAGTATTCAGGTCCAGATGACAAGAATTTGCCTGCAGTCACTGACGAAAAGTTTGGAAAGGTAACTGTTTCTAATACTTCAAAGTTTCAAAGATTAAAGTGTGGGTTAATATTAATATGTTCCCCTATCTATGTTTCCATTTTCTATTTCCATTACATCTACAAGTGAATTCAAGAAACAAAGGAAAGAAAAAAACTGTGCTGGAGTGAAATATATTGCGTCTGGTCTTTACAGGTTGATGAAGCTAGGGGAGAAAAGGGCCAGAAGGGTGAACCAGCTGTCATTGAACCCGTAAGTATATGACGCACACATATATGCCTCCATACACACGGGAAGACCACAGCATGTGCATGTCTGGCGTGTCTGGCGTGTGCATGTGCAATGTGCACAAACCGCTGTTGCTGAGATATAAACATTTGCAGTGAGGGTTCATTAAAGGATTTTGGGCCTTCTCTTATGCCTAAACAGACCGAGTTCAAGGATAAACATAGAGGAATGCTGACCAAGGGTATGCAGCACACAAGGGATATCCGAGAGGTTTTAGCAGTGATGGGTGGCGCAGTCTGACATGACCCAGACATGCGCGTGTCATGCTGAGACCATAGGTGCTGTAGACAGTAAATTCACAGTATTGCTTGTTGTGCTGCATCAGAAAAGTGACACGGACCGCTTGCTCTTCTGATGTTTGGAAACAAGAAAAGCTTTGACATACAGAAGGATGAAGAACTAAATGCTGTTTAATGTCAGAGAGCCATTTACTGTTACCTTCCACTGCTGAACCCTTTTACTCAATGGGAATAAAACTTAACTTTGAAGTTTTGTTTGTAACGTTAATCCTATAAGCCATGTGTATATTAGGCACTTTATGCTCCTGCATTGTTTGGCAGTGTCCTGTACCAAAGCAGACCAGGTCTGGTTTGGCATTGCCTGGTGTTTGATTATTCTGGTTATGTTTATGTCAAGAGTTGCTCATGTTTCCAAATTTGGTCTATCCACTGTTAATCGGAGTCTTTCTGTTACGTTTCATGCCGTGTGAATGACATCCTCTCGGTTCATAAACAAACGCAAAGCTTAGCTGAAAGTGTTTTACTGCCCAGAATGAGCCGCTGACCTGTGTGATCACTGCAGCCCTTCATCCCTGTCCTTTCCTTACATCACATGCAACTCATTCAGGCCTGCACTGCACACTTTAATAACTGTCAACATAAATTAAAATCTTCCAATTCCCTAACAAGGGACAAACACTGTGCTAACCACCCTCACACGGCGGTGACATGTTTTCATGCTTTATCGAGCGTATCCATCCATGCCCTCTGCTATAATATTTATG
Organism: Heterotis niloticus; assembly: GCA_018136845.1. Taxonomy (NCBI): domain Eukaryota; kingdom Metazoa; phylum Chordata; class Actinopteri; order Osteoglossiformes; family Osteoglossidae; genus Heterotis; species Heterotis niloticus. The sequence goes on from CM030891.1 coordinate 24,317,134, forward strand.
TTAAATATTGCTAGAAAAAAATGTTTTCTTCAGCAAGTAGCCAAACTCTTTCTCTTTTTTGTCAGAAAACATCAATTAATTTAAAGTAATAGCCCATGATAGGAGGTTGTGAGTCACATACACGAATCTGCTTCAAAATATGTGTGGGCTGCAAGAACATGGGGAAAAAGCAACATACAAAAAGCAGCAAAAATGCCAAGAAGAGGCTAATAATGCCAAAAGTAGGAGTGGAGTTTTGACATTGACTAAATACTTTAGGTCGAGGAAGACTCCCTCATGTGAAGCCTGAGGAAGCTAAACTTACCTCCTTGGAAGGAGTGTGTTTATTCGCACCCATGTCAGGTAGAGAACTGAAAGGACGTTACACTCTGCCTTGGCTTAAGTGGGACAACATAGATCTTCTTGGATTCATTTGCTTCCCATGTAGTCGTAGTGAGGTGGTCTGCTTAATCCATCAACTAGCTTGTACTCTCAGATGGCAAAAAGAGTCAATGTTTTGTAAGTATGAAGATGCATTCTGGTCATAAAATTAATTTTGATTGAATTTGATGATTATAACACACACATGCACGTGCACACAAACCAGTGATTCAGATGCAAAGTGGCTTCCAGGTGAAACAGAACCAAGAAGACAAAAAGCACTGCACAGAGATGTTGGTTTCTCTCTAGGGAAAAAGAAGGGCATCTCTGCTCTCTAAAACTCTTTTTTCAATCTTGTAGTTGGCTTGATGTTTAACTTATTACGTTTATCACTGCAAATTTCAACAGTCAGTTCCTTGGGGCAAGACCGTCTTTTAGAAAGCTGTTTGAATGGCTGAATGTTTACGCCATATGGCCAGATATTTATAGTGCAACAGTCAGACCCTTCAAGGGCTTGGGTAAAGGTCTGGTTTATGTTATCTGCTCTCTTATTTGTGTTTAACAAAATGTGCTTTTGTCTGATATTTCACAGGGAATGCTTGTAGAAGGTCCACCCGGCCCCGAAGGTCCAACTGTAAGTATCTCCTTATTGGACATGAGTCACCCTCTGTTTTCCTCTGAAATGTTCTGCCCGTGTTCCAACATATATGGTTCAGAATATCAAACTCGTATATCATAGTAAAAGCAATGTGCATAGCTAATGTTAATGTTAATTTGCATAGCTAAATGGGATACGACCGTACGCCCTTCAGGGCTCATATATGGTGTAAAAGATTATTCCTTTCGGAGTGTCATGGCCTCTTCAAAATGTGCCACGTGAACTACTGAGCATGGATGATGGCTTTCTTTTGCCTTCTGGAGTGAACAGCCTTGCTTTCTAATATAATGATTTTGGAAAATATTTTATTACGAGTTGCTGTCAACCACAAAGAAGAAAAAAAACCCAATGTAACAGCAAAACTTCTGGAAGCTAAGGATTTGCTTGGATTCTCTGAACATGGGCAGCTCCTTTATTAGCTACACACTCTTTCTTGCACGCTAGTTGACCCCCCCAGAGGTTCTTGGGAACATAAAACTAACAGTGACATCCAAGAACAACATGCAACAAGGGAGAAGGAGGAGGTCCTCCGTAATTCAGATGGGGACAAAAAAGCTTCCTGGCTTCAGAAGAAGCCACTCCTCTCTCGGGGTGTTCCCTGTATCCAAAGCAAATGTGTTTTTTGTGTAGATATGTCCTTGCTTGTACAGAGAAGTACATTTCTTTCTGTCAGCCCTCCAAACTAATTCTGTGGGCCCATGATGATATGGAAGGGTGAGCATGCATAGCGATGTTCCACAAGCACTTCACTTTTCCTCATTCTTGATGTAAAATGATGAGACGTTTGCATCTTCTGAATAGTGATAGTAAGCTTATTTTAATCCCTAACCTCCCTTTGTTTACCCCCCACATGTGTCTTTCTTGCCATTTTTTCAATGAAATATGACATTTCTTACAGGGTCTCCCTGGTCCTCCAGGACCATCTGGTTCCCCAGGCACCCCTGGAGATCCAGGAGAGAGGGTGAGTGTGCTCCAGTGCCATACTGGGAACACACACAGATTATGCCTGAGAAGAACGTGCACGGCATGTTGAAAATAAACCGCTAAGATGGTGTCTAAGCAGTCAAATCTTCTAAATGTGCACAAATGTGACAGTATTCATATTTATTAATTTTGCAGTATACTCTAAAGTAACTTACAGTGTTAAACTGCTTACAATAATTTGCTCATATTTCTAAGAGGGTAAGTTGTACTGGGCAATTTAGTTTACCTTGCTCCATAGTACTAAAGCTAGAGGTGGAGTTCAAACTTTGAGTGTTGAGTGGTAAAGACGAAGGCATTTTTAAGTAAATATGGTATGGCCATGGCTGCTGTTCACAATGTCAAAAACTAAACTTATTCTTTTCATTTTTCACTTGGTTGCAATAAATAATTTAATTATTAAGTTTTAAACTTCTGCTGTGTGTTGTCAATTCCTGCAGGGTCCAGCTGGCCGACCAGGGTTGCCTGGTGCCGATGGTCTTCCGGGCCCTCCAGGAACCCTCCTGATGCTGCCTGTGAGTAAATATTTATAGAATTATGCCAACACCTTCATCATAGTCCAGCTGTATAAACCTTCCTGTCACTTCCTTTTTTAAACAACATTTCTGTCCTTTGCTGAGCAGTTGGAGAATTCAAAAAGGCCTATAATTGATACTACATATATTATTGGATATGCTAGAAAGTGAACTTTCTTGACATTGACTTTCCGTGTCTTTACATCATCCTTTGTGAAGTAATATTGCTGTTTTATTCTGAAAAGGTTTCTTTTTCCTCCTTCACCCCTTTTGTTTTCTCTCTTCTGATGATCTGAAAGGGAACTCTGTGCAGAAATAAAGACTGGATTTTTTGCAATTTCTTGTATTAGATTGGTCCCCACAGCACTGTAGCACCACCTCGTGGTGTATAAGTTTGGTCTACATTTAATAAAAACGGCACCACATATTTCGGTAAATAACCTGTAACAGCAAAAGAACTTTTGCAGTTCAAATTTTCACTAAATGTAAAAATAAAGTGCCAAAATATCCATATTTAAAAGTGCCTGGATCCAGTTTACATTTGCTCAGTAATGTGAACTTCAAATCTTTATGTATGACAGAAACCTTTGCTTTATGTATGCATAAGGGTGTTTTATTAATTTACTGGACACCAGTATTTCAAGTCCGCAATTAATCAGTTCCAAGCAGAACTAAAGGCTTAATAATGTGTCATTTTGCCTCATAACGGTGAGGGGAGGACAATATACTTGTTAATACTTGTTTTTTAGTAATATTGCTAAATATATAAAATTTTTAAATAAATGGTCTCATGTTTCATTTATGATATTTTTTCCTTAAGTAATCTAAAACTGTGGCTGCTTTAAAGTGGAAAAACTGAAGTTGGGGGTTAATAGGCACACAAGTGCCAACTAGCTACCCAATAAAAGGTTTTATCAACAAAAATCTGTAATTGCTGAAATTTTGTGCAATATGGAACAAAATCCTAGTGAAGAAGGAGGAATAGGATAAGACCGCTCAGGTTACACACAAAGCAAGAGCTTGGCCTTTGCAGTAAGTGCTCGGGATATTGTGTTCTCTCCTACTACGATAATGTGTCAGGTCCAATGAATGGGAACTCTGCTCTCTAAAGCAGGGAGGCCTCTGGGGAGGCTGTTGGGGAGATGTGGTGTCAGCTCCACCTATTTGTCTAAGTGCTTCTCAAATTGGTATGGGATGGACCCAGTGATGGGCTGAAGCAGAAGAAATCCTGTGTTATCTCACAGCAGAACAGCTCTCTGTTTCAGGCTACGGCCAGATAGAAGTTTCATTGTCAGTCATGTTGTGACAAATGCACTGTAGGATAAAGAGGCTCTTAGCAACTGTATAGGGCTGTTTTCCTTCCTCTGGACCCTGAAATGACCGTTGCCAGCATATCACAGCTCCAGAATAAAGCTGGGGAGGGGCCAACTTATACATTTTTTTTTTTTGTTCATGCTGTAAGGGGGATCAATGGTAGGAGAAGAACTGTTGACGGAGTGCTTGGGTATGCTGGCTGCACCCCTTCTGCCGTGTAGAAAGTGCTCTCCTGGGGAGACAGGTTCTCCCTTTCCAACATGCTCAGTCTGCAGACTATAAATCTTATTAGTAACACACTTTTATGTTTCTTTTGTGCATAATTAGATAACCAAATGTGCAAAATTACACAGCACTCAGAATATTTGTTTTTTGTGCTCTCTTGTACTTTCTTGCAGTTTGAAATTATTTTATTATAATACGAATTGTTTGGTACACTTTATTTTTGTGAAAAAAGGCTTTCCGTTGTCATTGTGCGTTGTGTTCAGCGAAAAATAATTTTGGATTCCTATGTTTAAAGTTCTCATGCCTTATTTAGGGACATTTTCATTCCTTATTTGCAGGCATTTTATGAGTCTTTTATGCTTGGATGAATTTGGAGATTTTAATATTTACATTTTCTGGCAGCAGCTGATGCAGTTCACAGAATGAATTGATGCAGAATGCATGTTTTGCAATTAAAAGATTAAATTCATTTACTTGTATACACTAACACCTGGGTTAATATAAAGGTTAATATTGCAGTTATTCCGTATACATTTGTGCAACTATATCAATATTTTAATCACCAAAGAAAATTATTGTGCCGCTCTCAAGCTGTTTCAACACGGAAAATAGAGCTATGTGGTTTTAAATATTTGTGTGTTATAATAAAATTTCTGCATCAGAGTCTTCTGCAGGTCATGGTCTCTAATGGAACTGCAAGATGTGTGGGAGGAGGCGAGCTGTAGTTACACTGAACTGCCTGAAAGGGGCAGCACTGGAGCGAGGGCTGGTTTTACAGCAGCAGAGGCTGTGATTTAAAACTGAATTGTGGTTGAAAAGAGGAAATGTTTTTAGACATTTTGAGTCCACAGCTTGGTTCTTTTAAAACAGCTGTCATGAAGCAGGATAAATGTTTACTGTAACAATATATTGCTGAAATATGCACGCATTCAGCCAAACATAAATCTGCATGTTTTTAAATCCTGTTGCAAGGATTAATATTATTTCTTTTCAAATATACAATTTATATTTTTGTCAGCATACATCTGTGTAAAATTCATTAAAAAAACATTAGAAAGATTTTTTTTTTTTAGAAAGACGAGATATATGACAAATAAAGTGAGTCCCATACAGAAGACACTTTTTTCCAAGGTCACCATGTGTCTTATGCGGTGTGTTTGGGGAAGAAATGAGAAGAAAAGAAGGTGTGAAGAAACTGTACAGCACAATACTGGTGTGTGAGGGTTTGTCTGAAGTAATTACTTCCCACCTTGTCCTCCAGTTCCGCTTCAGCGCTGGTGGGGAATCAGGACAGAAGGGACCGGCTGTGTCTGCACAGGAGGCCCAGATGCAAGCCCTTATGCAGCAAGCCCGGGTGAGAGCATACACACACACCGATTTTCTTTTTCCACCTAAGTTTCCATAAAGCAATAAACAAATCGCACCATGAAAATTTAGCACAGAACCGACATGCACTTCTGCACACTTTAGATGAGTATGGCTCCTTCCACATTTGTTTTCAAATAATTCGAGTGACCTAGTTGCAATAGATAAAGACACCCGAAAGCACGACACACTTGAATGAGGATGCAGACCTAGTAGTGCAAAGATGCCATCCTGCTACACACAAACATTGTTGGAATCCCAAACGGGTGACGGTTTCTGCCACTGCTAACTATTCGGGGTGGTGCTTTTTTGTCAGTAATGGCCGTCTCTCCCCACAGCTGGCGATGCGCGGCCCTACCGGCCCCATGGGATTGACTGGAAGGCCAGGGCCGCTGGTAAGGGCTTCCGTCTCTGTTGGTTTCCACAAGCTCTGTCCTGTTTTGGTGTCCAGATTTACTTTCCTTTATTCAGATGTTCCTAACATATCAAACATACACAATTAATATACGTAAGTGCGCCTTCACATCACTCAGATTGTTTAGAAATGTGTCCATAGCGATTAAGATCAGGGGTAGCTGGAACGGAGGTGACGGAGATGACCGTGGCTGTTATCGTGGTCACTCGATATCTTTCTTCAGGATAGGATGTTTGACACTGATAAATGTAGCTTTAAAGGTCTTTGAGGGCACCATTAAAGTGCTTATGTTGACTTCCTACACAGGGTCCTCCAGGTGTTGCAGGACTGAAGGGAGAAAGAGGAGATAGTGGTCCACAGGTACACTTTTTTCATATTTCTCTGTTTAGGAATCAAAAGCCATGCTACCTTGGTGTTGAAATTTCTCTGCTCTGGTTAGTGGTTGCTTAAATCTATAAAATGTGATTCTGGATTTAACAGAGTTAAAATAAACAGATGAGGTAATATTAAAGTTTTTTTGTATCCGTGAACAAAATAACATCAGACGATCCAGCAGTAGCCTTTAGATGCCACGTAGTGTGCGTGATAAAAAATTTTGCATCATCTCAGATTATTTGATCTGCTGAATTTTTTCCAGGGACCACGTGGCCCTGTGGGTCCTGCTGGGCCCTCTGGTAAACCAGGAAGACGGGTGAGTCATCTGTTTGGGTTTGCATGATTGCATGGCGGAGAGCCACTTTTCAGGCCTCAGGGAGAATGCGCAGAGGCTTTCCAGGAAGAAGGGAAACCAAATGGCAGGCTTGTAGATCCCTGCTGCTTGGTTATCCCCCATTCTGAACATTTCTCTGGGGTGGACTGGACTCAAGCCCCAAGCGTTAGGTCAAACCAGGCTAAATCCAAATGCTCAGTCAGACAAGGAATTATTAACCTTGATCCCAAATACGCCTCCACGATGCCCTCGGCACACGGTTTCTCTTCAGAGCTTTCAGTCAGAGCCTTGCTTAAAGTAAAACAAATGAATAAGAAACTGAGAACATATTAAAACATACCTGTGTGCACTGACTCTCTTCTTCGTGTCCTGCTTAGTCTGCTACTTAAGAGTAAATATACAGGTTACAGTATTTCAGCTGTAAAACTAACTGCATTAAGCTATGCACAAGAATAAAGCTGCAAAAGTGGAGCAGTAAAAATAAAAAAAATACCAGTTGGAAGTGGAATATCGCTTTTCCCCCTCTGTCTGTTTATAAATACAATTTTGTATTTATAAAGAAGCGTTAACTGTAACGTGAAATACATTTTTGGCATCAATGGTGTTGTCTGCTTAGTGCTTACATTCTGATGACTTTGATTTCAGGGTCGGTCAGGAGGAGATGGAGCCAGGGGGATGCCAGGACAGACAGGACCAAAGGTAAGTGAACAGACTTCTTAATGTCTTCATACGTTTTCCATACATCTTCAGTATATTTCCCCTCAATAATGAAAACAATGTTTAATGTCTAATGGTTGCACTTTTATATGCAAATAAAACTGTTTGTGAGACTTTCCTCAGTTTTGAACCTGATTAGCTTATCAATATATCATATCTACACATATATAAAGCATCTTATATGTTGCGCAGTTAGAATAGTAGGGCTGAAAGGATAATTTTCAACTTTCTCCACTTTTTATGATTACAGAGTGTTGCATTGCTATTACAGAGTGCTTTTCTGTTAATAGTTATATAGTTAATAGTTAGCTCAATTTATGTAGCGCTTTACCAAAATATTCAGCATTCAGTTAACCCTCTCAAGGTAAAGGTAAACTTCTTTGTCATCAGTCTTGCTTTTGTGAAGAAGAGCCATAACAATATTTCTTTTTTCTTTGACAGGGTGACAGAGGGTTTGATGGTTTGCCTGGATTGCCTGGGGAAAAGGGACACAGAGTAAGAACACTTTTTTTGCCTTTTGTCCTTCCCCACCCCCCTTCATTCATATTAGTTTAAAATTTAGCTAAAATAATATTTGTTCCCCAAACCACAGTGATGCTCAGAAACACCTTTCCTAAATTCTGTTTTAGAAGAATTTAGCACCAGAATACAGACTTTACTTTTGCAAACTGCTTCCCGTCATGTCAGAAGTTTAGCAGTTTGCAGAACTGTGTTCATTCAGAGCTTATTGAGAAGCAGAAGGTCTCTCCCTGGCTGAGTATGCAAAACCATCCACATTTCACCCGGCACTGAAAGTTGAAGGAGGCATTAAGCGTGATGGGTGTTGCTACTCGGCAGTCAGAAAGGGCAGATGAACAAAATACGTAAAACACAAACTGGCGGTTGCCAAGCCCTGAGAAACGTGTTCACATGTACGCGAAGGGATCTAACACGTCAAGTCACGCCTCCCTCATTTGTCAGGCGTGAGCTGGGTGACAGGGCTGTTTGCGATTCTGCCAAAGATGATTTGCCCTCGTGCTGAGGGCTGTATGTTCTGTTGTGACGCAAATGGGGCGAGATCTCCACATGCCTGGCTCTAAAGCTGGAAATCATTCAGGAATGATAGAGGCTGACAGGTCTCCCCTAAGGCAAAGAGGAATATTTTCCAAAAAGGCATTAAACTTTGAATGGCCGAACCTCCATAAGCAACGGAAATATCCTCCACCATCACAAAACAAAAGAGGTCATGTGGTTGCTTCTGTCTGCGTATGTATGCCTTTTCTTTGCACTAGCAGAGATGAAATGAAGATTGATAACCGCATTACAGTACAGTATTACTAAATCTCTTTACTGCTGCATGAAGCAGAACCTTGTTTTCCATCCATTTCTGTGTTTAAGCAACTACAGTGGTCCAATGCACTGTTTCACTGTTGTGCTGAGCTTGTAGTCTTTTTACAGCCTTTGCCATGTGATTGCCTGACCTGGGTACATGCATTATTTTTTTTTCTTGCCTGGGGTTATAGGGTGAGGCAGGCCCCTTGGGACCTCCTGGACCACCAGGTGAAGATGGTGAAAGAGTAAGAACGCCAACACATTTATATAAAAAATGCGCCACTTCTAAAGCACTGTCTGTCACACTCTCTCCTCCTCTCTACCTCTTCCTCCATGAGCTCCTCCTGCTGTAAAACCATTCTTTTCCATTCTGCCCACAACCCTTCCCGTTTCCCCACTTTTGCATATCTCCACTCTCCCTAATATGTTTTTGGCTCTGGATCATCTGCCTCTTCCATTTCTTATATCCTCTTGTTCTTGTCTCAATTCGGCCTATTTCTCTTCTGTCTTGATTGAACCCTAATTTTCATTATGCAACATATCACTCTTGCCAATTGTTACATATCATTGTATTGCTGTCAACATATCTAGAGCAGAACAAAAAGATTAATACATTTTTGATGAAATAGTCACTTTTCAATGCTGGCCTTGCCATTATACAACATGCACGGAGCTTAAAAGAGATCATTATGCTAACAAATCCATTTATTCCACAGAATCTCTCTTTTAGGGAGGCAGTTATTTCCAGTTTAATATGCTAACATTATGTAAATAATCAATACCGCATTGCAAAGTGTCTCAGTCATATTGATATGCCTTTTCAAAGGGTGATGATGGAGAGATCGGACCAAGGGGACTGCCAGGTGAACCTGTGAGTATATCCTCTGCTGCCCTGTATACTGCACTCATATTTACGTTTTATACCCCCATACAGGATTCCAGCTGAGTGCTGAATAAAAATTCACACCATATAATCCAGTTTATAGGACTGAAGTCTATGCATCAAAATGTTTCTGGGATACAAAAACTTGCCCATGTTTTTTTTTTTTTTATCTGACCTTCATCCTTTGTTTTTTTGTTCTCAGGCTTTATTCTTTTCATATCCTATTTCCTTTTTAGTGACAGGTTTGCATACAAAAGAAACAAAAAAGATGTCACTTTTTTGCATCATATATATGATCCTGAAGTATTTTTATACTTTTTCTGAAATGCTCTGTTTATATTTTTCCACTGCCGTACTCAGTTCTAGCAGAGCAGAACTACAGTTAAAAAGCAGTGACATTCAATATGATTCATGTAAATGGTTCTTCTAACAAACTGGAACAAATTTGCTGCTGCACCATGTACAGGTATCCATTGGAGGGCAGAATGAGACGATTCTGTGTGTTTTGCAGTAGGAGAACTTCATTCCACACAGCAGCATGGGCAAAACATGGAGTCGTCCTCTCCATAACAACATTGCATAGAGATTACCTCATTCTCAGCAACATCAGCAGTGGGGGTTGGCGCACGATGCTAGAAGTTTACTGTTTAGTGTTTTATTCATCTCATTGCTCATGTCCCCCCTCCTGTGTACAACCAACACTTCCATGCCCTTATTAATAATGCCTTTGAAAAAGGCCACACACTGTTTTTAATTGCACTGTTTATAATGTCACTCTCTCTGTTTGTTTATCTCAAGGTGGCAAGGTGATGTTTTTATAATCCTGTCACTCTTATTCTTCAGGGACCCCGTGGGTTGCTTGGACCAAAAGGACCCCAGGGACCTACCGGCAGTCCTGTGAGTATGCTTACCATTCTAATTGGCACTATTGTGACTTATAATGAGCTTTGGAAGTGGCATCCTGCTCATTTTAAAGCAACAGGTATGCTGTACCTTGAATCCTTGATAGATTGCAACAGTTGGTACTTGGAAGCTTGGAAAATGCACCTTATGTTTTGGGAAATATTTTCTAATATTTTAGAGATGGAAACATAAAGAGAATCCATTACAAATTTTACTAAAATCCATATTTTTGCTTTTTTTATTTTTCCTTTTCATTTTTATAGTATGTAAACAAAAAGTTATAATTTGTGTTTACAGATTCTACAGATTTGTATGAATTGCCCAATTTTAGTGCTAAGCATCCCCAAAACTACAGGGAAACTGTGTAGTAATTGCACACATTTTTCACCTATATAAATGCATATCCTCTCTGTCTAATTTATGCGATTTGCTTGCTCATGTATAGGGTGTGACTGGTATGGATGGCCCACCTGGACCTAAAGGAAACATAGTAAGTCCGAGCTTAACAGGATTGAAAACGTAAAACCTGCTTGAACATGAGGACCCTCACGATCCCAGCACAAGCCGGCAATTGGAAGAAAAAATCAGTATGTAGGCCTCATACTGAAAAGCCCCTCCTTGTTGTCTGGCTGTTCGCAGACTCAGGCTCAAGGCTGATCTGGCTTTGGCCGTAGCTCCAGATCAATTCTGCAAAAGACCGCGGCCTTAATGAGAGCTCCGCGGTTCAAAGATGGACCCGTTTATGATTCCCTGCATTAAGCAAAGGGAGGCGACCCGAGTCATTCCTGGGCTCAGGCTCATAACTGATAGCCAATTAACTGTGGCAAGGCATTTGGGTTTAATCAATTTTTGTCAATATACATGTGTGCGCTGCCCACATAAGCGCCGTGATCGTGGAGCAGAATAATTTTCCGTCCATCTCTTCCAAAGACCCGAATTCAGATAATTAAAAGCAACAGTTTAAGAGTTCCTAATCACTCTGGCTTTGGCTGTCATTAACTCCCTCTCAGAGGTGTAACTTCCCACTTCTGCTGGCGGCACACAATTTAAATTCTGCGCAGAACTTTGCAAAACGGCGAAAATGTAATAGAATATGATTATTTTTGTACAGCAGCCATGGCAGGGGTGTAAATGCTGGGCAAATGTAATGCTCAGCCCTAAGAAATGTGACCCTGCTACACCAGTGTGCATGCCGAAGCTGCCGTCCTCCTTGGTACCTTCAGAGAAAAATATAGTTAACTCTGTGTGGAAATCCTCCATGTAAGGCTGCAATGACTAGTACATCATTTTAATGGACTTTCATGGCTCTGAAAGATGGCTATAAATCACTGTAATATGGACAAAAATCATTATTTTTTATTTTCAGGGACCACAGGGAGAGCCTGGACCCCCAGGACAACAAGGAAACCCAGGAGCTCAGGCAAGGCTGTTTAAAGAGATTTAAGTGGTGATGGTACATCTGGGTGGGTGCCTTATTCGATTAGATGGCCCGTATGTCAATGTTTACATTACCCACAATGCACTAAGTAGCCAAATAGAACAGATTTACCGTACATTATATGGTGTGATGTAATACAGTTAGAAACATTCCCCTGGAGGAGAGAATAATCTCCATCTTTCATCATTACAGGGTCTTCCAGGGCCTCAGGGTTCAATTGGCCCTCCAGGAGAGAAGGTGGGTGTCACATAGAGAACATTGGCCTAAAAGCATATGTGGAACTGACCACTTTCAAAACAGCATTTATTAAGATGTTCCCTAAAGAGTTGTGGAAAATTTATCCTCTCTTTGAATCTGGTTCGTGGTTTAAACCCCTCATTCAAGACAGAAACATCATTATGATCCCTGTTGCATAAACACTATGTTTTCACACTATGTTGATGGTCCCTGCAAGCTCTCATGTTTTCACTGCTGATGTTCCTTACCCCTCTACAGGGTCCACTTGGGAAGCCAGGTTTGCCAGGAATGCCTGGAGCTGACGGACCCCCGGTGAGTCCTCTTTTCCTTGGACTAAGGAGGTTGTTTTCGTCATAGACAGAGAGGATTGATGATGCTGAGGCTCCAGAAAATAATTCTCATCTGCTCTTGTGGCCTACAAGAGCAAACTTCCCCTCATTTTCTGCTTCTTTCTGTTTTCACGGAGAAGGAGAATGTTTTGCAAAGTCTCTGCTCTGACCCCCACCTTTTTGCCTTACCCATTCCCAGAGCATGGTCAGCCTTACAAATGAAATCACTGCTACTGCTGACTGTGACCCTCAGGGAGGGCGGCAAAGCAAGTGGTTGTAGTGAATAAAAGAGAGCACCAGAAAACCCACTTCTACTGCCAGGTTGTTATCCAGCCTATTTACAGGGGTGCCCACATCTGGTTCTGCACTATGTGGTTAAGAGTCACATGCACAGCCTATATTAACCAGGTGTTAATAGTCAGTGGAGGGGCTTGGTTATTATATCAAATCATCATCAGTAAAGAGGCTGGAATCATAGCCCGACTGAGGCCTTCAGTTGCAGTCCTCAGTTACTCTAAAATACTCTTTTACTTGGCTCCATTCTGAGAATTAAGACAAGAAATTTCACCCCAGATCTTTAATTTAAAAAGGTTTTGGCAGAATGTTTGCCCAGTCGTGCCTGCTAGCATGCATAATGAATGCAGCTTTTTAAAAAAAGAATTCTTGTGGAATAATTGGCAGGGTCACCCTGGAAAAGAAGGACCTACTGGTGAAAAAGGGAATATGGTGAGTTTTCATCACACTGTAAATTGTAAAAGAAAAATTGGAAAAAAATTGTAAAAGAAAAAAGTATGGTAATGTGTAATGAATTGTGCACCTGGAGTTGTATTCATCAATCTTCTTTTAATTTTTCTTCCAGGGGCCTCTTGGTCCTCAAGGTCCAATTGGGTATCCTGGACAAAGAGGTGTGAAGGTTAGTGCTGTTTCAGTGTAGTAGTGCTATTGCTATGTGATTTTAATATACTAGTCCTGTGCTCTGCTGATGGACATCTCTGACTCCCCTCCCCAGCACTATATTCTCACACAAGAGTCTGTTGACTGTATCTTACAGTATCTCATCCATGCAGCCTTCCCTTTAAGTTAACCATGTTCCTGTTATAGGGAGCTGACGGAGTCCGTGGTCTGAAGGGAACCAAAGGTGAAAAGGTGAGAAATTAAATGCACTGTGAATAGAAAAATGGAAAAGATGTAGTAGCCATGGGCTCTTTGCTTTGCCCACGCTGTGATTAATTTGCTTTTTTTGTGTCTAAACCAGCTGGATATATTTTTCATAATGTTTTGCTATTCAGCAATGTTTTTGATCATAAAAAAAAAAGAAATTTTGTCACAGACATTGTTGATTTCTACCATTTGAGCTCAATTTCCGTCCCATTTTTATGTCTCAGGGAGAAGATGGATTTCCAGGTCCTAAGGGGGATATGGGCATCAAGGGTGACAGAGTAAGAACATCATTGCTTTATAGAAATTTTATTTCATTGCAAAACATGGGTGTAATGTGTCTTCTGTATTAAATGTTCAGCCGTTTTCAGACACAGTTTGTAATTACGGGTTGCTATGCTCATGGCTTCTGGCTGCGTTAGCATGGTAAATGAATCCAATTGAAAAAATGCTGCCAACTTGTAGTCTTACGAAAAGAGGAATTATACACAAAGGCGGAGCTTTATATTTTTGTGCTTATAATCTGTACTGAATATATGATAATGTAAATGAGCAAGCCTTAACATAAAATAAAGCATAGGCAGGGTCTAATTATAGAGGCAGGCTAGCCTAGCCTGCCTGTCCAATTATATCAGCAGACCTTTTAGTAGGTATTACTGGGCTTTTATTGGGTTTATTGGCTATTTATTTGGTTTTCCTTAAATATCTTTCTAAAGGTACATTATTGGTGCTCCTGTAAGGGACCTAAACCAGCATCCTTCAAAACTACAGCCAGTCCGTGTCACTATTCATTATGCTGCTTGTTGCCATTCAACACAACTTTAGCATTTGGATGAAATATGAGCGCCTCCTTTATCACTCTTCCTATCAGTGTAGCTACCCAGGTGATTTTTTTCATGACATAGGTTGTACTTACGTACAGCACCGGCCCTTGACTGCTTGTAGGTACTGATAAAAATGCTCTTTTTACTGCATGTTTACAGCTCTGGCTGGAGCTTTTCAAAGTTGTAAATATTATGGGTATTGTGCCCTAACTTCAGTTATGACAGACAAAACAGCTCTTGTGGCCATCCTTCAGAAAAATATGATGTGAGCAATGATAGAATACTTTAATTTCCTCAACCCCAACAGGGAACTGCACTGACAGTAAATTAAAGGCGTACATTGAAGGAACCCAGCAAGTGTAATTTTTGCTTCCTGTTATCCCAATCTCAGGGACACCTGGCTTTAAAAAAACGATCTGAAAGTTATTTTAAAAATCAATACCTTGTTAAACCTCTTCAAAACAGTGTGGGGAAAAGATGCTGAAGCCTGTCTTCTTTCGGAAATGTGCTTTTCCCTGATAAAATAGATTTCAGTAGCACTGTTTTTAAAATGCGCAGGAGGGCCATGCCAGCTGAATCGCAATGCCCTCTGTACATGACTGGTCTAATGATCAGATGGAGTGCGATAGTCGCAGATGCAGTCTGGCGCATCTCCTCAGCAGCAGAGGAAAATCACGCAATAATGCAATAAAATATTTTTGCTGATTAGTATTTCAGCTGAAGAAACTTAGTAGAATGGAAGCATCTGCGGTCAAGTACCAAGCTGCAGTACAAAGCTTCCTTTGGGTCTTCAGTTTGCAACCTTTTGGTCATCAGCGTAGTTCTTACTGGGGCTGTAACACCAACTGTATGATTATTTGAAAATGTTTCCATTCTGTACCTCACTTCTCAGCTTTGTTTTAAAATATGACAAAATAGAGCCTTGAACATTTATTGCAAAATACATTTCTGAATATCAATAGGGGGAGTTGGGACCTGCTGGACCAAGAGGTGAGGATGGCCCAGAGGGTCCCAAAGGGCGTTCAGGACTTCCTGGCGATGCAGGTCCAATTGGTTCAAGTGGAGAAAAGGTAAGACCACCCCATTTGTCATCTAACTCATACATTGAATTCAGTAAGCAGAATTATTTTGATTAAGATATTGCATTTTTATTTCAGTCTTTCGCTAAAGAAAATCTGTTGCCTGTTGTATGCCGTGGCTGGGCGTTTGATTAACCACCCCATTGTTGTCTGAATTCACATTCACACTTGACATAATTTGACATTAATGGACATTTTGCACAAATGAGCTTGCCTTTTTGAATGGAAAAAAAAATTATTACAATTTCGTCTGATCGACTCAAACGTTATGCTCCATAATATTTCTATAACCCAACTGTCCTGATTCTAAACTTGCACATTGCGTCCATTCTGATATATGTTTAAAATTTCAGAATCTGTAATTGTGTAGCAATTATAGAGGATAAAATAATAGCGTAATTACAGTAAAACCTAGCCATACAATTTAGAGCTCACGCAAGTACATGCTTCAATGATCAGATGTATGGGTTTTTTGGATGTATGTCTACATTAAAATGTGTATGGTTTATTGAAATATGTGGCTTGGCTAACATTTACAGGGCAAACTTGGAGTGCCAGGTCTGCCAGGGTACCCAGGGCGACAAGGGTCGAAGGTAAGTTGTCTCCTCCAGCTGTTTTGAGGCTATGCACGTGTCACAAGTTCCTGTACCTTTGTGGAAACATTGGTCAGATCTTAATCCACTCTTGCAGATCCTTGACTTTGTGTTATTGAAGGCCCTCGATTAAACATGACAGTTAGTGCATTACGAGCAGGCCTAAGGCCCTCTTTTGACAGCTCTGGCTTTGAAGCAGGCCTAGGACGTGTTTGAACCCCATTGATCAAAGTGAATAAGATTCGCTATGCTGTTTGGTGTCAGCTGCACTCTTAGCACAATGCACTGCTGTGTAAGTACTTTTCACTGCTTTGTCTTTCAAAGGTTAGTAATTAAATCTATCCCTTTTCTTGTCTTAATTTTAGGGGTCTCAAGGGTTCCAAGGCTTCGCAGGACCCAATGGAGAGAAAGGAACAAGGGTATGACTTAAGTTGTTCAAGAGTCAGGGTAAAATACTGAAATATTCTGCAGGCTACCAAAAATCAATCTACTGCAATGCTTTCTGTGAGTTATAATAGTTCATGTTTTTCACGAAACTGCCAAAAATATGGAAAACTAAAGATGTGGATTCTTTACATTGATTGAAGCTATGCTCCATGATTCAAGGAAACACACTACAAGGTTGTCAGAACATTTTTTTTCAGTAAATTATCTATCAAAATGCAAAAGTTTGAAAAATTGTCTTAAGGCTTTATGTCTTCATTATTATTTTCATATTCACATTTTATGATGTTGTAGAGAACTTCCCCCAGGGGAAAAAAAACAGATATTTTATAGTGCTTTATCAATGACTAATCTTACTCACTGCAACAAATAAAAGCATCAGGTAACATTTTCCTTTTAAAGGAACATAAGCAGCTTACGATCTAGAAGTATCGCAGGTGTCGATGGAGACATAACTGTCATTCCGAACTCTATAATGCTTAATGGTTGATGGTTGTACGCTACTACTACAATCTCATACCCAGAACATTTCTAATGGTGTATACATCTGTCCAGCCGTCCAGCTGAATGTTCGCCATCTCTATTGGCTTTAATGTCATGTTTGTGATGTTTATACTGTATAAGCTTTAATTTCTGTGTTCCTGTGCATACCTTTAGGGAACATCAGGAAAGCCAGGTCCACGTGGACAGAGAGGGCCAACTGTGAGTACCCTCCCTGCAACCAAACTCCTCCACAGAAAGTGAAACACTGTAGCACACAGAAAGTGAAAATTATGGAGAAACAGAAATAAGAAAAGGGAAACAATCTCTTACTATTAAAAATTATTCAATACTTTTTTCATTTCTGGGATTTAAACGAATGTCGTACAGCAAAAACAACGATAAGTAAAATAATGCCTTTCGTGTGAGGTGTATATCTCCAACCCAACAATTTTTCATGTGCTGCAGGGTCCTCGAGGAGAGAGAGGTCCAAGGGGTCCAACAGGAAAGGCGGGGCCAAAGGTGGGTCAATGGTTTACTGTGAGCTTTACTGTGAATTACATACATTAATAGCCTTAATAGATGTAATATATCCTCCCTTATTATCTCCACAGGGTACTTCAGGAGGTGATGGTCCCCCTGGACCACCAGGGGAAAGGGTATGAACCATCTATGACAACTATACAATAATATTTTGTGTAGCAGCAGCAGCAGCTAATATCAGTAATAAGGCGATATTTAATCAATCAGTAGCATCTTGGATATCTTTTTCTTTTTTTAGCTGGATCATTTATCGTTGATCTTTATAGGGCTTCGGGATTGACAGGTCTGGTACAATAACATTGATGAATGAGTTTCCACTGATCATCTTGCTTTGTGTTATAGGGTCTTCCTGGACCTCAGGGTCCAACTGGATTTCCAGGACCTAAAGGCCCACCCGTAAGTCTGGAGGCTTTATGAGAAATGCCCTTATGCCACTTTTGATAAATAAGTTACTGTTTTCTGTATTGTTCTACAATGGAAACATGCAACCCCTTTATGAGAGAAAAATAGCAACCATTTTTATAGCTATTTTTATTCCTTGTACCACCATACTTCCTTGTGGACTCATAAGCTTTTATCTCTGTCAGGGACCGCCTGGGAAAGACGGACTGCCAGGACACCCCGGACAGAGAGGTGAAACGGTGAGTGCCTCATTTTTATCACACAATACATTGCTCCCCTCTGATACGGGAATTCTTAGCAAGAAAATTAAAAGTCAAGAATGAGTGCCATACCATGTCTACCAAATGCATACTCTGCTGTACCATAGGAGATAATTAGGTAGCTTATTAAACTGGTGGCCTGGGGAGATGTTAAGAACCCAAGCTGTGATTCCCCACTGTTCTTTATAGTGATTGCCTCCTGTCTTCTCTTTATAGGGTTTCCAAGGGAAGACAGGACCTCCTGGGCCACCTGGTGTGGTTGGACCTCAGGTGAGTCAGTGGTTAAGACCTATCGTTGCATGTTAGTTGTCTCCCATGTAGCTTTGAGTCTCCAAGCTGAGTACTTCTGTAACTGTTGTGGATTTCTTCAAAATTTTAGGACAAATGGCTTTCATACCTCTCCCCAGAATTCCTTTGAAAATGAAAACAATGTTTTTGGTTCATACATTTCCACAGTGTAGATCTTGCAGGGTATAAACTGGAATGCCTTTTTACTCTTCCACTACAGGGCTGTTTCCTTATTCTTTCATGCTTTTTTCATATTGTTAAATTAGATTAATTAAACAACACAGTACAGTACGCAATTCCAGTGGCATGTGGGTAGATAAACTCAAAAATAATTTTTTAAGAAAGTGAGGAAATGACGTGGTGGTCTGAGGGCATTTTGCTTTTGATAAGGTTCTGACACATTAGCAGGATGATGTAATGGCATTATAATACATAATAATTTTACAATTTCTCTATTCACACTTCTAGTATACATTAAATGTTGGCTTAGTAAATATAATTTAAATTGATACGTTATATACAGCTAAGCGTAATTGGACTACAGTGACACGCAAAGAGGGGGATCTGACCTGGGTATCAGTCATAAAGAGGGTGCTAGGGCTATATAGAAATGATTGTCTGTGGGGAAATTTTAAAAAAAGTCTACACTGGGATATTTTGGGTGACTAAACCAGAGGAAAACAAATAAAATAATTTTCTTTCCAGAAATTTATCCACATTACAGCCCCTTTTGCTATTCTTGTTTGAGTGTTTTATTTATTTATTTATTTTTTATAAAATACCATACTGTTGGTAGTGTTGCTAAAGAAAAACTCTGGAAAGAGATTGATCTGTAGGAGCAGAGGCTTTTTCTCTGACATGTTTAAACACAGGTACTCACAGAACACAACAGCATGCCTGCCAAAACTCTTGAATATATTAAACGCAATGGATCCATATTTCTCCTATAACTCTTCACAATGGTTAGTACGCATGCTTTTTACACACACAGTAACGGTGCATTATGGGAGATCCAAAGGTAACCATACCAGCACTACACAGTGTAATAAATCCAATTAAATAAAATCTAATCTAATTTTTTCATCATTAGTAATTTCATATGCAAAACCACTATTTTTTTGTCTTGAACTTGTGTAAATCTGGTGTAAACTGATTTTTTTACTCAGTTTATCTTCATTTGGATTCTGTTAAGTAATGAACTGAATTTTGACTGCAGTTGAGTTGCAGTTCTGAAATGTCTAAACTTTTAGTTGGTGCTGATGTCAAATTTGCTGTCTTTTGTTTCTGCAGGGCCCTACAGGTGAGACTGGACCAATGGGAGAACGGGGACACCCTGGGCCTTCGGGGCCACCTGGAGAGCAAGGTCTCCCTGGAGCAACTGGGAAAGAGGGAGCCAAGGTAAGGCATCTAAAGTCATGGAAAATAATGTAAGACTTCACATTCAAAGGTTACCTTAGTAAGTTCTATGCCTCATTAAATGGTGGTGTAATACAGTTAACATGGTCCTGTATTAGTTTTAAGCAGGAACAGTGAGCAGCTGTCTAATGGAGATGTTCCTGTCTCTCCAGGGTGATCCAGGCCCTGCAGGTCCTGCTGGGAAAGATGGTCCCCCGGGTCTGAGAGGATTTCCAGGAGAACGAGGTCTTCCTGGCCCTGTTGTAAGTGTTACATCCCATGTTTATATTAGTTTCTCTTTATTTTTAACTTTAAAATAACCAAGAAAGAAGAAGTTTCTCTTTGGAAACAGAAATATCTGATTATTTTTTGAAAAGGCAGTAATTACTGAATAAGCCAAGTGAATTCCAAAGTTCACAAGACTCTTTCAGGAAAGTATTATCTCTTTCACAGAATGTTTATTGTTAAAATTCACTGAGTAGTTGTTTGCCTCTCTGTAAAACATTAAGGGTGTTTTGTAGAGAGACTAATAAGGAACATTTTTACAAGATGTGTTTCATTTCAAAGTGCTGCTTTTTTCTTTAGGGCGCTCCTGGTCTGAAAGGAAATGAAGGACCCAATGGCCCACCGGGACCTGCTGTGAGTATTTAAGAAAATATCCTTCCCATGTACACTAGAATAGAAGGGACCTACAGTCTGCCCTAAAATTAATGCTAACAGGACCACATTCTGTCTAATTCCAATACTTTTGTTGTGAATAAATACTAATATGAGCAGCTCTTCATAGGGAAGTAGGAAAAGGAAAAGAAAAAGTTTTTTATAAAAAGTGTTTAAATTGATTACAGTTGTTTTATACCGTTTACTTTCTATTTGGATATGCATGTGTTACTTTCTACTTACAGGGATCTCCTGGTGAACGAGGCCCTGCTGGCCCAGCTGGACCCACTGGCCTTCCCGGACGTCCAGGACCCCAAGGCCCTCCAGGTCCAGCTGGAGAGAAAGGTGGACCGGTAAGGATGGATAGTACATTAATTGAAATTTAACCTGTGCAGAGTACACTTTTGCTTCTAATGCATCCATTACACTATGATAACTGACTCATGGGACAAGAAAATAATGGACTCAGGAATTCAGGATTAGTGTTTACTTTGAAACTCATAGGCAGGGAAAAAGTGCCTTGGGACAGTTCTCTACTTCTCTGACTTTACAGTGGACAGGCATGTGTTAGGGTTGGTACAGTGTCCAGGTGGTATGTCCTGGTCTAGTGTGTATAATGGTGTGAAAGGTCTTGTGCATGGGTTTGTTCTATGATTGTGAAGTCCCAGAAGTCCACATATGTGTTCTGTCACCACATACACATCTCCAAGTTGTCATAATTAGTTTTCAATTGTTAATGCATTTCAGTACTTTTTCGGACTCCCATTTTGGTTCCTACAGTTTCATTAAAGAGAAGGTGCTTTTCAGCTTTACTGTACCTTTTGGATTGTTGATCTGAGTTACACCTTGCAATGCAGATAACTTACTATTATTTGTGTGTTTCTAAGTACTGATACTAACATTTATGAGTCTGACCTTATAGCAGGAGTGAGTCTGGCCTGAGCATCCAATCTTTCTTTACAGGGTGAAAAAGGTCCTCAAGGTCCTGCTGGAAGAGATGGTATCCAGGGTCCTGTGGGCCTCCCAGGTCCTGCTGGTCCAGTCGGCCCTCCTGGAGAAGATGGTGACAAGGTAAAAACAAACTTTCAAGTTGCAGGTGTTAGTGACTCACTGTAGAAATTATTTTGAATGTTGGGAAAAACCCAAATGGGTTATTAAAGGGGTTAATACAGATTTTAAATACAATTTGTGTGTGTGTGTGTGTGTGTGTGTGTGTGTGTGTGTGTGTGTGTGTGTGTGTGTGTGTCTGTGTACAAGAGTAAAAAGTGTTAAGGTTTAATGTAATAAATGTATAACAGGGCTCTGTGAAGAACCTACATGAATATGTTGAGCTATGAAAAATGTGTCATTCTTTGGCACACATTTCTCATCCTACAAGGTGGCACAAGATGTCCAGACAAGTGAAACATGCGCATTCAAGTGTGAATTCAGCATGGTTGTAGCAGTATGAAAAACGGTCATTGGTCAGCTCTCCTGAGGCTGGCACTGATGTGGGAGCACACACTAATCTAATCTGCAAGGTTTATGAGGCCAAAACAGATTTAAGTACAAGACACAGCAACACTGTAGCACGCAGAAAGCAAGCGCATGTTACAGATGTCTGCCAGATCTTCAAAACACCACAGTCCAGCACTATGTTACTCCTGTAATGGCAGAGGGTGGAGCAGGTGAAAAGGACTGCTGGGAAAAAGTGAGCTGTATATTCTTTTCTCACTAGGGTGAAATTGGAGAACCAGGCCAAAAGGGAAGCAAAGGTGACAAAGGAGAGCATGTAAGTGTTATGTGCTTGCTTCTGTCATATTTCCTTTATTCTATTGTAAATTTTATTTTAATGACTGCTTAATGCTTCTATTTTTTTATCTTCAGATTAAAAATAACTGATTATTTCTATTCTTTTTGTTTTATTTCTGTTTTGTGTATTATCTACTCATTTCACTTTTCCTCTCATTTAATATGCTGACTTTCTTTTTTCATTTAGGGTCCACCTGGTCCCACTGGCCCACAGGGTCCAATAGGACAGCCTGGTCCTGCTGTAAGTTTGTAATGATAATGTAACCATCATCGCTTTCTTATTGTTCTGCATCTCTTTTTTTCACTTTACGTTCTTTGTCTATGTTGCCTTAGGGAGCAGATGGTGAACCTGGTCCTCGAGGTCAGCAGGGTCTCTTTGGTCAGAAAGGAGATGAGGGACCCAGAGGATTCCCTGGACCCCCTGGTCCTGTTGGGCTCCAGGTAAGGACACACCAAGACCGTCAGCATATGAATGTTATAATAAACCTTAATACATTAAAATCATATTTCCGTTCCTTTTTAATTATAGTAGATTGCAATGTAAATAGCAGTGGTATATTCAAAAGGTTTTTAATGTAAAGGTTCATCTTATTTCCCTAGGGACTACCTGGCCCACCAGGTGAAAAAGGTGAAACTGGAGATGTTGGTCAGCTGGTAAGATTTATTTCAGGAGATACTGCTCATGTTTATACATTGAATTAATATTTTAATTTATTTAACTGAACTGTGTTAAGTACCTCCTTACCTGATATTCAGTATGCTTTTCTCAGGGTCCCCCTGGGCCCCCTGGCCCAAGAGGCCCCTCCGGACCCCCAGGAGCAGATGGTCCACAGGGTCCCCCAGGTGGTATTGGGAATCCTGGCCCAGTGGGAGAGAAGGTCTGGCCAAACTATTTTATTCAAAAATCATTACTTCATTCAGCACAGCTTTGCACAATTCAAATCAGTAGTATAAAAATCTGTGTAAATTGTATATTTAGTTTGTTGTTAATGGATTAATTTAACAGAATAACTTGATTTCTTTCCGTTTTTATTGCACAGTTAATGTCACTACTGAGCCATTTTATTGTACATTTCAGCATATATTTGACATAAAAAACCTGTACATTTTCACAATGGAAAATCTCCCTGCGTATGTTACATTCACATTATCTTCATCCATTTTAATTTAAAAAAAAAAAAAAAAAAATTACCCTTTAAACTGCCTGCAAGGCAACACAAGTGAATAGATTTTGAAAGGTTGTAGTGTGTACTGTTCTCAGCAGCTGTCCAACTCCTTGCATGCTCTCTCTCCTTTATACTGATGAAATGGCCTCAGGTCAGAACCCACTAAAAGATCACACCTCAGTGAACAAAGGCTTTTACTATTCAAGTCTGCAGCTATTTTGTGTAAAATAATCTCATTGCCATTCCTACTGTGACTTTCAAACAACTACCGTGAAATTAGGTACAGTATAGTTCAATTTGTCTAGCAGTTGTCAAATACTTGAGGACTTGCTAAACTTTTCAGAATAGTCGAACTTCTGCACGGCCGCTCAGTCTGTCTTAGTGAGTGAGCCACTGATAAATTGATTCGTTTGCTTATTGTATCATTAAATAACAGCCTTGCTTACTGCCCTCTTGTAGTTAGTAATATCCTTTTCTAATATATGTGCTTTGTGTCTACCTGTCAGTAGGATTTAGTATAATAGCCACTGTGAATACAGGATACCATGGCAATACTTTGTTAGTCCTTGCAGCTGATATCAGTACAAGGTACCAGAATAAGAGCAGAAAAGCCTGTGGTCTGAGAACGTCTTTTTATAACAGGCCTAAAAATACCCCACATTCCCATTGGCAGATGATATAATTTAACCAGCCTCAGATAAAAGTGTCACAAATGACCAAGCACTCTGCCCCCTCAGAGCGATTCCTTACACGTGCTGAAAAGGCATTTAAAGCATCTTTTTGTGGCACCACTGACAGGGCGCAGCTTATGTGACGATGAGGGATGGGCAGTGACACAAGCCAGACAGAGGATAAGATCAGCACCAAAAGATTTATGTTGCAAACCCAAGCCTGGCGCCGTTTTATTATTGGTTCGGCAGCAACTCTGAAAGGACGTGACAGATTGAAACACTGTGCTTTCCTTATTTTTCTAGATACTGTGGCCCAAAGCGCATTCATGGTTTTGTCTTTGCTCTGTGCGATTCTCATTTCTGATATATACTGAGCAGCAATGTTCAAATTTAATGTCTGACTCCTTCCCTTGTTCTACTTCCTCCTGTAGGGTGAACCTGGGGAAGCAGGAGAGCCTGGGCTTCCAGGAGATGTGGGCCCACCGGTATGGCAACCCCTAGCAATCGCACATCTTTCCATTTCAGCAGATCACTATTTCATTTTTTATTCTCTGCTGAAACACGTTATCCCCTTTTCAGACTACAGTAACCATATGTAAATACAGCTTGCTGCCATTTCAAAAGTGCATAGCAGAGGCACCCCTAAACCACAAAATTACTTTTTTCATGCATTTTAAAATTTCAGCTACATTCCTATTTGAGAAATAGGTGCCATTATTCATAGTTTACAGGTTTATGAAGCTGAAGGATTGAATGCAATTCTACTAAATTTTCTTTATAGAAAAATACAATACAGCTTAGCACAGCTGAAGCCAGTGTTAAAAATATATGACACTCAACACGTTTTGACTGGTTTTTGACTCGTGTTCAGTGGTTTTGGAAGATATTGCTTCCCTGTGTGGTTCTTCTTGTACATCAGTTCCTTGAAGCTGACATTTTGTCTATCACAGGGTCCAAGAGGTGAGCGGGGAGAGAAGGGTGAAGCCGGTCCCGCCGGTTCTGCTGGCCCCCCTGGTCCAAAAGGCCCTCCTGGAGATGACGGACCCAAGGGCAGCCCTGTAAGTTCAAGGCCAATTTTCAGCAAGTTCAGAGTGGTTAGATTTAAGCTCATCACTCAGCCTCATTCATGCTAATTTAGAGAGGTCATATCAGACTTAACTGTAATATATGCACAGCATTCCGGCTCTAGGCCACTGTGACCCCCTGACTACTGAAACAAATTATATTACATCTATTCTTCATTTTATGCTTAGCTGAGAAAATTTGAGGGATCTAAAAATATGTTCATCATAGAGAAAAAATGCCTATTATATGTACATATATATTTGTGTCTAAAGGGGATAGATGCTACCAATTTTTTAAGGATTTAAAAATTAAATCAAAGTTATTATAGTGTAGATCGAATTTATTAAAGCAATTTTTTTTATTCATTCTGAATTGATATCCATATCTTAGCTGAGTTCCAAATCTCATGCTCCCAATCTCTTCATTCATTTGTTATGTTTCCCTTGGTTAACCAAATGATGCGTTTAAGCATTCGGTGTAAGGAAAAGACATTCAACCAAATTCTCAGACAGAAGTGATTAATTAAGATATCAGATGCGATAAAAGTTTAATACACTGTTTAATACAAAGTTTAATGCACTGTGACTTTTTAGGAACAGAGTCACCATAACCTAAGACAATACAAAATTATACAAACTATCAGTATATTTACGTACAAGACACAGCAAGTAAAATATGTCAGTTCTGATTGAAATCAGTTTGTGGAAACATATTAAGTTATTCAGAAATGTACTGCATCATTTTTGATTAATCTGCTTCAATGAACTCAAACTGCATTCGAATCTGTAAAAAAAAAGTATAGTAACTCGTTTTTAAAAGTAAACAGATTTGTTATGATAAAGAGTAAAAATTTGAGAACAAACCGTTAGATTAAACAAACTATACATTTAAAGCTTTGAAATAAATAAACTGAACGGATCAGCATGATAGTCATATTTTTTCTTTTAGGGTCCAAGCGGTTTCCCTGGTGACCCTGGTCCCCCTGGAGAGCCTGGTCAGGCTGTGAGTTCACGTTAAAGAAATGAAATTTACTGAGCCCTGTGAATCATGACCTTATTCTGATGTTGCCATGCAGCGGTTTCAGCTAATTTGTACATAATATATGTAAGTGTGTGTTTAACTCTCATCCTAGGGTCAAGATGGGCCAGCTGGAGACAAAGGAGATGATGGAGAAGCTGGTCAGCCTGTATGTATGCCGCAAACTTCTCTCACAGTTCCTTTCAAGCATCTGACTGGTTTTGACATCTTTTTCTTATGTGCCTTCAGGGTCCCCCTGGTCCTACTGGTGAATCTGGTCCTACTGGCCCACCTGGAAAGAGAGTACGAGAGTAGATTCCTTGGGTTTGGTCTTTTATGTATGCCCTGGGAACAATGGTGTTACAAAGTACATTTACTTTAATTTGCCTTATAGGGTCCCCCAGGAGCTGTTGGGCCTGAGGGAAGGCAAGGTGAAAAAGGAGCTAAGGTAAAGGAACAGCAACTTTATGTATATTGTATATCTAGAGATCATCTACATGTTGTGGATCAGTACAGCTGTGGGTTCAAGGTTCAACTACTGGATTCAAGCCAGGGCCTTATCGACTTTGCTCTGATTACCTGGGTGAGGGTGTTTGATGGTGGAAGCCCCAAAACACAGAGTGACAAGTTCACATCACTGATGATGTGCCCAAGTCCATTTCAAAATGGGTGACCTTCACATTTATATGTATTACTGCCTTAGTACATTCCATGCTTTCTTTCAAAATGCATAGCACTTCAAAGAGGGCAAAGCGGCTTCCCAATGATAAACGGTTTCCATAACAACACTTCTTTTTGTTGTTTCCAAAGGGTGAATCAGGTCTGGAAGGCCCACCAGGCAAGACAGGTCCAGTTGGACCACAAGGAGCTCCTGGAAAACCAGGTCCTGAAGGTCTCAGAGGCAATCCTGGTCCAGTTGTGAGTAAAACTAATAGATTGTTTCTTGACTGTGACTATACAGCATGGGGGTCACTTTTTCAGCATATTTTTATTTTTTTGCCCAGTGAATTTGTGAAAAATCACACTTTGGTTTGTTTTATAGGGTGAACAAGGACTACCTGGTCCTCCTGGTCCAGATGGACCTCCTGGACCAATGGTATGTAGAATAATTTGTGCTTCATTAGCATGGAATTATTTCACTTTTCCATTCATATTGCTGAATGTTAATATTGTATCTTTTTCAGGGCCCCCCTGGATTACCTGGTCTAAAAGGTGATACTGGCATTAAAGGTGAAAAGGTGAGAACTATCTTTTTTATGGTCATTTCTTTTTTTTTTATCTATTCACACATGGATGCATATGCATCTACAAACACTTCAGTGTCTGTTGTTTTTATAAGTAATTTATAAAATTATTGATAAATTAAAAATGAAATCATTCTATTATAAAACCTCTATATCGATAAAGGTCATTCATAAATTTTGTATTATGCACAGCTTTGTTTTTTAAACCCCAGACTTAAAACTTAGCACCGTGGTACTTCTCACCCTAAATTACATTTTTGTATAGACAAGTTTTTTAAATGCCAAAAAGTCTACTTAGAATCTTGAAAAAGTATTCTTTGCTATTTCAAGTAACATTTGGAAAAATGTGTACATAGGCTGCAGTTATTTCACACATACAGCACACTTTACAGTTTAGTTGATAAATGCAAAATGGTTTAAGGGTCATATAGTTTGGTGAAAACTGCAAATACTAATATAAATAATGTAACATGTTCATATGGATTCATATTATATATAGGATATAACCTAGAACAATGCTAGAGGGTGCTTGGAGTAAAATGCTGAACTGGTGGCAATGCAGGGAAGATAACTCTGATACTTGAAAAGCTAAACTGACGAGAGGGAGGGCTCCTGTGGGGGGGCATAAAGGGTGTGTGTTTGATTAAAAAAAAACGTGATATACGTTTTGTTATTACTTTTCACCTTTTCACTTTCTGACCCAGGATACACCAAGTAATGCACCCAGTGCTGTATATTTATATGTTAATAATCTGATTCTTCATTGTTTATTTTATTTAGGGCCATCCCGGTCTCATTGGTCTGATCGGACCCCCAGGCGAGCAAGGAGAGAAGGGTGACCGAGGTCTTCCGGGCCCGCAGGGGGCCCAAGGTCCAAAAGGCGACAATGTATGTAAAACAATTTCGGCAGTAGTATACATTTTATATAGTTAAAATACTACTTGCATTTGTCATTTTAAAATTTTCTTCCCATCTACACAGTTAGTTTATTCTAAATAGTTATGTCATTTCCTATTTTCAAACTTCCATCTAACTGTTCTTTCAAATTTTATAGGGTGTTTCTGGCCCTGCTGGACCCATTGGCCCCATTGGATCTCCAGGATTACCAGTAAGGAAAAAAATGCAAAGTTAGACATAGATTTGTACCAAAAACTATCAGCTACTATTTAATGCATACCATTTATAATTTTTTATTAAAGATTAAGAACCATATATTGCCTTCTTAACCCAGAACAATAAATCGTGCCGTCATCAGTTTTACTGCAGCATAAATGCTGAGTGCTAAAAGAGCTGCTTGGAAGACACCCAAACCCTCATTATTTTCAGGATTTAAAAATTCAGATTCATGGAAAATGGCCCTATCGCACCACGTCTGGCACAAGCAGCATTCAGCCTTTCACAATAGAAGCCAAGTTGGCAGGGCTAAGGCCACTGGATAAGATCAGCAGTGTTGTTATCTTGAGCAGTTCATTAGGTTTCCCTGTATTTGAACTGCAGTATTCAAAGGATCAGCTTGTCACATGACCTCCATTGTTAACTCAGAGAATGGCATCTACACAGTATGAGGTGCAAAAAAACTATGTTATATTGTATGAAATTTTCTTATTACAGTCAGTTGGGCTTGAAGGCATTGAAACATTTACAATCGCTGATCTTTTGCTTGCTGCATTTGTTCACTTGTTTTCTTATTTATCTCTCTTACAGGGACCCCAAGGGCCAAAGGGAGCAAAAGGTTCATCTGTAAGTGCTATAAAGAACAATAACAAATCTGCCATAAAAATAAATATCCATGCAATGTTTTCCCTTTTGATGTAAATTAAGTATATTTATAACAAAATAAAATGTCTGAGCTACTATCCACATTCCGAATAGAAGAATCATTTTGTTATCTCCTTTGTCCAGGGTCAAACTGGTCCAAAGGGTGAGGCAGGTTCCCCCGGAGTACCCGGTCCCCCTGTAAGTTTTAAGATTTAAGATTAAAGATATTGCATTTTTGTAAGATGTGTTTTGGCAGTATGCTTTCCCAGTTATTTGTGTGGAATTTTGATGTCCTCTCTGTGTTGCATCCGTTTCCTCCCAGTCATGAAGTCATGTTCTTCAAATGACATAATGTACAATTATCTTTAAATTTTGAATGTGTATTTACAAGTTTCTTCATGCATGGCTGATGATAAGAATTACGTGATCACTGAGACTATGATTGCACCAGATGTTGATGAAAACGGATGTGATGGACATCCCTTCTCACCCTTCTCACCATCTCTTTTCACAGGGCCCACCTGGTGATGTGATTCACCCCTTGCCCATGACATCCAGCCATAAAAGAAGAAAGCGTAATATAGATGCCAGCCAAATGATGGATGAGTCTAACACAGAAGGGTACAAGGACTACGATGATGGTATGGAGGAAATTTTTGGCTCGCTCAACTCCCTCAAGCTGGAGATTGAGCAAATGAAGCACCCACTAGGCACCCAGACCAACCCTGCACGCACCTGCAAGGACCTACAGCTGAGCCACTCTGACTTCCCAGATGGTGAGCACCCATATTGCATGCTCACTGAACCATGGATGCTGAAGTGTCAGTAATAAAAATAACCACCGTACGTGTCACTCAACCAAGCCCACAAGTGTTATTTCATTTAGGTAAATTTTCCTCTGGGGATTATTACATGCCGTGTGGCAGTTTTGCCATCCTGTCCAGTATTGTCATAGCTAAGTGCCCAGTGGTTTTTGGGATAAGCTCTGGTCTGCCACCACCTTGACCAGATCATAGCAGTTTAGGATAATGATTGGATGGATGAAGAAATGGACGAGATCATTCATTCATTCATTCATTCATTCATTCAAGATTCCTACAGTGAAATACATATTAACATGAACTATTCTAGTATCATAATTACTGCATATCATTAAGAATAGCAAAATAACTCAAATGGCAAATTAACTGAGCAGAATTTTTATTATAAGCACAGCCCCAGCTGTGATGACAAGAAGGAAACTCAGAAGGTATCTCTTACCTAATTAGTGTACAGTTGTTTTTTTCCCCCTTTCTTTCTTTCTTTTTCATTTTTCCCTCTTCAAGGCAACATTTCAGGCTCCACATCTTCTATTATAATCAATTTATTCTTCTCACGCTCGACAGAAAGCTGTGTAGTTCTCAGATGTGTCATGTTTGCTGCTCGCTTTAATTTTATTTTAAGGTGCTTGAGTCAGAGACACAATGGACCTTGTGGCTTCTGTTGTTTCAGGTGAATACTGGATTGATCCCAACCAGGGCTGCTCCCGCGATGCCTTCAAAGTGTACTGCAATTTCACAGCTGGAGGAGAGAGCTGCATTTACCCTGACAAGAAGTCTGAAGGAGTAAGTGAGCCTTGGACCACTTGTGTGAAGAAATTGCTCATCTTAGCACTGCATATTTATTTTGACATTGATTTTATTATTTCTGTTTTTTTCTCACGTTATTCCAAGCAATGCAATTTTTTTTTCAAAATAAATCTTACAAGTCAGCAAGGCTATACAGGAAAGCTATTGCAGATCAGATAAATTGTCCACCTTATTGCACCCAGTAATCTGCAGGTGGATTGCTGACTCCAACTTGCGCTTACTGTGTGTCTGCAAAAGTTATTCGGCGTATGCGATTGTTCTATGATGGGCAAGCATTCCATCCGTAGGCATGTCCTGCCCTATGTTTCCAGGATAAGCTCCAGACCACCATGACCCAGCACTGGACACGTGGATGATGGAAACTGAAAGACAAATCATTATACTTTACCACAGGGTTCATGAAGAACACCTTTACTGAGACATGGAGATTGTTTGTTATTGTTAGTAAATATCTTATTGTTAACTATGATTTAGCTGATGCCTGTGTCCAGGGCACCATACACAATGCCAGGCCTGCATACTAGATCACTTAGAATGAAACTGACCAATTTCATATAAGCAAATAATTATTATTAGTGATAGTCATGGTAAATGCCTTGTTCAGGGGCCACATGTTTTAAAGAAGGTGGAAATAAAATTAGTTGTTTGCTGATGCTTTATAATTACAGAAAGGTAACTCGAGGAACTTTTGTACATCGACTGGTCTACAGCAGTAAGTTTCATAAGACGTTTTTCAGACCGAGCTTGGCAGCTTCTGTAAAAACAGATTTTCAGATCTGAGTTTTTATGCTTTTCACCTTCTGCAAAGCTGTACAGTCCATTTCCACGTTGCCAAATAGCGTGAGCTCCAGTGTACAGCTCCAGCTAATGCTTAGTGAATTTAGCTCACATCCTTCTGGTAAATAACATTTATAAAGCATCTGGCTCCATTAGAACTGATAGACTGCGGCATGCGGGCCGACACAAAGACATCACTGAATTTTTATTGCATATTACGGCAGGACAGTAGAACACCGAGAAAAATGACAGCTTGCTCCCTAATGTCACTCGTACGGTACAATTACGGAGTCCTTTGATCAAGCCCCAGTTCCCAGAGGGGAGCGACACAGATCGTATCAGTTAAAACTCCTGATAATAAATAATTTCTCTGAAATTTCTGAGAATGAACCGGTGCTTGATCTGACTGTTCTGAGCCTCCGATGAGTCACACACAACTTCAGCACAGAGAGAAAGATATGAGCTTGCACCATTCTTCTGGGACCTCCAAATAAGGAAAAGTACAACTTGTTACTGGAACCCACTTGGTCCCTTTGTAGTGGAGTAATACGGAGTTTGTGTTTGTTAAAAGTTTTGCTTGAATCCATGACTTAAGCGCGGCATCAATTTTCCTCAATTTTCCACACGACAGGAAACATGGCCGCCCCTTGCCCCTTAACCACAGCCTTCTGCACAGCGGTACCCTTTTAACAAGCCTTTTCTCCCTTTCTGTCCCCACCCCAAACACTAGGCTAGACTCTCTCCCTGGGCAAAGGAGGTTCCCGGGTCCTGGTTCAGTGAATTCAAACATGGTAAACTGGTAAGCAAAACAGCTTTGCGTCCTCCCCGTCATTTAACAGCTTTTATATTTTACAGAGTAAAATGGCCCGTTGGCCCAAAGACACGCCAGGCACTTGGTATAGTCGGTACAAGCGAGGGTCACTGGTAAGTTGCACGCCGTGGTCTAAGGCCCCGCTTGGGGCTGCTGCTGCTGCTGCTGCTGCATGCTGCTAGCACCCGTAGGCTTGGTCTAGCTGCACGGTTGTGTTGGTCATTGGTCAAACAGTGGAGGTGTGCCTTCCACTGGCAGGTACATCTGAGCAGAGCATTCAAGTTCACTTTTCCATAGCCATGACATTCTCATTCTTCTACCATCTTTCTTGGAGTTTCTATGCATGTAGAGTCCAGAAAATCCAAAATTTTAGTTGTATTTTGTATTTAACTTCTATGGAAATGTTCATTTGAATGTAAATGCTCGACTACAATTCATGCAAGAAGACATATCCTAAGCGTGACTTAGTGCCTAACCTTTTTTATTGACACAGCAAGTTACGATTGTCATTGCGAATTCCTGCAATTAGTTATATAAACAAGCTCTATTTTTTTCCATTTTTACCAGAAAAATGTATTATGACGCTTGTGATGATGTAGCTTTTGCTATTAGAGTCCGAAAATTTTCACATTTAGCAGACAGGCCATTTGCATGCAGGGTATTTCCACTGCCTGCAATGTTGGTGGGTTTAAAGATAGCTAAATCATTTTAGAGCAGTGCCTTGATTTGTTTATGAGGCACTGCATCATCTACTGGCATTAAAGGGTTTTTCTATTTGGTGATGGGAAGGCACTCAGTCACAGTCTAGGGGCTTTGGCTACTCAGCCACATTTGTGGATGTGATGGAGAGGTAATGTGTCTGCGGAGATGGTGTGCTGGAACCATGCCTGGGGCGGAGGGAACTGGCTGACAACTAGAAAGCTTGGACTGGAGTGGGGGGGTGTTTCATCCCCACGGTGCCCTTGTTGCTGATGGTATGGTGCCCCTCCTTCAGTCCACCATTTAGACACTCAACATGGACTCAAATGTTATTCCCATGTCAAAGTATACATCTAAATACTAACCAACGTGCATAACTATGGAGAGTTCACATAGTTTTGCTTTCGATGCCCATTAGATGTTGCAAATAAAATTTTATTTGAACTTCAAAGAGTATTTTTTATTTATTTTTTTATTCTTTTTCAGTATTTTAAACAATTTTACCAGTAGAAAAATGCCACAGGGCTTTTTTATGATCTGGAACCAATCCAGGAGAAATTCATTACATATAACGCAGTGAGAGAAGATTTTTAAAAGCCCTACAGGATTTTTGGAAAGTTGTATAATTATATGGGGAAGGAGATACTTTTTTAAATCAACATTTCTATGTAGGCAATATACATACACCATTTACACTGTTTATTTGGGTGTTTTGCAGGAGAAAGCCAAGCAGCTGCCTTCAGGTTATCTGAACCACTTTATGTCCTGCTGCAGTGCTCTTTGATTTGATCTCGTGGGTCCATTTTGACTGTCGGGCCATGGTTGTTCGCTTTAGTGTCAGCAACAGTGCATGCGCTTCTTTCTTGGTCAGTCCTGTCTGTCTGAAAGAAGAGATCCATGTGGAACAGAAGAAATGTTACGGGTTGGTATGGATACTGACCTCTCAAATAGAAAATGTATGTTTCTCAACATCGAAAGGCAGGAAAAATGGTAATGCGCAGTGGACGTGTATGTGCCAGTGGAGATGTACTGTATGTTACGGTCAATACCTGTGAATTTATTTGTATTTTAAAATGCTGGTTAGTGATATGTAGCGTTTCTTGTCTTTATTACCTTCCTTTGCTATCAAGTCTGGTGGGCTGTGTGGTGTTATGTAGCTGTAGAGGTGACCTGTACATTTCCAGATGTCGTGGACCGTATAGAGATCCCTGTTCCTCTTCCTGGCCAGGACCCTGGATATCCTGGTCTTGATTTCCATTCCGTGTAGACATTTTCCCCCAACCCTCTGTATTCTCGAGCAGCTTTCCTATGCGGACTCGGAGGGCAACCCAATTGGCGTGGTTCAGATGACCTTCCTCCGGCTGCTGAGCGCCGCTGCCCGACAGAACATCACCTACAACTGCTACCAGTCAGTGGCCTGGTATGACCCGGACATGGACAGCTACGACAAGGCCATCCGCTTCTTGGGCTCTAACGACGAGGAGATGTCCCATGACAACAACCCCTATATCCGTGCCATGGTGGATGGCTGTGCTGTGAGTATCCAGGCTGTAAACGCCAGGCAGACAGAGGGGCAGACGCCCCAGGTAAGGCTGAATTATTTAGGAAACAATGAAAGAGTGAACGTTTCCTTCTGCCAGATAACTCACAAGCAAAACCAAAGAAACATTAAAGAACAAAAGAAAAATGTTGGCTCTGTCTTTAAGAGTCCTGTGCCCCAGAGTTTGAGTTTGTTCATTCCTTGAGTGACTGGTAACCATCTTCTTCTTTTTTTTGCAGTTGAAGAAGGGCTATGAAAAGACTGTACTTGAGATCAACACGCCAAAGGTGGAACAAGTGCCTTTTGTTGACATCATGTTCAACGATTTTGGCGGAGCCTCGCAGAAATTTGGATTCGAAGTGGGGCCTGTTTGCTTCATCGGATAAGACACTGTTTACAGAAAAAAATTAATGAATAAAAATTATATATAATTATGTCAAATCGACAACAAAAAAGTGAACAGCACGACAATAAAAAAAACAAGACATCGCCTTTGTAAATCACTGTCTCCAAAAAAATGCATAAAGATTCAAGACAAGGAAATAAAATAATAAAAAAAGAGCAACCTTGTAACCTCAGTCTGCCTTCTCCATCACATGCAGGTTTTGAAACTGAACAAGTCATTCACTAACCATGCCGAAACCCTACACCCTGCAGTTCAGTCCATCTCTTCGCTCCCCTTAACAATGAACTTTGATGTAGGTCAGGTAGTGGTGACCCCAGAGACGCACCATTAAGACCACCACACCTGCAGAAGCGGAACTTGTGCCAACCTTTACCTTAAATGGCAGTTTTTTTTTTTCTTTCCTTTTAGTCTCTGTGCTCTACTTCATTAACATGGCCCTCTATTCTTTTTAATGGTTCTTTTATATATATATATATATATATATATATATATATATATATATATATATATATATAAAGATGTGTGTATATATGTATATATATACACACACACACACACACACACAATTTTTTTTGAATGTTTGTAAGTATTTTGTAATTATTTTTTTTCCAGGAAATGTTTATTGATTCAGGCTTCAAAACATGCATGTGACTGTTATGTTGTGTAATAATCGAAATAATTATTTGGAGAAAATAAAGAGATGGACATAAAAATTGGATTTGATAAAAGCAGTTTTAGACCAGTTGTGAAGTGCCTTTTTTATGTAATTTAAAAATTGATGATAATAAAACTCGAAAAAAGCACGCAATGCTTTTATCTGAGCGTTAATTTTCGTTATAAAAATCGGAAAACTGGGGTTTTCGCCCTTCTCTTTGTAAAATGCCTGTTTTATACTTGCTAGATCAATTGCTGAATTTTTAATTTAAAGCGATGGACTCCTTCGCATTTCTGTCCAATACGTCCATATTTGTTTATTGAAATATAATGTGAGATTATATATGCAAGCGATATCACATGATAATGGAAAAAGAGACATAGGTGCTATTTTTACTTTTGTCTGTGGTGCTATGAATTTTCTTATGTAAATTCTGAAGTGAAACACTGGTGATGTCAACGCATTACCAAGTCTTCCAAGAAACTTTCCAATCTTGTCCCCACGAAGAGAGCGTAACGTTCCCCACAGTCGCAAGAACAGTCGCATTTTGCATGTCATTTCGTTGTATTGTCTATGTATATTTTCATCA
Organism: Heterotis niloticus; assembly: GCA_018136845.1. NCBI lineage: Eukaryota > Metazoa > Chordata > Actinopteri > Osteoglossiformes > Osteoglossidae > Heterotis > Heterotis niloticus. The sequence continues at coordinate 24,353,434 of CM030891.1, forward strand.
CTCTTTTTTATTTTCATATTTAGATCCAAGGGAATGGTTTACGAAACAACTGCAGTTTAAGGATTGTGAAAAAGTAGATCTGAGAAGCGTGCTGAATATGGTGCTAATTTATAGAATTCATCCTCAGTAGCAGACTTGGCAAAATGGAAAAAAAAATTATAAAATGAAATAAAATTGTAATATTTGCATACAGTTCCTCCTGAAATTTTCTGTAAGGGTTTTGGAGAGAAGTAGCTGTTACTCATATACAGTGACCCCCACACAGAGTTCCTCATTTGCTTCTTCACTAGAAGTTTTCCTACATCTGGAGGCTTCATGAAGAAGTTTATCATTTCAATGGGAGTGAGCCAGAACTCTAAAGTGCGGGGCCAACAAGACTGACAAAACAAGCACACATAACCAATACTCATGGCTTGAAGCTGATGGTGAACCTTTAGCATCCACTTTACTGGTTTTTTTTTATTTTTGAGTTTTTTTTTCTTTTAGGAATTAAACGAAAGGGTGCTCCTTTTGCCGGTTTACAAACGGCTGCATTCAGTCTCACCTGCATCTTTTCATATTTTTCCTTAGTTTAAATTTGTAAAGAAAGATGAAAATATTGCATATGTATATCACGGGACAAGACTACGATTCCCCACACAAGTGTTCATATAAATATAGGGCTGCCCAGACCAAAAGAAATGGTGAATTTTAAGTTTAATATTTTAATAAAACATGCTTTTGCTATGCTTTTGTTTTCGAATCTCGCGTCTCTTTCTTAAGGATGTGGCAGTAATATAAGATTCAGTGATCACAGATTGCTCTACACCTGCTTTGAACCACTCTTCATTTAACACATACATACACTTAGTTTTTTTTTTTTTTTTTTTAAACTTTTTTTTAATATATGAGACTTGAACCATTTCCATTAAAATACCTAAATGTATTGAAAATGGTCGTTTTTGGGGACAGTAGGCCCTGCTTTGTTGACTTTTGTTTTTACTTTCTGACGCTGCCATTACTGCTTTTTCTTATTTTGTTTTGTTTACCTTCGGGTTGTTTTTAAGGTCTTGTCAAAACCTGTGTAAGAAGCAAAAACAATTACGATACTGGTGTTGTTATTAATAAATTCGATTTACTGTGCCCTTCCACTCTTTTGAGCTGTGCATCTTGTATGATTTTTGAAGCATTAAAACGTGTATGCATGAACTGTAAGATTTTTTTCTTGTTGTAATTTAAAATGAGAAGTCTTCAGTCATTTTTTATAGTTTAATATTTGTTCTGAGCTGCTAACTGAGCAGGTAGACGTGTCAATTGTGAAAGGTAGCGAGGAGCATTATATTGTAAGTCAAGGCAAACAAAATGTTATTCTGTAGTATATTTATTGTATTATTTAAAAAAATAAATGTAAATTGACATCAGTAAAGTCGCTGAAGGATGCCCCTCTTTATCTCTTACATGTAGGAAAGTCGCCATGCAAACTTGTGACTTTACATAAGCTCTGTCATTTACAGCATTAAATATCAATGTTGTGGTTCAGCAAATTTTTATTATACAATGAGATTGATCTTTTTATTAATTTGTACCTATTCACTGTCATGATTTGCCAGGTCACGTTGTTTGATGTTTCTCAAATGTTCATTTCTGATTTTGTTAGCAATATTATGAAGCCATTTGTGCCTTTGTTTTAAAAGAATTTTTTGTCACCCTTTGCATCCTTCACCCTTTAAACTAATTTTCAAATTAGTTTAAATTAATAAGTTTTATTAATAATTTTGTCCCCTGATTCACTTTGGGACAGACACAAAGTTGCTCGGTACGCACCATGTTGGAATTTTTAACACACAAGAGCATGCGCTGTGTTAAGATTGAAGGACTTTGCTACACCCATCTCACTCCTCCGAGGTGTAGAATGGAAAAGCTGGTGACACAATGATTTACATGCATGAAACGTTTTTTTCAGCTATGCCGGATTCTGTGATGCAAAATTATGTAGCCATTAGAAGATAAGGAAAGTGGATCCAAAGGAGATATGTTTTGAAGCCCATCTTGAATGCTTAAAGAGTTTGGCGCTTCTGGAGGAGAGACAGAGCTCATTTCACCATCCTGGAGTTAAAACTGACTACCTAGAGATGTTTGATTTTTGGGCTCCATGTGGATGGGATCTGAAATGGCCAGAATTTGAGAAGGGCAGCACTCTTGCTGGGTTGTAATAATGAGCATGAGACTTGATGTTCACGCAGGTGCCTTCAGGATGAGAGAAAAAATTAGGTGAGATGCTTGAGAATGCTTTGCAAAGTCAAAATGCAATGTAAGCCAGGAAGGATCAGCTAGAAAGCCTTCGTGGCAGTGGATGGACAAGGACACGGAAAATGTTGCAGTAGTCCAGGCAAGATATTGCCATTGCCAAGACCAGAATCTGAGTAGAGTGTTAGAGAGAGACAGCAGTGATAGGACAGACAGTGTAGACCAGATGCAGAGCAATGGAAGACACCACAGATGGAGAAAGGTGCCCAGCAGTGATCATTAGGGAACACCAGTTAAGAGAGGTAGACAGGGAAACACACCATGGCCCGTGGTAAGAACTTCCTCACAGGTAACACCAAAAGCCAAGCTGTTCGAGGGAAAGTAAGATCCAATGGCTGATAGGTCAAATGCTGAATTGACCACAGATGTCCAGATGAATGGACTCCAAGGAAAGGGATGCAGTTCTTGGGACTTGAACAGCTTCTGACACCACACAGAACAGTTTTGGTGCGATGACTCATCTTCAACATAAACTTAAATCCTCTAAAGCGATAATTCTGTGCAATGTTGTCCTCACTCTTTGCTGAGTAGATGGACCTGTGACTAAATGCAAACTGCTGGTTTTGAGCAAGAATGGATTTAATTTGTGTCAAATTGTTAAACAGGCAACGCTGTCACCAAGGGAATTTATTGAGCAAAATACTTTATGATTCAAGCTTGACTGCATCTTCTCCACCAGTGCACCTGGTTACATACTGTACAAAGTCAGTTTTTCCCACATTAAATGGGAAGTAAAAACAACACAAAACATTAATCGTCCAGCAGGAAGGGAAGAGCACCGAAATGTTTCATACACTCACGTTCACAGTTACTGCCAGGGATCCAGCCGACAGGCACCAAGCGGTGCTTCCTTTGTGATGTGGAAAGTGTGTGTTCAGCAGTGTCACAAAGAATGAGCATTTAACACGCACTTTATAAAAATCTGCACCTTTGTAGAGTGCACCAACTTTGTTCAGAATAACAGGCATATGCTTAATCTGAAGCTAACTGTCTCATGCATTTATAATGAAGAGAAAGTATAATAAGCATTCCAGTAGAGGTTATGTCAATATTTCATGGTGATATCTTACCGGCTGAGTGTGATTATACCACGCCTGGAGTTGACATGTTGACATTTTTACCGTGGTACACTTCCCTGAGGTACAAAACGCAGTAAATAGGGTACACACCATGAATGCCATGCTAAAGAAATACGTTAGGCTTTTAAAAATATATGTATAGATATTTATTTTTTTGCCCAAGTGAGAAGTCGGTTTGCTTGCATTGACTGTGGTGTGCTGTCAGTTGAAGATCAGAGGCCAGACTCTCCCACGTGGGCTCCCATCATTCCCTCCAAGCTGAGGACCTCGGAGCGTGCAATCCAACCGCAGCCCATGGCCACCGTGGTGAGACAGATGGCATGCACAGTGAGAAGCTGGCAATCATTTTGAGGTACCGCATGGCAAGTTCTGCTGGAGAGCAGTGTGACCTCACCCCCAGTCCACCCACACATCATGAAACAACTCTCCTCGGTTCTATCCCCACTGGCCCTCTGTTCATTTGATCTGATTTTTTCTTTGCTTTCCGCATTCAAGAACTAGATAAATATTCAAAAAACAGTGGACAACAAATGAAGGAAAAAATCCTTATATCTTTCTGATCTTTTAGGATTCATGTTCTACGTGATAATGTGGTAAATTCGTGCTTATTGTGGTGCCATCATTTGGGTTACTGTGAACCAGGCACTACATGTATGTTATGATAATGTTTCACTCTTACTAATATGGTATATTTACTGTTTGTTTAAACATTATCATGTGGCTCAGCGGGCTTCAGTCCATAGCCTGCCCTCCTCACTGTTGTCACATGCTTTTGATTAAATAGATTTTTAAATTAAATACCCCCAAGGTGTTTATTGAACACAAAGAAAAATTTAAATTTGTTTTTAACCCTTGTTCTACCACAGTTGTTTTATGCCGTAAGTAACAACAACATCAACAACAACAGCTACACTGGTTAAAACTGGTCTCTACTATATGAAAGATTATTCTTTTCATGTATTGGATCATTTTATTGTCCTTTTTTCATTTAATTTAAAGGTTTTGATATCTATGTCAGTACAAAGATACACATAACAAGTAACAGACTTGAGGAGTTTCTTATATAAATCTTATATATTTACTCCATGATAATTTGTCCATTCATTGAATCATTTATTTCTCTATTTAATGAGGTAGGATAACAGCCATAAGTTATGTTTTACAGAAGGACACCAATTCAAGTTTCAGAAAAGCCAAAGGTAGCGGACATGCATGGTTTGAGATATTTTCTCCTTATTCATAGCAGCTACATACATTGTTTATATCAGTGCTTTTTAGGTAAATTGTTTACAATATCTCATAAAAAAGTGAACGGTGAAATAGCTGTGGTCTATGTACAAGGCAGCAATTTGTTTATAGGTGACAAAATGAGGCTTAAGGAAAGGAACAGCCTACCTACACTTAAATATTCAGGAAAAAAGGAAAAAATGGCCTGCATTCAACCGGCCAGCCCAGAGTTCTGATCTCAGTCCAACTGATAACCCTTTGAAAAAAAGCTGAAATCTGTTATTAGTGAAAAGAGTCTTGCAAGTATTCAAGAGCTACAACAAACTGCTTTTGAAGAACAGGAGAAACTACCAGCAGAAATGTGCAAAACGCTTATAGTTGGCCACAGGAAGTGTTTGGAGGTTGTCACCATTGCCAAGAGGTGTGCAAAGTATTAGGAAACCATGCCTTTTGTCCTGTCCAGATCATATGTTTTTTTTCTTATGTGAAAAAAACTACATGCAAGCTGAACAGATATCTTTTTGGCTTCATAATTTTGGACATGAACGCAATGGTGAAGACAAGAGCTGTCTGAGACCTTTGGCAAAACTATCACCAATCATAAAAATTCAAAAGAGTACAAGGCCACCTCCAGGGACCTTAGCATACCTTTGCATACCTGTCTCTACAGTTCACCATGTAAGCTAAACAGATATCTTTTTGGCCGTATAACTTTTGACATTCTGTTCAAATACTGTGATGATCAAAAGTCAACTAATTTCTAACTATTCTTGAAGACGCCGTACATGCACAAAAGTAAAACGCAAGGCTGTACACATATAGTAAATCCTGTACTAAAAGTATAAACCAAGTTCTTGATAGGTGCAGGTAGTGTCATAAATGTGAGGTATCCTATGTTATGGTTTGGTTGTATCTGAAGAGGTTTATAGTGCACAAAAGGCAGAAAGCTAGCTGCTGTTCGTCGCTCAACGAAGACTCCATTGTTCTGTGGCCTCTGTGACATTTACAGCCTCACTCTGTTGAAAAGAAACAAAAGTGTATGCTATACTTTTTCTCTGAAAGGGTCCACTTGAACAGCGCTCAACAAGATTCCTGACTGTCAGCTGGGAACTGAGGAATCCATGTGCATCTACATAGTCCTCTCTGCAATCTGTTATTGAGTGATTGTGAGGAAAGTAGAACAAATGTGGTAATGCCTTCCAAACAGCTGAAGAGGTCTGAGCTATTCTGGTGGCATGCAAGTAATCAATAAACTATCCGAGCTTTCTCAGAAAACCTTTTCGAATCCCTGCCCATTGTAAGTGAATGCCAAGGGGAACAGTGTTGCTTTCTTTGTCGGTCTCGATAACTTGACTTTGCCCTGACCCTAAATTTCACGCACACGACTGTTAACGGAAGTAATCTTGGACCTGCTGCTATATGATATGGAAACTGTGCAAAATGAAATAATATGTTATGGTTTGTTTGTTATTATCATTGTTGTTATCCTTAATCGATAACCCATAACGCCACATGTCATAATAGTGGTCTGGAGTTTATGCTTGAGGCATATAACATGAGGCAGGGTGCACTCTGAGGAAGTGTGGAGAACTCTTACACATGGTCACACAATATGAATTCCTTGGCTTTTAGAAGAGCCCATAGCATCTATGCAACCCATATGCGACCTCTACTGAGCAGGATTCCAATTCTTGTCTGAACCGCAGCCCAGTTGAACAGGGATATAAAAATGGGAGAAAAATATAAATACAATCTTTATTTGTATTTTAACTGCTCTGGATGGGTTAGCTTTGTGGATGTAGATAAGACTTGAAGATCGTGTGAAATTGTTGTGTATGCTGCAGACACCGGTTATTTCACACCAGCTGACAGAGAAAGCACCTGCTTTTGGCAAAGAGGGACCTGGCTGAGGATATCAGAGAAGTGTGAAGAGTATTAGATTTATTTGATCCACAGTGATGGGTCACTGTGGTTTCATCTCCCTGGATGTCCACAGTGGCTGCTGGCAGGTGGAGAGCTAAGTGCAGTGCGAGCCCACCGCAGAAAATGTGTGAAGTCTTTAGACAGTTTTCTGGTCCCTTGCCCAAAATATGAAAGAAGTTAAGCTGCACTGAAGTAAAAAAAAAAAAAAAAGATAAAAAAATTGGACACATGCTTTTCAGGAGCTTCGATCAGACAAATGTAGTTCCCAAGCTGGTGTTTCCAGTTGGCAATCTTAGATAATGGACCAAAACTGTCAGTTAGCTGAATGTTGTCCACTATTTGTGCCCCATGGAGGGCTGCTCATGACAAATAGTTGTGAGCTATGAATTCCACACACTTCCTCTGCCAGGTCTGGCTGCTGATAAATAAAAGTCTGTGTGCTATTGAGGCTCTCCCAAGAACAAGCGCTTGCCAGCTGGTGGAAAACTTAAAGCAATGTGAGTTTTTCACAGTAGCACACAGGGTTCTCTTCTGTGTGAAGATGGCTTGGTTGTTTGCATTCGCACATCACTGCAGAAATTCGTACGGGATGGAATGAGCTTATTTGCATGCATCTGGTATTTATTTTTTATTACATACATATAAACATGTATATCTCATATTTCTCATGTATGCCTGTTAAAATCAGTGCAGTTGAAAGTAACGGTAACTTTAAAACAGGCCTTAATAAAACGAAGTGCAATGAATAAAACATATCAAATTTGCAGAAAATTAATTTAAAATAAATTATGCGTGCAATGCATATATTAGTCATTAAATAAATTAAACATTTCTTTAAAAATGTAAGTACATCAAACGTCTTAGAAATAAAGGAGTCAGGTGGAATTTTTAATGCTGTTATTTGGAACGGAAATTTAAATGAAAATGATCGATAATTAAAACTGTAAAACAAAAATAACTATTAGTTTAGATGAAGGGAACGATAATCAATTTAAATGTTTTAAATACTGAGCAACCATATTCACCCTGTATGTACATGTTCATCAGTCGGTCCCATCGACAAAATGCCAAGGTTAATATAAAACATGGCCAAAAGTGTGCGGACACCTGAACAACTTACCCGTATGTGCTTGTTGGACATCCCATTCCAAACTCATGGACGTTAAATATGGAGTTGTTCCCACCTTGCTGCTATAACAGCACCCACTCTTCTGGGAAGGCTTTCCACCGCGTTTTGGGGTGCGGCTGTGGGAATTTGTGCCCGTTCGGCCACAAGAGTATCAGTGAGGTCGGGTGAGAAGGCCTGGCTTGTGGTCGGCATTCCAGTTCATCCCAAAGGTGTTCAGTGGGGTTGAGGTCAGGGCTGCTCAGTGTCTTCCACAACAACCTGGGCAAAAGGTGTGTTTATGGAGCTCGCTTTGTGCATGGGGGGGCCACAGTCATGCTGGAGCAGAAAAGGAGCTTCTTAGCCAAACTGTGGCCACAAAGCACACAGTTGTCTAGAATGTGTTTGATGTTGTGTGGGTGCGGCTGAAACAGCTCAGCTCTGTCATTAGAAGGGGGTCCACATCCTTTTGGCCATGCAGTGTATATGCCCGCATGACATTTATCCATTAATTCTACTGTATTGTGTAAGAAATACACTGAACTCTTTAAAGGCTAAAAAAAACCACTCTGTCCTAATTTTTCAAAAATAAACACAGCTGTAATACACGGCAAACTGCTATAATGTGTAAAAAAGGATTTAAGACAGATACACGTTGCTGTAACATTCAACTGGCACTATAGGGTCATGAAGAGGAGGATCCTTCGCAGTACATTAAGTGCCGTTTACGTTACCGTCTTCAGCAGCCTCTAAAATGTGAAGCTTAAATATTTCTACAATTATCTATGTCTTGAGGGATGCTGCGGTGACACTGCACACGGAGCCAAAGATAAAAGAAACATCTGAATTCATCTAGTGTTCATCTTGAGCTCTTAAATCACCGCTGAAGGTCAGTAATCTTTTTCACGGGTCTTCCTCCAGATTGCCCGGGACGGCTATTCAAGTAATAGCTTTAACTCTAAGACCAACGCTGTCATCAGAATTTCTTCCTGCAGAATAATAGAAATGTCATTTCAAACGGTGAGATCCAAATCTGTCACATTTGGTTCGCATTAATGTCATTCCTTGTCTCGTGATGTGATAAAATTTTTCAGCTGTATACACAATCCACTATGCATAACATAAACTGCACATGCTTTAGAAGGAGAATTCCAGGTTTTACCTTCCCACAATTGTCATTAATAATATTAATAATAATTAAATATTGTACACTTTTTAACTAAACTTATCCTGAATACCTCTTTCTCTGCTGATATTTGGAATTCAGCACTCACCAATTCTTTCCAGTACCATTCGCACGGAACGGCCCCCATGCGGAGCAGTCGGTGCTCTGGAATAACTGACTTGGGCAGATTAATTACACAAAAGCGTCTACATATTAAGATTTTAAAATCTGTGTATTTGCTTTGTTATTCCACAAGCTGTTAAAACAACTACCAGTTTACTTACACGCATTGTGTTGGACCAATCCGAAACGGACCATACGAATGACAATTTTTTAAATTTATTTATTTATTTTTTTTTACCTTCTACTTCAGCATAATTCATTATCTTTAGTACTTTTGCTGGATTATTGCTCAGCTCAGGGGAAACAGACACCAAGATTCAGTTCTGCAGCCAGCGTCAGTACTGTTTGCGATTCCCACTGGCAGTCAAGGCGAGGTTCTCGTTCCGCTGGGGCCGCGGTTCTTCTGACACTTCGGCGTAGGGGCCGTTTCGCTTTCGACTTGGGGTCCCTAGCGATCCTCTGTTCGAGTGCCAGGCAGCACGATGAAAGCCCCTCTTCCACGAGCAGCAGATGCAGAGGGAGAAGTGAACATATGCCGCTCCCTACCTAATTACCGTGCGCTGTTCTGCATTCGGGTTTACACCATGACCGCGTGCCTGCCTGTCCCACGCAGCCAAACAGCGCATGATATCTGGGTAAACGAAAGGATTCACATATATGAAGGGGTATATAAATGGAAAGATGAATAAGGTGTTCAAAAGATAAAGTAATAGTAACAAAATCTGGGATTTTTACTTTACAGTTATGATGAGAGAAAACACCGTGCCTCTCACTCCCGATAGAAAAATATGTGTCAACCAGCAGTATCTGCTCAGAATGGTTTATTTATTCTTGTCCAGCATGCGTCGAAGGGAGAATTTAATTTCTCCAAACCACCTATAAATGAGAAGCCACGGAATTGTAGGTATGATTCCACTGTGAAGGCATCTCCCGCCCGTTCTCATGCTCTTGAGCAGGAAGGCGCTCTGTAATTGACTGTGCAGACCATTCCAGCCAGGGCAGATTGAGGCGAGGAAGCAGAACCGCAGGGTCCCAGAGAGACAACCAGCCAGTGTGAGGTTCAGCTTTCACTGCTGGTACGCAGACGGTGGGGGGCCATACCAGAGTAGGTGTTGTGAATCTTCTCACCGTATTTCTCCTTATTGTTTTTCTGCCACATGCTGATCAGTGAATAAAAAGCGAGGCGAAACCTGGAGGTGTAAAGGGAGCTGAGGCATTGTGATTGGTGTGCTGTGCACATCTTGTACTGGGATAAGGGAATGGCGGCAGAGCAGAGTTGCTTTGGGAAGCGATGGGCAGGTGGGATGGGGCAGGCATCCTGCACGTGCTATCGCGGTAAATCGTGACCTACAGGATCATTAAATACAAGGAACTCACAGCTTTATGTAACAGTTAAACGTGCTGCGCTCCATCACTGCGTGCGAGGTTGCAACTCCACGAGGCTGTAAATGGCACAGAAGGGAGGTGGTGGAGTTACGCGATTCCCTTTTCGCAGACACCGCGGTAGCTCAGAGAAGAAAAAGCTCAAAGGAACATGTTTCACGCGTAAAAGCATTCTTAGTCACAGTTGTCCGGAAGGCCGTGCTGAAAGACAAAGAGAGGTTGTAGATGAGATTAGAGCCCATGATTCCTCTGCTATTATTTGTATTAAGAGGAAAACACATAAATACGTGCGGTGATTCATATCAAAGCTACCCCGCGCTTAAATTGTTCCATATTGCTTCACCTTTTACTTTTACAGCATGTTTTTGAATCATTTCTAGTGATACTGGTTCCTGCAGTAAAGTGGTCCTGCAATCTCAGGAGAAGGCCGCCTTGTTGGTAGGTCCCCCGGGCAGGCAGAACGTGGCTCAGATGCATTCCATTAATGCTGCATTGCTGAGCTCCTGCCTTCCGTCCCACTCCAGGCACCGAGCTGGAAGATGAATAACGGGGCGGCAGCAGGATCGCAGTTACATACACACTTTTTAAGGAAGCACGCAAGGGAGTCAAGGGCTGAGCACCACACAAATGCAAATGGTTCTGAGATTTTCAGAGACCTCCACAGGCAACAACTGGCCTTGATGTGAAGTGTGCCAGAATTTCAATACTCCTCCTGCTCCCATGGTTCCTCTGTATAATAAAGTCTTCTGCTAGAGTTCCATGCACGGCTGCACATGGCGAGATTACAAATAATTAGTGGCCTTTTTCTCATCTTGAGATCCTTATTTATTTTTTAATTTGTTTTATTTGCTCATTCACCGATTCTCTGAGAACATGGCCTCCTTTCATGTCACGCTGAGAAGACTTGCGCCTTGAGCCAAGTGGAAACGATTGAAGTATTGACAGTTTGGAGCTTAATTTGCTATTTTTCTAACCTGGTTCACGAGGGACTACCTGTCTGTTTACAGTAATAGATACTCATGAATTTTAATGGAGTGCTATTTTTCTGTTAGACAAATTCATTTCAATAACCACAGCTTACGCAATATTGAGATAAAAAAAAGTCTTAATTTCCATGAAAAATATTTCAGTGACTTAAAATACTTGTTGTGCCCTATCAGTAGGTCAAAGGACGGTTTTGCTGCAGTTATGCAAACAAGTACTGGGTGCAGACCAAGATCCAGAATGCTAAATTTTATTGTATTGTGAATTATCGCATTCACCGTATAATAAAAAATATTCACAACCATCCAGTGTTCTGTCAAGGTTACAGCAGTCCACAACCTATCCCAAAATTAGTGGGTACAAAGCGAGGATCCTAAAGAATAAGGCCACAGAGCAAACATGCAAAATCCTTACAGACTACGTTAGAATCAAACCCACATCCAAGCGGCCCACTTGTTGCGTGGCGCCTTGCTGCACCAGCACACAATCCATACATTGCATTTACCACATATTTACCATACAGCACAGAAACAATTATGCTTATATGTGTAAGCATGTGACTGACATGGATGTGATGGACTTCCCTCCTGAAATCATGGCTTATACAAACTTCAGTATGACACAGACTTAACTACCAAACAAATTACGCAATGGAAGAAATCTGTCTGCATGCGCACAGCAGCGGCGACTGGATTGCTTTCTGGCAAATGGGGAACTGCATGCTTTATAGTGTCATATAGTGAATAAGGGAGTGGTATGCATTTTTCTTATGTCTATTCCTGTTCACTGTTAACTCATATTGTATTTACCTGCACTGCAGTTTGATGAAAATAAATAAAGCATCTGTAGTACAGGTTTTAAGATGCAGTTTCAGCTGCATCAGCAGAGGCTGGTAAATCCCAGATGCAGAACTATAACTTTTGGCAGCATAAATACTAAGGCTTAATGGCTCACAATGCTGCCAGGTAATGTTGGCCCAGCAAGTGACAATAGAGGAGCAGAATGGGGTCCACAGCCTGCTGTTTCATTTCTTCTGCTCACAAGCATTTTGTTGTGGTGCCCGTAGTTTCCCTGTTTGGCATTCGCATTTGCTGTGAGACACTATGACTTGGCCCTGTAATGGCGAGACCTGCTGTACGGGGGGGGAGGGGTTGCATATCCAGTTTGGGAAATCGGCCCAAACCCTGGCACTGTGTTCGCCAAGCCCTCCTCTGCAGGTGGGTAAGAAGGCTGAGCTGAAACAACGCATGATCATGTATCAGCTCACAAGCAATGAGCAGTTCTATTTACAGCTGAATGGAAGGCAAAGTGATTCAGGCTACAGCGGTGGCCTCAAGGGTACAACAGGAGGCCCCTCCCACTAACCCACACAACACCTTTACAGCCTTGCACTTGCAGCTTCTTTACCATAGCTATTGCTGTGAAAGTGTTTCCTTAACCTAAACGGTGAATCTAACAATATTTAGAGGGCATTCCATAAATATCTCAATCTCTTTATTTGAGGCAGACCCTTTTAAAAGCTAGCATGTGAGTTCCCGCCGACCACCAGGAAGCAAACGAAAGCTTGAAAGCGGCCAGCACAAGAGTCAGCGTGGCGTGGGTGTCACAAGAAGGAGGAATAGTCGCATTTAAGACCTTTTATCGCACAATTTCATTTAGCAGAATTTCAAATGAAGAAAAGAAAGGTTAAGGGTGGAAACAGCTATTTATTTCACGCTGTGGTGCAATTTTTAGCTCTTTTTTCACTGTCCTCATTTCTCATCTTTTAATAAAATGTTCATGGCTATTTTTATTAGGTTAAGTGCCATTTAAAAGGGCTACACTTTAGCTCGGGGGCAGACTTTGTTTCGTCTTGCTTTTCAGGAAATGCGCCAGTGTAATTTCTCGCCCGCGGTGAAAACCGCTAATTGAAAATATCACGGGATGGAAGGCAAACCTTGCAAGAAATTACGGGAAAGCAGCGAGACAAAAGGCATTGTTCAGTTCAAGAGTTATCAAGGCAAGCGATTTCCACATTCCCTTGTTGCATTTAGGCTCGTCCCCTTCTCCCATTATTTAGGCTCTTTGTTTGACTTCATTCTCCGTGCAGGTTTTTCCCGCAGGCTCCAGCATACTTAAATTTGTGGTTCTTAATGACAGAGCTGTGGGAGAATAAGAGAACTGGCAATCCATCAGATATCCCTCCTGCTGCAAACGCATCCCCTCGGTGACTTCTGTGCCTCAAATGGTTGCATAGCCCTGGTACAATTATAATCCATCAGCACTTATCCTGCTATACCCATGCCTTAAGGTAGGATAAAATTCATGTCTCATCTAGATTTAAGGAATTGCAGCTAAAAGTAGGACTGGCTTATTGTTCTCCGAATATTCAAAAAAATTCAAACAACACCTCGGGACAAACCTGCACTTGATCGGTGACATCTAATGTATTGTAGCTTAGGTCGCCTAAATGTGGAAAAAAAACATGGTGCTGCATAACTTTTACCCTTGAAATTATTCATACAATAAAGAAAAAGGAAGTACAAGAAAGCACAAGTTACAAACTGAAATTTCAGTAGTTTGCACAGTACAGTGAAAATCAAAAATATGCCTAAAAGCATCTTTTGCACATTTGCATGTATGTATGCGTGTGTGTATGTGTGTTTGTTGTCTTAATACACTGAGCGCCATTGGAAACCGAAGCCAAATTCCCTGAATGTGTGAGCACGCTTGGCCAAAAAATCTGATTCTGAGCACTAAAACAGGAGCCAGTAAAACAAAGTAAACTGCATCTACAATAGTGTATCTACAACAGAACTGGTACACTGTCCACCAGTAATTCACTCCTGGCATCAACAAACAAGAGCTGCTTTATGTAATGGATTACATGCTGCTGCTGCATTTGAGAAAGTTCAGCTGGATCAACTGCTCCTCTTGTTTACTTTGGTTATATCTGTAAAAATAGCAGAATAGGCACTGAGAATGACAGAAATGAGTTTCTGCAAAAACAAAGGAAGGCTTTTTTGTGTGCCTCTGCCATGTCCTGCCACAGAATATTTGCAAAGTCAATCTGTCAAGATTTTATTGTTTTTTTTTTTTTTGTTTTTTTTTTTTTTGCAGTGGGACCTTGTAAGGAAGGAAGAATAATTTTTGAGAGGAACAATTCTGGTTTGCCCTAATTATATCATCCGCTTTCGCCGTAGCCTTTCCATATCCCCTTTGCAGAATGTCAACACACTGACAGCCCTGATCTGATATATAGCAGTAATATACAGATCCCGATCTGTGCCATTTTTATCCACTTCCTGCCTCCACTCCAGAAGGGGTTGCGCCAAGCCATCTCAACATTGCTTCATCTTCCATTCCCAACTTACGGCCCCAGGGCTCTGCCCATCACTCGGAGACCGTCGCTCGCTCTTTGCTTGTTGCTGTCCGCCTCTGCCGCGCTGCGTCGGAACAAAAGTGTGGTCCTAGCAAAACAGAAAAACAATCAGCATGTTGTACTGAGGGAAAGGAGCGATGTCTGAACGGGGCATTGAACTGGGATGCCGGAGAAGCAGGCTGCACAGATGATGGAAAGCAGAGAACTTTCATGGCGCGAAGAAGCCAGAGCAGCAGCGAAAAGCCAGAGCCAGAGTTTCGCTGCCGTTACACTAATAAAAGGTTACTTTCAATTTAGCGTTTAAACCCATCATCTTTCAACATGGGCCGACTGCCTTTAAAATGATGCCTTTGCTCTACCTCTTTTGTGTTTCTCTTTACCTTGGCAGATGATGCAACAGCTTTCTGAGAGAAGGTAATTGTCAACTGGAAATAATAGGGGGCCTTGAAGGACCCAGGCTTTAGATTCTACACCTGTGTCTTCCATAGCTCAATAAAGTTGCACGTATATACAGTATATATACAAGATATGTGTAGGTATATTGTAGGATATGTATGTATCACACAGAATATCTACTGCATATTAAAATGTCTGTTTGGACAACTGAAAATCGCCCTCCCTGCTTTTGCAGTAAAAAGACTAAAAAATGTCTAAATTGTCAATATATGGAAAACTACAAATATTTCTGTCTGTAAGGATAATAGAGCACCCATCCGAATAATCTGTGTATACGTGTATTTATCATTCACTACTTCATTTATGAAGCGAATAAGAAAGATTAATGGCCACAGGTGCTGAAAGAAGTGGCTCGCAACAGCGGTCAAGCGACGCGGCCGCAGGATCGGGATCGCAGGACGGCGCGGAGGACTTTGAGATTCAGCCTGAAGAGCAGGGACAGTCCAAGGGATGACAGCTGATAAGCCGATTACACCGAGTTCCCAAATTAAAACATAAACAAACAAATCTGTAAAGCTGTCTGTTGCACAAATAACACTCGCCCAGCTGGTGCCGAGAAGTTCCTGGGAAGGCCTGGGAGGCAGTCTCCAGGGCTGCCGTCTGCCTCTACAGTCCCACAGCTGTCCCTTCACACACGTCTGTCTCATTAGGGGACAGCAGCCAGCTGTGCCTAAGTGCGGCGCAGCAGCGGGGTAGCAGGTTTGGAGCCTGTCATCGGTGGCAAGAACTGGCACCCCGGCTTTCAGTTTTCTGCCGTATAGATTCTGTGGCCATTAGACCTGTTCCTAACTGTGTTCATTTGGCAAATAAAAAGGACATATTTTTTGCAACTGTGCAAATGAATAGTTTGATCGCAACAGTTTTATATGTAATTTTGTCATAGCGCAAAACATTTGCCGTTCAGTCAAATTCAGGCATTTCTTTCCCTTTAAATTGGGAGCAAAGCAGTTGTGGTTGTCAGTTCGGATCCCACTTTTTAGTGCTATTTTTGTTCACTTCCCTCGAGCAGGGTACTCGCCTAAATTGTGCCACTAAAAATACCCAGCGATGTAGCTGAGACACTGATCGACTGCTGATACATATAAGAGCAAGGGTTTTTTTTGCATCATTGTTACATCTTAGTGATGCAATTTCCAGCACTGTGATAACTCAAAATAATGCAGTTTTGTAATTTTTTCCAGCGTTGCTGGGTTGCTTTGAAGTCTATGTCTCTTGAGTACAGCAAATCCATGTCATTAGGCAATAAACTGAAATCTATGTCACAAGTCACTGCCTGCAGTTCAGCGTACGGCCGTGTTCACCCCGCTTAAGTTCGTCTCTAAGCCTAGCTTATTAAAATGTAGGAAAGTTTGTGAAAAGCGACCCAAATGTGGTATGCCTAGTCCAAAAACTGCAGCATTTATTTATCAGCTATATTCACCAATGGCGTACAAAATCTCATCGACTGAGATTTGCTCCTGTGTGTGAGCTTCTTTATTTATTTGCCAGCTCTTGACAATCTTATTAGCAAGCTGAGACCCGTCCTGCTCATTCCGGTATACCTGTGTTTGCGATCTACCCTGGAAAAAAAAAACTGTTGGTAAACGTGAAGTGCTTAACTACCCCAGCATTTACAGTGAAGTGAAACGGCTGGTTTATTCTGAAAATGTACACTACACGGCCCAGAAATGAGCTCTTTTGGGCATTATCTGTTCACGATCTGTTACCCTACCCCCCTTCGTCCTTTTACACCTCAACCTCTTTTCTCAGCCTAGGGTGGCCTAAAGAGAGGAATCGGCCTCATCTGGAAAGCATAATGTGCTGCTTGGTACTCATCCCATGTCCTGCAAACTAAAAGAAGCCCAATACACTGACGTGATGAGAACGAAAAGTAAAATGCAAGCAGTACAAGAATCACAGCTGTTCAGGCAAATATGTTACTATTCAAAATACCTGCACACAGTAAGATACTGAGATATGTTTTTCTTCTAATTTACCGATACTTCGCTGTACGTTCAAAGGATGCACCAAAAGTCTTAAAACATTAGCTACTAGCGTCTGCATCATTATGATATATTTGACAATGTCATGCTTCATCTACGTCCCACAGTGCGACAAGGACATGTCTGTTTCAGGATTTAGCCGATTTCTTTTTATTTGAATATGCTGATGAAAGGCTGAGATCTATTTGTCGCCAAGCGTAATCGTGTTAAACACAACACTAATAGCCTAAAAGACAAATATATCCATCAGAGCAAAACCATCGGAGGCAATTTGTTTCACATTCGTCCATAAGACAATAACTGAAGGAGTGCCATTTTGATTCGCAAAACATGCCAGATGCTATTAATGTGCCCGACACAAGCAGACAAATTGTTCTTACATAACATGAGCAATGTCTTGTTAAACGCTGCCTTACACAAACCACACAAACAAAGCTAATCATTAATGATAAACTGTCCATTATCCATCTGCTGTATTTCTGCGAAAGGTTTTTTATTAATAATATTAATATATTTTATCTCAAATGGCATTCATCATTGCCCGAGAGCCGCTAGGCCCTGTGCATTCGGGCGCTAACAGAATTAGGCGGCATTTCCAATTCACCAAGAAGCTACTTCTGAATTGTGTGCTGTGAGTCTGGCCATGCAAAGTATCTGGCAGAACCCTTTTCTACGCTCTGAATTTACTCCTTCAAATATGCCTCAACCTTGAAAGCCAGGAACAAAGCCTATTTGCACCTAAGAAGGCTGCCTTAAAATCCCAGCATAGTTAGAATTCAGGAGAATTTGGGAGGATAATGTCTTCCGAGCCTATGTCAACAAAATCCTAGGAGGCCTCAAAGCCAGCAGCATAAATCTTGCATTTATCTTGACCACACATGCCCACATAAAACTGAGCTAGCGCTTGACTTTTTGAGATTTACTTTAATATCTTTATATTAGTTGCCATAATGTGCAACCGATGCTATAACCTGTCCTGGGCGGAGGGTAACATAGTTTTTTAAGCCTTTCCTTGAAATTTTTGGATTTGGGTTCATAACCCCAGCTCTACAATTTCCTTGGTCATGGAGCGTACCCTAAATTACTCCAGTAAATATTACTAGATGACCCATTAGACATAACATAGTATGGCTGTTTGTACAAAGGTGTAAACAATGATGAACATCTACATGTGGGCACGGCACTTACTGCTGCAGTGCTGGAACTTAGTGTTACCTTCATGTGCTTGCTGCAGCAGAAAATGTAATTGATTTTGCTGTACAGCTATATTTACTTATTTCTTGGCAGTCAGATCAAGAAGAATGTAAAAAGGTATGTCAAAAAATGTATTTTTTACTTCATTGTTGGCAAAGGCTAAGCGCATACTGCTTGTGGCCATTTCCATTAGTGAAAATGGAATTGAAAAATACCCCTTTTTCTGTGAAAGGTGACTTCTCAAACTCAATGTGATCCCAGTTGTTGTCACACTTCCTTACTTTTTATAAACCCTTGGTTTACACGTTTAAAGCCTGTTATGTCAGCATTCTCTTCTTAACACCGCTAGCTTCTATTTAATGAAGTACATTTCTGAGGGCTTTATTACTTACAGTTTTGCTTAGTGAAAAGTGTCACAAAATATTTTAATCACCAAACAACTTATGGGAAAACTTGAAGTCCTAGCAGCATGCACTGGAAGTCCTCAGCAGTTTAAATGTATAGCATTCCTTCCTTCTACGGTCTTTCTAGTTTCATATTCATATATCCAGTAAAAGGCTGAAAGTATCACCTTCAACATGAAGCAAAAATTAAAGCAATGGCTGACAGTGCTGTATTTTCCCAAAGTGGAAATAAGCATATAAATGTTCATGCAGATGCTGAGTGCAACTTCATTTTCACAGCTATAGTGATAGGACTGAAAATGGCCCAATATAGTGTTTTATAGTCCATCGAAGCAATAGAAATATTTTTTTTTCAGTGCTTCAATTCAACTAAAATTGAAAATGCTGTCGCGTGTTCATTGCTTATGCATTACTAAGAAACGTAAATCCAGGAGTAGCAGGATTACAGAAGAAAATGTGTAGTAGAAAGCAGAGGAAACAAAGCTTTGGTGAAGTAGTACAAGAAGAGTCGCAGCCCTTTATTGACATTGCTTCTTGAAGGTCTAAGGTATGGCGAGCTGCAGATGGTCTCTAAATGGTCTGAGAACTGCTGATTCTGGGCAGGTGAGGATGAGCGGATAAATCCACCTTGGCCAACAGAAACTCGCATCTCTCAGGTTTGGGGAGGTGAAAGCCAAGATGCCATCTGTCTTGGAAATGTGGCATAGAAGAAATATGTGTTGGTAGTCTCTTATGCAGTTAAATGAGGTGAGGAGACACTGCATTTTGAAGTCACAGGAACATACTGTGTTGCAGTATATTGCTGGTCCATGCCATTTTAGGGGAAACAAATAAAAAATGTGAGCATCTCAGCAGTGCCGCTTTCAAATCGTTGCCTTCGACACCCTGTGTCAACCGGGCCACCCAGCGATACCGAGGTCTGGATGTGCACAGCGAAAAGTATTAGCCGGGTTGTGCAAAAAGGTTGCTTCTCTCCGCAGTGTGAACGTGGGATGTGTGAGATGCATACATCAGGACTGTAGCGCACAATGAGAACAGATAAAGGCGTGGGGGTTATTTTCCATGCTCACTTCCCACAAGTGAGAAAACAGTAACAGATGCCTTTAAAAGACATCGGGCTGTGTTTCCAAGCCTTCTTGCAGCCTGAACAAGCTGTTCTGGACTTTTCCAGAGAGCTGCTGAAGAAGCCAGCTATGATGGATCCTCTAGTCTCATGAATTAAATACGTTTGTTCATCCCAGAGAGCCCATTTTACCCTCTCTAGAGTTACTTATGGACATACTTCATACTCTAGTGGCAGAAATATTACAATTGTTATCACACAAAGGAGAATTTCTTAAGAAACTTATATTGACAAACAGATAAATGAGAAACAAATCAGTCATCTGAGCCATTCTAAAAGTCCAATCTGTATTTGATACTAAATCTTAAGTGTATCACACCATTTCACAAACAAACATGCACGCACGCACACACACACACACACACACACACACACACACTCATACATACAAACATACACATACATATAAACATAAATAAATGAGTAACAACAAACACAAAAAATGAAGACCGAGGGAAAATCATTCATAGTCAGACCAGTAGATACCTTTATTATGGTTATGCTCTGTGAAACTGTATTTTGAATGCCAGAGGTAAAGACTACATAAATGGTCCAAGGGTTAAATTTTCTCTTAAAAAAATTGCTAAGTCGAGGTAATAAAAAATGTCATCATTCTTTTGCTTTCTGTAAAACAGCCAATATAGATTCGGCCCTTACATAATTATAGCTTAAATTGTAACAAATTCACATCCAGTTATCCTTTCTCATATTTCTTTTCATCCACAGCATCAATCCTTTGCCCATTCATAACTGTTTGAAATTGTTTGACATCCCAGATCGGTTGTCAGATTCCATTTAAATGCAACACTAAGAATTGGGTATTTTGTGAACTCTGTAACAGAGTGATTCACCAGCAAATTCTATTACAAGCCTGTTTTCGTGCTGTCTTCTCCACCTTACGTAAGACGGAAAGAAAGAGTGAGATAGCGCACACCCTCGATGAAGCCAAGGACGACGAATACAGACGTTCCGCTATACACTCATTAAACCTAACTTTCGTTTATTAAGGCAACAAGTCCATCTCTCAAAATGAAGACCCAAATAAAAGCTCTGGAAGCATCTCGGTGGGAAAATGTGCAGGTGTAATACAATTATTATGCAGCTATTTCTTTTTTCACTTCCTTGCAGACTAGAAACAGAAACACACATACTGTACATAGCACACGCTGTTCCGATCAGCTGCTAAACCGGGCCTGTTTATATAACGCTGGCCACAGCCGGTCCACCCCCATCAGCACCATTACTGCGAAATGCAGGAAAGCGCAAGAGGAAAGCGAGGCCCCAACAAAATGTCACACAGCCCCCCCAGATGCACACTATACACTGCGCTTGGCACACTCACCTCCACAGGCCTTCTCAGGACGTGGGACCGCTTGCATTCGGGGGTGTTTGCTTCGCCCGGTGCGGCGTAGGAGAAACCTCTGAAATTTCAATCAGCGGACGAAAGAAGCAGCGATTTCCCAGCCACCGTGCTTGTCAAACCACACAATGCCTTGGCAATCAGACTGTAATGATGTTGCAATGAGATATCGAAGGATTGAAGTTACAAGGATGGAAAGGAAAATATCACCTCGATCGAGAATGACCTCATTTTGTCTCTTTTTTATCACGTTTTTCCCCTAAAATGCTTTTCTCCTTTTTACCAGGGACCGCATCTCAGACAAGTAAGGCTGTAAAGGAAACGGACTGCTTGAAAGATTCATGAAGCCATCAGACAATCGCCTGGTTATTTAAATTATCCATTTAAATCCACAGGATTGAAAACCTGAGATTTCTGCAGGGAAATTTGGAGTTGTTTGGATTAAATTGTCAACTTGGTGACAAAGCAGACATTCATTAGTTCAGCCAGGCCCGTGTATTCTCCCACTTTTATCTAGCAAATCAAATAAAAAGAATGACATTAGAAAAGCTTCCTCAATAAATTACTTTGAAAAATGCCTAACTGAAATCACTATTATCCTTGTAAATTGCTTCTGTCGATTTAAAATAGCAGCGGATTGCTGAGCGTTAATTCGGCCTTGACAGATTTTGTCATTGTACAGCATAATTTTAATGGATTTTGCAGTTATGGGAAACTTCTCAGCAAAACAAGAAGGTGTGAATGCTACTGAGTGTAAAGTCCCTCACAGCGTAAACCAGTGAGAAAAGTGCATGCACTCAAAAACATGTGAACAAATATAAAATAATTCGAGTTCAAGATTTTTGACAGGAAGGTTGTATCGAACCTCACCGCGTAAATTACTTAGCACATTTTCCGAATGATGGAATGCCTCAGCTTTCTTCAAGTACAGCTATGAATATATCTAAATATTACATACTAAGTGGTACATTTACAGCAAAATGGTGTAAATTTATTTTCATGGCGTTTTCCAGCATATTACAACTCTAAAATGATTCTAATTAACAAGAGAAACACTGGCAGCAAAATAAGTGCCTTTCCCATGTTATATCCATGTTACCTTATTTCTCAAAGGTAAAAAAAAAAAAAAAAAAATCACTTAAAGGTTATGAACATTTGTTTTAATTTTAATGAGTGTCCTCTATTATTTATCGTTTCTGTTGCAATGGGTTTTATGCTCTACAAGAATTCCCCAACAGAAGTTGTAATGCTGACCTATATTTCATTGAATTACAATGATTAATGTTAAAAATATAAATATGTCTGTTATTAATATCAATCATTATATTTCACGAATATTAATAACATAATGATATTAATAAATCTAGCAAGCCAAAACAAAGTAATGAAATTGTTAAAAATTAAATTGTCAATTATTTTCACTGATAATGGAGCAAAATGTATTATTTTCTGATCCTGATCCTGCCTTAGACACACGCCCGTCATACAGTTATGGTTTTAACATATTCTGTAGGCAGAGAAGCATCTGTGCACCAATCTTTACCTGGTCAGTTTCTACATCTTACCCACTGTCCTGGTCCTGAGGCACGGGCAGCTGTGATCGGAACAGACATCCATCATGTCTGCTTGCAAGAGCTTAGCAGATCTGCTTCTGATGTTCAAATGGGCTGACTTACTTATCGCTATCCTGTCTCCACCAGCCTAATGTGTTGCTTTTTATGCTCACAGGAACCCATAGTCTTCTAGTGCAGAATCATACTGATAAGAATGAACCACAAGTTAAGTGGAACAAAAAGTGCCATCAGGTCATTACTGACTCCTGGGTGACCAATGACATAGATTTCAAGGCAAGGAGGAACAAAACTGGTTTACCATTGCCTTCTTCTGGCATATTTTTTTTCTTAGATGGGTTCAGACACAGAGTAAAACCAACAGATTCCACACACACCCCTGAGCTGGGCTTGAAACCCCACATCCGGCAAGTAGCCCAGGAGCCGTGAAGCACCATCTTACCCCACTGTACCACCCCACTAGTGAGCAAGAATAATTGTGTCTCCTTGTGTCATCCTCAGTGGCAAATGAGAGAAAACAAAAAGTCATAGAAAGAGGATTCCAAAAGGAAACCCCCTGGTGCATGTATCCCACTGCAAGGGAAAGAGAAAGGGTGTATGTGCAAATATGCAGAGAGTGGGGAGGCAGTTTGTATTTTGGACCTGTTGTTCAAACTGCCCTTTTGACCTGGTCAAAAATGTCTACTTGTGTCCACAGACTTTTAAAGCCCAAAGCAGTCTTGTCAGCGTGTATTCGCAGTTATACTTGTGTGCCCAAGTGCATGTAGAGAAAAGTGGTGGGTTCTTCAGCAGGGAAGGCAAAATTTTATACCTTTCACATCTTACTTATGATCTGCAACTCAGAGGAAACGAAATTCAGGAGAAAAATAAATAGATAACAAAGCAGATGAGAGGAGGTTTACTCATATTGTAGTGATGACTAAGGAAGGGCTGCACTTGAATAAACTGCTTTCACAAATTTTTCCAAAATATCTTTTTTCACTTCCACAACATCTCTGGTTAAGTGACTTAACATCATTAGTTAAATATTACCATATGTGCTAGAAGAGAATGTTATTGAATGAAAGCATTTTTTGCTATGAATATCAAGTATGATCATCTGTTTTGCATCAGTAAAATTAACAGTGTATAGTCTTTATTACAGAAAAGCAGTTTAGGCCATTTTGAACTGAGCTGTACAGTCTTACTATTTATCTTAGAGAGCATTACTAGATTTTAATTTCATTATAAATGTGCTGATCATAGAAAACAGTGTACAAAGCATTTCCATTCATGAGAAAAGAGCTGTTTAATAAGGTCTTATTAACTGCATTGTTTGTATTTTTGAGCTTTTTACTGTACAGTGAAATTTGAAAAAAAAAATCATACATTGATGGGTTTAGTACAACATGCAAACACAAAGCATTAGGTTATAAATATCAAAATACAAAGAAATGCAAATCTTTAGTTTAGAAGGGAACAAATAGGCATGCGTACCGATTATCAAGTTTTTCTGTTTTTTTTTTTTTTTTTTTTTTCCCACCAAAATGAATGCATACAAATAAAAAAATGTTGCTCATACCATTGTGTTGCTTCAGAGGATGATTTTCTGATTTCTCTTCTTCAATAAGGTATTTAATGGGGGTCTCTTCTATAAATGAATGCTTTACTAATACCTTTTACTGGGATTTGGCAATGAACTGGATGCTGAGCAGGATTTAGGAAAGAATATCAAGTTGAAAGTCACATCTTACCTTGGATCTTAATAGTGTATAGAACTTTATGAGGATTTTTATACCTTTTACAGGATCTTATACAGCAATACAGTCTTTGCAATATTGCATGTATTGATATAATAAAAAAAATGAAACCACAGTTTTGCTAGTTTCTAAAAACAAGGCTTTCTCCTTTGAGCAATTATTTAAGATGAATCGAATATTCATTAATAATGGTTATTGATAATGCTAATAAAACTATGTTACTTTCAAACTGTAGCAAAATCAAATTTGATTCAAAAGCCAATAATGAAAAGTTTGAAAATCAAATCAATTTAATTTTAATGTCAGCCATTTTTGATTATAGATTATTGTAGCTGTCACTTCTGCTGAAGCAGACCCTTAAGCCCCACACATGGGCACTATAAGCATCTAACAAAAAACAGAGGTCATCAGTACAAAAAAAAAAAAAAAATTAAAAATGATAAGATAAATTTAGCAGATCTTTGCTTTCACACGTGACATCCTGCAGGCATGCAAAATGCAAGGGTCAAGATGTTAGTGTCCGGTGGAATTGCGGACCTGCTAGCCAACTGTGTGCAATTAACATGAACTGCGTGTATGCAGCTGTGAAAATGAGAAGTTAGCATATCAGATGCATTTGCTGCGAGGGTTAAGGAAGCACTTGGAGACCGGATGCGTGTTTTCCTCCTGTCCGACATGTGCCATTTCACGCTTGGATGCGCCAACTTTCCCAATAGCTTCGATTTTCTTTTTATTAATTTTTACAGATATTTACAGATTCCAAACCTGCTGCCATCCTTGCAAGCATGTTTCCATTCTGCCTGAGCTGACCTACATACCACTTCATTAATAAAACATGATGCTGGAGGATTTTTGTGAGCTGTCCCCCCCAGCAGCAAGCTGCAGATTCTCTATCAGGTACATGACTCTGCTGTGGGTAAACATGGCTGTTCAACAACTGTAGAGAGATGAAAAGAGAGGGTGGGTGGGTGGTGCGCAGTCTATGTACTTGAGCCCAAGGTGAAGACAGTAAGACAAGGAGATTTAAATGCCTTTGGAGAGACGCCAGAGATGAGGCACAGTTGAGTATGTAGGACTGGTGAGGGTTGGCACGGGCTTGTGAGGAATCAGCTAAACAGTTACACGGTCTGGTGTGGAGACGCATCAGTGAAGAGTCTGGTTCCTCAGGTGAAGCCAACACTGAGCTCTGATGCTCATTCAATACTGCATGGTCCTGGTACAGTGAGTCTCCAACACACACAAACTCAACTGTCTGTTCAAAATGAGGTGGTGAAAAGCCCAGCTAATGCTATGTAATATTGATTCTTCTTACATCTTTGTCATTTCAAGTTAAGAAGTTATTATAACCACACCTCACTAAAGGAGTCCTACTTCTTTTTTGAGTGTCTTGAACTCATTTTGTGCATGAATGGGGCATAAAATCACAGAACCTCATGACTTACTTGAGCAAGAAGAATAACAAAAATGTTGAAAACAAATCACCATGGCGGATTCAAAGTGTGTGACTTTAAGTGACACTTCACACCCCTGTCACTGGCAGCTCAACTGTCTTATTATTTTCGTTGTTGAGAGGTTGGGCTCAAGACTTATGTTATAATTCCAGGGGACAGGAAACTGTGCTGTTCTTCTCCAGGGCTGGGCGCTACCAGATACAGAACATGTTTCTGGAAGTCTGGGACACTGAGCAGTGTCCTGGTCAGAACATCAGTCAGCATACAAGTCCACAACTGACAGTAAAATAGGGCTGCGAAAACACACATGCACAGTCACAAACTGCCTTCAACTCTCCAGTCCAGGTTGCAACCACGCGCTTGCACTGCGGGAGGAAGCTGGTGCACCTGAAGAAGATCCACATCAGCGCAGGGAAACCACGCTCGCTTCACACGCACAATCCATCAGCACCGTTCGCCGCATCCCGGTGGCGATCCAATACAGATCCACTCTGATTAACACATCTACTACACAGTGTAACAGTCACACCTGATCATAGCGCACTTCATCTGTCTTGATATAAAGTGCAGCCTGCGCTTCGGATCTTCAAAAGAACAACCGAAGCAAAAAGGACATTTCAACGGAACAACTCCCACGTGGTGGCGGCGTACATAGAGTTAATGCTTTGAAAATGATAAAATTTTAAATAAAAAAATAAATAAAGATATGCTAGAGATAGCAACACACATAGCAAAGCCTGTGCCCGACCTGCTCCCGCAGGCACATAACCAGTCACTTTTATTTGTAAAATGTTGCTCATCATGGGAAAATAGCCCAGAGCTAGCCATTGGCATGAGTACTGGCACTTAGGAGGTTACAGATGGCTTTCCCCCTTCCTGAGTACAAAATCCAGTCTAATTAGTATTGGCGCCAACTCTCCAATATGTTAATATAAATGCAAATTCTGTCATGGCATTTTTCAATTTTTCATTTTTTAAAAAGGCATCACCCCCCCCCCCCTCACTTTTTTTTGACAAAAGAACTCTGCTCAAGTCCAGGGAGATGATGAGCAGAGTGGAGCTGTGAAACACATAAAATCCCAGCTGCCACAGGCCTGTCTGCTCCAGACATGGCGTTAATGTATGCTGGGTCAAAAAATGTCTGCCTACACGCCCAGAACAAAATTTTAAATGGTTTACAAATGAGAGCGTGCTCATGCAGCAGAAACTTCTCTGCCTGACCTTGATCTGTATTAAGTGAGAATTTATTTAAACGCCTGTCGCTGCCCTGGGAGGACAGAAAGTGCTGCGTTTTGCCAAGCAAGTTAGTGGGAAATCTTTTACGAAGATGGCACAATGAACATCTTTTTTCAGCATTGCATCTTTAATGTACATATTAAAGCAAATTTTGATTATCCCTGTGAGAAAGACGGATTCGTTTTCAAACGAATAGCTTGGAAGTAAAGCAATACGGTTCGAGAGAATTTGTTTTTGGACCCTGAATTTTCATCGCGCACTGATGGGCCAGTGCGCTTGCTTATTGGTGAGCATAAAGTGGATCAATAGTAATGACAGCAACATTTCGCGCCACACAATATTAATTGAACATGTTTATTATTAATAATGTCATTTATTTATTCATTATCCTTCCATCTATTTTCTGCAAATGCTTTTTCAACTGCGCTCCGTGACTAGTTAGGGTATTTATTAAGCCACCTTTTCCAGTCGTTGCTCAACCGGTTAGAAACGCTTGAATTAATAAAATTCCAACCACTCTAGTATATCTTTACAGGAGGAGTTAGATTTGTTAACTTAGTTCATTTCCCACCGCACTTAATTTAGATGTATTTTCGAAATGGACAACTTGTGGCATAGTGGTTTGGCCACACTTGCTTTTGGCAATCCTTCCTTGTAGTGCCCTTAAGCAAGTTATTTAACCTGGAAAATTGTTAAAATGTTTAAATGGATAAAATTGTCACAGACTGCTTAGTATGGAAAAAGGATGTAAGCAATAAAATATTAATAACAAAAAAGCTTTTTTTGACGTACTGCAGTTAGCATCAGTTTCCTTCTGTTTTCAATTGTATTGTTGATTTTTTTACTGTTAGTACAGCTCATTACGTAAGAGGGTGTTGCCTGATTCCCTTTGATTTTTGCAGCACATATTCTGCTGCTTGACTAATGAAAACCCAGAGAGGGATGTTTTATTAAACACGCAGAGGGAACCCTCGAACCATCCTCAGCAGCTCGGATCATTCCCATGACAACTGAGCAGCTTTCCTGGTCATACAGCAAAAGGCAAAGAAATGTAAGAAAAATGAGCGATGAAGAGCACCCTGAAAGGTTCCCATCCTGGTTGTCATCTTCTTGATATGATTTCCAGTGATTTGTAGCCGTTCCTGTGGAGATCCTGCAGCGCTGCAATGACAGCTTTCTATCAGATAAAGGCTGGGATTCAGAATTATAACTAAGCCGACTACTTATTGCCACTGTTTTATCCCTATGATAGCACTAGTGAAGGATCACTGTAGGAATGCTACAGTTTACCTAAAGCAGCCAAAAGCTAAATCGACAAAATATATCAGCAGCAAATAACTGGATGGAAAAGGAAGAAAATGTTTGCTGGTTCAATTCCTTACAAGGAGACTTGCTGTGGTATTGTACCTTAGAAAACAAAGTACTCTGCTTGAACTGCTGCAAAAAAATGGCTCAAATGAATAAACTTATCATAAAAAAATCTATAAAAGTGTTTGTTAATAATAATAATAATAATAATAATAATAATAATAATAATAATAATAATAATAAGAAGAAGAAGAAGAAGAAGAAGAAGAAGAAGAAGAAGAAGAATCTGGTTATCTGCCCAGTGCACACTATGGTGAGAGATCCTTGACACTGGGACATACAAATCTGTGCTTGAATTCACTGTGTAAACAACTGCTGCAAAAAACTGCTGCAAAAAAACTGTAGAGTTCTGGTGGATTTCAGCAGGTCGGTTCTTGCCTACAAGACAGTAATATGTTAGAAAAGAATGGGCTGTCAGCATGTCCTGTTATTGTTTGCCACCATAGGCCAGTGGTGTTATTACAATGGAAACCCAGCTGTGAGAATTCAGTCGTATGGCAGCATCTGGGTCACTCCTGCTAATCAAAACGCGCAGACACGGTTCCAGATATTTTTAACCCAAAAGATTAAAAATAAGGTCTTTTAAAAGCTTTGCTGTTCTCTGTATTTTAATGATCTGTACTGGGGCTTATCGACAAAATGACTTAATAAATTATCAGACACAGTTAAAAATGGAATTAATTTTCATTCTGCTATATTACAGCTCGGCAGATTTTGTGGAACCTTCTCAGATGCTCCATGTTAATATGGAAACTGATGTGTGATGTACTGAAGTAATGAGTAAAACAAACTAGAGGGTCACTGGCTGTTCATCCAAATATTCTGTTCATCTGGTCACTGCAGAATATTTATATCAATATGATATTGTGCTTTTTCCAGCGGTTGTCACTTGTGTCAAGTGAACATCTACAGTGCATTTCTCCCCCAAAAACCCATAACTTTATAACTCAAATAAATGTCCCTGTAGTTGTTAGAGAAAATAACATCTCCTGCAATTAAATAAAAAAAGCATATTTTCAGTCATCCATCTGTTATGATCAGGGTCAGTCATCATGACTAACATAACTGCAATATCTAATATGCTTTCACATTGATGGTTCGTCCTGTATTTCTAAGGACATGTCCTTTTAATTTAAATTGTTGACATAAAAGTGAAATAAGTACTTCAAAGGTTCCACCTAAAAAAGGTAGTCATCTTCTCAACTACT
Organism: Heterotis niloticus; assembly: GCA_018136845.1. Lineage (NCBI taxonomy): Eukaryota > Metazoa > Chordata > Actinopteri > Osteoglossiformes > Osteoglossidae > Heterotis > Heterotis niloticus. Next base: position 24,383,162 of record CM030891.1, read on the forward strand.
GCATAGTATAAAATAATTTCAGTTAAACTAATGTCAGCCAACCATAACTAGACAAAATGTCTACCTAATATTTAAGGAATTTTCCTTCCTTCCTTCCTTCCTTCCTTCCTTCCTTCCTTCCTTCCTTCACTTTAGTGAAAAGCACGGCTCAATATTCTGAAAGGCAAACTCTTAAAAAGCATTACATGTACTGTATGTTTTTTCAGTAGTAAAGAATGATCTTTCAATATAAAACTGTTCATTGTGCCAAGAGTGGGAACTGCAGTACAAACCAAAAGAGATTCAACAGCACAGAATGAGGTTACACTTTGTGCATTTAAATAGTAAGAAGTATATTGGATTGTGTGTTTATTTACTGTAAATCCATACAAACGACAGAAGCTTTATGTTCCCTTAATGACAGAATGGGGGATCATTTGCGCCAGCAAATGTGACTGGATCATAAATACACAGTGAAAGGGTAATTCTCATTTCAATGAAAACATCATTTAAAAATAATAAATTGCTACATGAAAAAAATGCTTTGAAACTTGACTTTTAGCAACCTGAGATAACTGTTCAAGTTGAATTTTAAAGAGAAATGAACCAATTTCACAATTTAGTGGCTACATGGCAACAAAGAATGGTTAAACATACCTGCATTACAAAGTGAATTATGCAAACCTATTTTCTTGATTAAAAACAGAGTTTTATAAGCTTAAAGTGTACATGTACACATTTTCAGGAAAGCCAAAGTCACCTAACCTGAGTTATTTTATATGCACTCCAAAAGGCAGATGATAGCATACAAAATGTGGAGGCATAGACTAATAAATCTGTGAGGAGATGATACGCAGATAATAACTGAGTTTGGCTTAATAACAGGCTCAAATAAATGTATTGTTACTGGCTTTCTGTGGTTTAGAGATAGCATGCTAGTAACAAAAACATTTCTTTCATCTCAGATTGTAGACCCTAAATCCTGATGGCATTATGCACAAATGCGTTTTTCTGTAAAATCCATCCATCCATTATAAACAACTGCCTGTACAATCCTGGCTAATGGTTGTCTACAGCCTATTCTGCAAGCATGGGGCTTGAGTCACCAATTTACCTAAAACACAACTTTAGACTGGCAGAAAACCCACATACATCGGAAGGACATGAACACATTGGGCAGGCTTCAAGCCCACCAACAAGCCTACAGCTCAGGAGGTGTGAAGCACCAATCTTCCCATCTGAACCGCCATGCTAAGCTACTAAAGATGCACTTTTTCTTAGCTGTCTTCCTTCCTTCCTCATTTAACTGAATATGCTCTTTAATTCACATCTTGAGTCTAAAGACACACTGCACCACAAAATATTTTAGAGCCTATTTCTTGGCATCCGTAATTCCAAGTTATATGATTAAACCTTCTTGGCATCACTGTAAATATTCTATGCTGCCAATAAATATAATAATGACTTTTGAATATGAATAACAAATCCATGTCTCTCTCCCAGTCTCCCTATTTCTGAGAGGCATCAACCTGAAAATGTCGCTGTAACTTGCCAGCTTAAACACTTACATCCCTGAATTCAATTATGTCTGGCAAAGACTGCCATGTGGTGCCTGGGAAGATTTATTGTTACAGCTGATAGCACACGTCCTACATTCCATCCCTTTTAAAACCTCGCCAGCATGCTTGAAGAAGGCCAGATGGTGTCAGTGATGGCAAACCCCTTTGTAATGCATTGAGTTTGTCTCTCATTGTCTGGCTTGAGTCTGTATCATTTTTGGGCTGCCTGCCCGGATGAACGCACAATATATGAAACAACAGGTAGCCTTGTAGCTAAGGGAACGAGACTATAACCTCAGAATTATTTGTGCAAGTCCCAGCAGTCCTTTATACTGTAGTACCCTAAGGAAATCAAATTACTTCACTAAAATCATGCTTTATAAGTATGACAATTTAATCTGTTGACAACATCAGTCAAGCAACAAAATTCTAACAATAATATTACTGATACATGGGAAGTATTTCATAGATATATAGCAAAGAAGTTAGATGAGCTTCTGCTCTACATTTAAAGTACTCTCAGCTTAACCGGTACCAGGCTCAGACCCATTAAAAGAGTGCATTTATTTTATTATATTTAACATTACATAACGGACACCTTTATCCAAAACAAGACAGACAGCTTTTACCTTGGCTGGATTTTTTTTATTCAGTAGTTCAGGACTTCGCTCAAAAGTAGCACAACAGATACCCTCCAAAGACTCCTGAGAGCGTTAAACCTTTCAAGGTTTAAATCTGTGTCCATCACAAATAAGGAAGCATGTGCACTCCACTGCATAAAATCTCCTGCATTTATCTGTCTGTGTACCTTTCAGGTGAGGCTTTTAAAAAATGAGACAGCATTTGCACAAGAGAGTACAGGTCTTAAAAGGTTCCTATTTTTATCTCACCTGTTAGTAACTCACTTTTCAGGTGCACCATTTTAGTATCGCTGGGGCATTAAACATTAAAAGGGCATTACTTAACTCATCTATTCGCACAACCAGCTGGATAATGGAATACAGAAAGGACTGTGTATTTTGTGTTACATGCTTCATTGAATAAATGTGCCTAATCTACTGAGTGACCTTGTTTTCAAATAATGACTTTTTCCACTGTAGGTTGTATTCAGTCAGGAATTATCTCACTCACACTATCTCGCTCCATCTCGCTTTCTCCTCACTAAACCTACAATTAGCCTTATTGTGACAGCCAGTTGCATTGGGATCCACTGAGCGTCGCTTTGTTGAATTATGGAACAATTCTTTCTTGGCGTTTTGAAATAGTAATAGCTGAAAGAAAAGGAGCGGTCTCCATAGCAACTCCGAGGCTGCCTTATTTTTTTCTTTCTTTCTATCGACTGCTGAAATAGCGTCCAGTAAATGGATTGCAGCAAGCAAGTTCATCCGCTAAGATGCCAGCAAAGTAATTACATTTAATACGAATAAGGTTTTAATGATTTTCTTTAACGAGAATACCTCCTCCGCGAACACACCGCTCCTCTCTCTCTTCCTCTCCGCCCGCCCTCTCCATCCTTCGACTGCGCTTGAATTTCCCACTCTGCGTGACGTCACATCCGCTTTCAGCACCCCGGCCAGCTCCCACCGCCCGAGAAAGAAAAAGAAAAAAGAAAAAAACCGCGTCTCGTGCTCGGCTGCGCGCTCTTCCTCGTCAGGCAAACTTTTTTCGCGAAAAGAAAGTCGCAGTCGAGCGCGGCGCCGAAATCCCTCGCCCGCCTTTCCTTTCCACGTACGAACGGCGGACCAAAGCGGCGGTTCCCGCGGAGAGGAAGAAACGGAGCCTAAAAAAACGGGCGGGCGAAATAAATATGCAAAGCGGCGGCTTCGCGAAACAGAGGCGCTGCTTTCGCGTGTTTTGGTGCTGAGAGGTTCGCGGGGACACGAGCCGAAGAGGCGGGCTCTGCCGAGGGGCGACGGGAAGAGCGCAAGGGAAGGCGAACGGACGTCCTCTGCATGTGAGAGAAGCGCCGCTCCGAACGTCGGAGGCAAGAGATGCAGCCCGGGAACAAGCTCCTGAGCCTCGCCCTCCTCGTCCTGATGGGCTCCGAACTCACGCAAGTAGGTTCGCAACGCCATTTTGCCCCTATCCGGCGGTGCGGCGCGCTGGCGGGGCGTGATGGGGTGGCTCGGGCACAAGGGGGGAGCTGGCGCTCCCTGTGGACCCCAACACTGGCCGCATGTGTGTGTGCGTGTGTGCGCGTCTCACTTGGAAATTGAAGCACAACTCGACTGGTGCAGTAGGTAAACAAGGAGAAAACATGGTAAAAACAGCGAGTGGGACCACTTGGGCATCGTGCGGGGGGGTCCCGCATGGTTGGCAGATATTGTTGAGTTTGCTTCCTGACCGCGTCGTGAACGGATGCTGAGCGGCGTGTTCGTGACACGGGGTGTTGCCTCAGCCTTGTGTCCACGGTGTGTTGAGTTAGCTCTGTGGTAAACATGGTCATTTCGGTGGTGCAGCCCGTACACCCTGCCCTTGCTCTTCAGTAACAACTCTTCACTCCAGTTTTCTTTGCATTCTGCTTCGGTTTTCTGATTCCCGAATCCCAGATCAAAACTTGCCTTGACACTTTCTGTTTGCAGAGCCATATGTGTACAGTACAGATGGGGGCCAAACACAGTAAGGCACGCAGCGCAGCGCGCGAGACTCTGAGCTCTGAGTTGACATGTCCACCGTTTCCTTAGAGAAGTGTGCTGGTGGTCTCAGCCAAGTCCCTTTTAAATAAATATCGTGCTGTCATCCATCACCCGTCACCCAGCATCCATCAACCATAACGTCCACCACCCCAGTTCCGAATACTCCGTGTGTATTTCAGACCAGGATATCCCATGTGTCCTGCTCATTTTATATGTCATGCTAACACAGGAGAGATAAAATTGAAGAGACAGTCAAGCGCAGGGCAGGGAGTCATTCTGTCATTCTTTTATGAAGTTGAAGCTGAAACCTCTAATATTTATCATGTTTGACAAGATGTACAAAAGTGGGTGTATGTAATGTATATGTGTGTATGCTACATTTTGCATGAATATTTATTTTATGAATTATTTACCTATAAATAAGCCATCAGTGTCAGAACAAACCACACTACACAGCTCGACTTTCTCCTCTATTTTATCCCTCATGGGGATACTTGCACACTCTGTATGCCATGTTGGTGTGCTGTGGTTTTTGCCTGGTGTCACATATTCAGATTTACAGAACTAGCTTGGGACAAAATGCAACACATGTTGCAAGAGCTACACAAAGGACAGATAATAAATGATCCTTGTCTCTTGTTAAATCATGTATAACTTTTTTGCTTCCCAAATCCTGCGGTGATTTAAAATGGTGGGATGAGATCTGTGCTATAGGTGACAAACAAATTGATCATTTATACTGTATTTTTGCAGTTTATTCTGAAGAGAATTTCTGCGCTTCACTAAGTTTGAACATGTGCAAGAATTGTAAAATAAAATATTATGGGTGAGGTTCTTCAGATTTCAGAAGGCCTTCTTGTTGCTTTTGAAAGATGTACACCTGATATAAGAAGGCACTAGAGTATGTATTACATTGGGCTCACATATTACTGTGCTTGTAGGAATGTGGCATCATTGATTTTTAAATGAATTCAATAATGTTGTAACTTAGTATTGCTTGACCATTTGGGGAAAAAAAAACTGGATATTTTTTGTCGGTTATACCAAAGAGAATCAACGTAAAGCATTTATCCAAGCATGCATGTATAGAAAAAGCCTAATTCAGAACAGTAGTTAGTTTTGCTAAAGCTCTCAGATAATCTTGATCCCTTAGAACCATTGACTTGTGAAGCATCATTAACAAAATTTCAGTGTGACTAAAAATTAAACATCTGATTCAGTTATTTTAAAGTCCGTCTTCCCTGATCCTAAAGGTCTAAAAAATGCATATATTGTGCATAATTGTGCAAAAAATGCATCATTATCAACAAATGTTTATGAGATGGATTTGTTAACTACATATGTCATTATTTTTAGAAGTACAAAATAACACATTGAGTATTTTATTTGCTGTATACATTATACTTAAGTGTATGCATGTCTTTTGTTCTGAGAATGTCTTGGATGACTACTGTACCAAGTTCAGTCTGTACTGAACTTTCAAATTTACCAATATGATGGCGATACTGAGATTAGCCAACATGCTGCATTTTGTAGTTGTTTTTTGTCCTCATATATACTGTATATGCAAAATAAATATATATCTAATATTATATTGTGGTGGCATCAAATGGATGGAATATGAGAAGCTGGAAAAATACCAGGGGATGAGTGGGGAACTGGAGAGACTGTGGAAGGTGAAAACCAGAGTACAGTAGTCAGCACTTGGGTCCCTGACTCCTACACTGAAAGAATGGCTCCTTCAGATCCCGGGAACAATAATATCTGTCTTGGTCCAAAAGGGCATGACCCTCAGAACAGAAAAAAAATAATAATTCAGAATTGGTCAGAGGTCTGAGTCTGAGGAAAGTTACCACTCACGGGAAAAAAAAAATATGGTGGGAAAGACATTTTTTTATCTTCTCCATCTTGCTCCTACCAATGTCATGAAGTGTTTTCAAAGTTTGGAGAAACACATAAGTGTTGTTTTCATTTAAAGAAAAAGTGTATGAAAGTGTTTTATAAAATATGGTAAAGTTTTCTAGTATATCACAAATCCAGAGTTCACAGTATATGCTTAATTATTCCAAGCTAATTTGCGGGGGTCAAGAGGGCATGTATTGCACTGTAAGACATTGCATTGCATGCTGATTCAATTAGAGGATGAAGAAACTCAGAGGTTAAGGGGTCTGGACTCCAATTAAACATTGGCACAATGTGCTGCATCATTACAGTTCAGTTCTGAGCTTCTTTGAGATTGCAGCTTTCTTAAAGTATTGCCTAATTGAGTGTAGAGGAGGAGGATTTTCAATAAATAAATAAATAAATAAAAAACAAGGAGAATTTTAATGAGGACTATTTGGTGGACTTCTAAAGCTACGTTGTTGACTGCAATGAATGCTGATGGCACTAGGCGCACACGGACGGCGGAGAAAAGTTCAAGGTTAGGTTGTGTGCGGTGTGGGAGTTCTAATAAAACAGCTATTACTAGGCGTTTCATGCAGAAGTGCTGAAATTTTATTTTCCCTTATCAGGATGTTCCTAATGGCGGGGAATTACAATGACTGCATTGGAAGGGGCATAACACTCAAATCTTGAGGCAAGGCAAGTCAGTAAGTCAAGGTATGAGTGTCGGTGAACGGTTTCAGAAGACTTTAATGTAAAGTCATCCATTTTCATAACTTTCTGATCTGGTTATTTATTTATTTATTTATTTATTTAAACTTACTAGCTTATTTTAGCTGAGTTGACCTACTTAGTGCAGTCTTTGGGAACTTCCTTCATGAGAGGAAACGCTCAGGAAAAAGAAAGAAATAAGTGAGAGTCCATATCAGCATTTGTTAAGAGGTAGACAGCTGCAGTTAAATGAGTTGCTAGTCAGCAGTTCCATTTGAGAAAATATGCAGTTTTATGGATTCGACTTACCTAATTAAGTTAATAAAGGAGTTGTTTTCTTTTTCTCTGCTCTTGGCATTTTGGTAGAGCTGTTAAAGCCACCTTACTTGTGCACTGCACCAGCGGGGTGGTCAATGTGTTGGATGCTTTTATTCATTCTTTGGTGCCTCTGGTGTCCTTAATTGAAATTAACATAGGTTATTTGTCTCCATCCAGTCTCCTGTCCTGTTAATCAGAAAATGTACTCCTCCGGGGAGAGAAAACATGTACACACTTCTGCTGTTTCTATATAACTTTAATGAAACTATTGCATTCAGCTCAGAGATATGCTTTCTATCTTCCCTTCACACCTTACCTCATTAGCTTGTGCCATGTAAAGTTTTGTTTAGTATTTACAGCATATCTGGATTTCTGTTGTCAATCAACTTTAGTTATTTTAACTTGAATAAGCTGCATATTGTAGATATGACAGTAAGGGCTCAAACAATTCCAGAAACTGATTTGTTATTGGCCATAACTGAAAAATATTAAGTACAGTCTTATGGCTCTCATTACCTCTGGTGTAGTCCATAAATACACTATATGTATATATGCATATAATGCAAATTCCTTGTCTCATTTTAATCCCAATAAACAAAACAAACGAGAAAAAAAATTAGAAACCAGGCCATCAGTCAGAAGTCTTATGAATCATGGCTATTATTCTTAATAATACTACTTCTTTCATTTTCAGAGGTGCTACAGTATGCTTCATTTATTGTGCAAACCTTTAAGAATCACTGGCCTCTAAGGCATCAAACATATTTTTTCACATTTTTATGGCAGAATTCCATGTAGTGTAAGTGAATTAGCATTGGACCCAATTTGCACAAGACAAATCCTTCTACATATTTTGCCTGGGCTATTATTAGTTTTCTTTTTCCTGGACTGAGGATTAATTTAGCTGCAAGGGCACAGAACATGAAGGTTAATAGGAAAATAAGAGGTAAATGAGTGTTTGTATGTTCTGCATAGACTGCTAACGGAAAGTATTGTTAAATCTTTAAGCAATTATTCTAGGGGTGTTGAATTTTTAATTCAGAAGCCCCTTAAACCTGCCTTAGAAAGGGCCACATGGGGAACAAAGACATGTGTTTTTAAGATTCTCTATTATATTCCTTATTTATGATTAAGTGTTGTCTGTAGCCTCTGTTTATATAAGCTGAAGCAGAAAAGTGGATGAGATAATGAGGTGAGTCTTGGGTATTCTGAAAAGAATGTGTTGTTTAAACAAAGCTAGTATGTTAGATGCAATGTGTGTTTGGAGGTGTGGCTGTTGAAAAAAGCTAGTAAAAAGCTTGGAAGACTAAAAACACAATTTTATTTCCTTTCTGTCACTCTATAGCCCCTTAAACATGCTCCAAAATGTTTATGTTAAAAAAAATCCATATTTCGCAGGCTTCACTACTGTTTACGAGCTGATTGTACTGCACCAGAATGAAAGTTTCAAAATATTTTCCTATTTATCAAGGCCAAATTTCATATATTCAGATATACACACAGTACAAAGTTTGGCAATTTTGTATGATTTCGCCATTCTCCACTGACCAAGACATTTTTCCTTCTATTTTCAACAGAATGTTTGGTTATTGTGCTACCATAAAAGTCTTGAGCAATATTTTCGAACACACCTGCTCATTAAAAGTGTACACTTGAGTCCTCTTTATACTTTCTCACAGCTGACAGCACTGCGTAGGTGGAACATTTAAACCTGTCATTTCAGCATCTGTTCTTTTGTCAACAGCTTGAGCAGTAATACACTTACTCTCTCCACTGTGAAATCTGGCTGCCAGTTTAAATTTCTGTATTCTGCTACTTGTGAAAGTATAGAGATCAACTGCCAGATAGCTATTATTATTATTATTATTATTAGTAGTAGTAGTAGTAGTAGTAGTAGTAGTAGTAGTGGTAGTAGTATAATTTAACATAAAGTATATTATGAAAAATATTACTACTGTTACTACTAAAGTATACCACTTTGTTGTTTATTTTATTTTTTGAGAGGTTATTTGTTAAAAGTACTTGGTAATGTAGGAGGTAGTGCTGGTGCTTTAGAGCTCCACTGTGGATTAGGACATGGGTTCAGCTCAGTCTTTGTGGAGTTTGCATGTTCTCCTAATGTTTGCCCAGATTTTCTATACCTCCAGCTTTCACTCAAAGTTTGAATCCCACTTAATGCAGTAGTGCCATTTATTAAGGTACTTACCCTGAATTGCTACAGTGAAAAGTACCCTGCTGAGCCACTGAAAGCAGCTTAACACTGTAAGCCACCCACATGATTTTTAATAAATGTATGTGTGAAGGAAAGAGTATGTGATTTCCATGCAGCAGGCTGGTGCCCTGCACAGGGTGTATCATGCCTTGCACCCCATACTTCCAGAGTACAATCCAGACCATTGTCACCCTAGTATCATCAGGATCATTTCAGCAGCTGTAGACTAGTTAAATTTAGTGTTCATGCAAAATGTTCATTTTTTTAAAACCAATACAATCATAATTATTTGCAGGCAAATACAAAGCTGAAGGAAGTTTGGTTTAATAGTCTGTTAAATATCATACGTAAATGTATATGATAATTAACTGAAGCAACGTCTGACATGAAACAGCCTAGAGCTTAAAAGTTTTGATGGCTTTCTCAGTATAATGCAGGAATCACTGACCTGATCTTCACTATTTTATGTTAAAAATTTTGAAAACATCTGAAAGGAATCCTACTAAAAAATGTCTTTGCCTTGATTATTGGTTAAAGGTTTTCACATGTTCTCCCTGTCAGCAATAAATAAAAAAGTCATCTTCATTACACTTCATTATTGATGCCATATATGAGCCATGCAGCTGATGTTGAAAATGAGGCAAGATTGGTAAGATTTTTTTCAACCTTTGCTGGTTGGTGGTATCAGATACTAGTTATTGTTTATCACATGTGTCCAGGTTGGTTTGGAGCACCACACAGGCTTTTAGTGCGCGCTGTCTTCTCTGACAAAGGACCATGGAGCACTTCTGATACGTCACCCTGTTGGGGCTTTGAGCATCAGCCTGCACATCTCCTGTAGAGGCTGCTGACTGTATTAGCAAATGCAGGGCAACAGACCTGTCCGTCCTGCATGTGTCAGCCCTGACCACGATCCCTGCCTCATCAGTGAAAGAATGGTGAAAGAATGCTGCCCCCTGCACACAGAGCAATGATAATACCTCTTTTTTTATTTGTTCTTATCAGCTACACAAAGACACGCAGGTAAATGCAGCAAGCAGCAGAATAGGCAAACTGAATTGTGACACAACTCTGATATACTTGTGAGCCTCCTATCCAAATTACATTGAGTGAAGAATTAAACTCTGTGAAAGAATTAAGCTAAAGCTATCTGGCAAACAGTAGATAAAACTATTGTGCATTTTTTACCATTTTTTGGGTTGAGGAGGTCCTTTTTGTGGCTCATTGTTTTCTCTGAATTTTGCCCCACAATCAGCAAAAAAGAAAGACAGTGAATAAATGAATGGGAGCACGAGGCAGTGTGTTTGTGACTGTAGCCATCGGACTGTATTTGAAGGACCCAAGCTCAAACCCTGGTCCCACTGCATTATCCATGTGCAAGGAATTTTTACAGGAAAAATAAGACAGTTGTATACACATGTGCATTATTGCAAATAGTTTTGAAAAAATGCAACAGCTATATGAATCAATCAATTAAAGCTGTTTCTTCAGTAGAAACATTAGAGGGCAACATATAAAAAGAAGAGAAATGAACAAAATGAGTAACAGAAAAAGAAATTAGGTCCTATCATTGCAAAGACTGTGTGGAGAGAACAGTAAGTAGGAATTTCCAGCAGAAGATGTGCTTTGTCACATGTAATTGAGTATTTCATATGGCTGGCTGAACTTCAGTATACATTTGTCTTTTTTCAATCATTTCGAAAACAAAATTACCAAAAAATCCACGATGTGGTTATGAAGGCCCCATAAAAGTATCAAATATTAATGTATAAAAAAAGGACACATTGTGCACAATGCCACAACTGTCTACTAGGTGGCGTCAGAGCCCTTCTGAAGGAAGCGCTCCTGTGCTGACGCGGTGACAAAGGTCCGGTGGCCGGCGCACCAGAGGTGTCAGCAGCTCTTTATTACAGCGGGATTCTCAGTCGGGCACAAACTACTGACCTGTCGCTGAGTGTGACGCTCAGAGCCCAGCCACTGCTTGATTTGACATGAAATGTATGCGGAATCTGTTCGCTGACTTCAGAGCATCTGGGTGGTCATGTTTTAAGTAGGGGAGCTTATCATATGGTTTCATAATAATGAAATTTCCGCCAAAAAGGCGACATTCTAATATATGTTGTACGCATTTGTCCGAGATAGCTGGCTACTTTTTTGGGTATTTGTAACCAAATGAAGAATATGTTCCAGAATGCTTCATTAAGCAATTAAGCCGAATCCCGAAACGTAAAGATTGCAGCTTTGCCACAGGAATATATATTTTAGCTCTGCGACATAATTGAGAGAGGTTAAAACGGAACGGCGAGATGAAAGAAAGAAGAAAAAAAAAACTCGGGCGCGGGTCCCCGGTGGCGCGGGTGGGCGTTTCACGAGCGCCGTGGACCTGACATCACGTTGCGCTTTGTTATATAGACCAGCGGTACGAGGCGCGTCCCGAGCAGACAGGGCGAGCGAGCGAGCGAGCGAACGAGCGAGCGCGCGCGACCCACCGGCTGCTTAAAGGGGGAGGAGGAAGAGGAGGAGGAAGAGGAGGAGGAGGAGAAGAAGAAGAAGGGGGGCGATTAACGGAAGCGAACGGACTGCCACTCGGACTCAGCGTCCAGGGAGTCTCCTCGGTCACAGGTGCACCTGCCGCGCCGCTTCGGGACACCGCCACGGCGAGGGGCGACCAGGCAGGCCGGCCAGCTGTTGGGGGGGGGGACAGGCAAAGGGCAAGAGCAGACAGAGCGGCGGCCGCGTGTCCAGCCATGCCGAGGCCGAGGGGCTCCGCAGCGGGCGTACAGGTGGGGCAGCGCGCCATTCCAGGCACCACGAGCCGCTCGGGCGCTCGGGCGCTGTCCAGTGTAGAATGAGGGTGTGCGAGGGACGCGGAGCGCAGACATGTCGGTGCCTTTGCTCAAGATCGGGGTCGTGCTCAGCACCATGGCCATGATCACCAACTGGATGTCCCAGACCCTGCCCTCCCTGGTGGGACTCAACACCACGAAGCTGGCTGCGGCGCCCGGAGGCATCCCCGATCGCAGTATCGGAGTAAGTTGTACGCTGGCTGTCCGTGCTTAAACGCGCCACATCATTATTATTATGTTTGACATATATTTACTCATGTTTAAGTCAAAATGTATAACGAACTAGTAAAAGTGGCTATTTTTGTCGTGTAGAGGAGCCTTAATGGCACGTTTGGAAATTGGAAGGATCAGGGTGCGGGATTGGATTTTTCTGTTGGCGAGAGAAACAAAGAACACCGCCCCCAAATTAGGATTTTGAGAGAACCCATCACTGCATTTATTTTTAAGAACGTGGAACTGAAAAGCTGGATCTGGCCCATGAGGTGCTATGAACAGCTGTTTGGTTTTAACTTTTATACTATTTCATGCAGTGGAGAAAACAAATGTGGCCGGATTTTTAAATTATTTTAAAAGTTTTCTATATATAAAAGATCAATTGCTGTTGATTTATAACTATCGTTATGTTTCACAGATTTTTTTAAAATTATTTTCTGAGATATATACTCTGAATTGCAATAAACTTGAAAATTGAGTTTCCGTAAAGTGGTAAAATCCGCAGAAATAATCTGTAAAAAAAAACGCAAATAAAAAATCATTGAGATTTCGCAACAGAGAAAATGCCAGTGTATGTTTGAGGGGGGCATCACACAGGATTAGGGAGGCAATGGATTCCAAATAATGGACAGTTAAAGCTTGCATAAGTGCCTACATCAGATGTTACTCCATACGCACACAAAATTCAGGGGTACATGGCCAGTTCTTAAAAACTGAAAAAGGAGCAAGGGAAATACACTTTGTAAGTTATCTGTAAGCGGCAACACTCTCGTGTGAATTTCTTAGTAATGCTGTGACCACTTATATGCTATGTAGTAATTATTGCAATATGTTGCATCAAGTGGGACCAGTTTGGAAAGCACCTGCCAAGTAAAGAGTACATGGTTATTGTTTTACTTTCATGTAGCTTCTCATCTAAAGTATTTTCATTAAACATGAGTGAGAGCTTCATTACTATCCATTGGATGCATCAATTATTTAATTGCACTGTGTAATGCTTTGGAATTCATTGCTTCGGGATGAAATGAAAAAATCTAAAAAACAATATAACATTGAAAATAATAGGAAACCGAGCCCGTTTGGTCCTGAGAGCGAGACAAGAAAGGGCAGCAAGACTGATGCGCCAGGGTGTGTCTAGTTCAGCGACTGTTTGGATTTGGTGGGAGGCTGCTGGCTGTTGTCCAAGTTATTTTCTCCCATTACAAAGTATAAATTGTAGGAAATTAAACAACAAGTAACAGTAGATCACGAGCCCCTTTCAAGTTAATCTCATTTAAAAAGGAAAAAAAATTGAGGATGACTTTTTAATTCAAAGAATCAAAACATCATTTAGCAAAGTGGAGCTAAAACAAATAAGGTAGCGCAAAGCCCATGCAGCGTTTCTCAGATACTGCACACAGAGTGTTGACCCTACAATTCTACCTCAAGTAAACTTGGGAGGGCTTTTAGAAGCTAACCTGATCTTTATATCTGATGGCAGGTGGGGCATTTTAAAGAACAAACCCAATCGAAATGCAGCTGTCAATCATAGTATGGGGCGGGTCCAGGGCCGCTGGGCACTGCAAGCACCTGCAGTCTGCCTTGCTTAAAAATTGATGTGCTGAGTCATGTAATAGTAAAATCATATTTAATGTAATCTGTCCATGACAAAATTAATACAATGATAGATTTTTTTGTGAATCCCTGAATATTCTTATGTTAAGTCAACAACTGGCTGTTCTTGATTAGCTCAGCATATCTGACAGTTGCACTGTATTGAGTAAGAACAATGATGAATGATGGATAAGATATTTACTTTGCAGTGAGCTAATCTCCCTTTTGTCTGACAATACTGTGCTGTTCCTGTCCTACGGTAACAGAAGTGTCACTCTTTCCACGGTGTATAAAAATTCTGTCCCGGCCTCAACAAATGTAAGGGTGTTTTTATGGAACATTCAAATAAATCTGATCTTAGATAATTTACTCTATTGTGGTAACATTACCTTTTATAAACAGGACCTCTCATGGGCTTTTTATTCAGAAGGCCTAGAGGCTGGTTTGTAACTCTTTAAATTGTGTGGTCCTCAGTGTTAAAGCCAGCTGATCCATTAATGTCTAAACAAAAATGGTTTTATATGTCCCTTTGACACTGGGGTGTATTTATTCAGTTTTTGTATGAAATAATTTAATTAGGATTTGCCAAAAGAGTAAAAAAGATATTTACTTGCCTAATAAAATTGTGTCAATGTTGTCCACAAGGTGACCACTGGATATTGATGTGATACACAAGGTTACACATGATTATCACACACAGTTATGAAAACAGACTTTCAAATAAGAGATGGAGGTGATATAGTGCCAGCAATATGGAGTTAAAAGTGTGGTGAAGATGTTCTTGAATACTACTGTGGAGCAGTGAGTAATGCAGGTGCCTCACAGCACCAGGTGTTTGCTTTTGGATCACGGGTTTGAGCCTTGCTCAGTTACTGTGGAGTTTGAATTTCTGTCCACGTTCACATGGATTTCCTCTTCCATGGAAGAAAACATTGATTGACCCCTTTCAAAGCTGTCCTCATCATGAAAACCTCTGCAACTAATTCTCCTTAATGTCTCATTCCACACCCTAAACAATTATTGTATATTTAGACTATTCAGAAGATTTAAACCTCTGTTTGTTTTTCTTGATTATCTACACCTCTTCTTCTTTGTACTTCTGTACCCCCTCCCTCTACCCCTGTCCAGGTGCTGCCAGCAAACCCAGAGGAGTCATGGCAGGTGTACAGCTCGGCCCAGGACAGTGAGGGCAGGTGCATTTGCACTGTTGTTGCCCCCCAGCAGGCCATGTGCTCACGAGATGCACGAAGCAAACAGCTGAGGCAGCTGCTGGAGAAGGTGATTGCCTTGTAGCCTCGCTTTTTTACAGCTGTCTCCCTCCTCTCCGCAAACACAAACACAGTCTTCACCAACATGGTGAACAGTCGCAGTGTTTAAAGGTCTCCCCAGGAAAACCCCCGCTTATGCTCCCCTGGAATTCACATTTTGTTTTCCATTTGTTTTCCATCCTTGCACGAAAAATGTTATGTGTATTATTATGCCCTCCCTCCTCAATTCTGAAGTCCTTGACTTTTTTAAAGAACATTCAACCTGTGGTCTTAAACTAGGTTTTTGGTCAAGTTTTCTGCCTGAAATAAATCTCTTCTCCCTTGTACAACAACATTGCCAGTTTCACTTTTTTCACAGATTTGTCCTATGTGATAAAGACAAAGTAATCAATTTGCTTTAAAGCTTAGACTTTATCATTAACTTTAATTATTCAATATTTAAACTGGTCAAAAATAAAAATATAATAAAGCTTCATTCCAAATAGACAATAAAATAATAAAAGGAGAAAATAAATAAAGCATTTACATGTGTTATTTGAAGGCAGTTTTAGACATGTACGTGCCATGTGATTTCATTATGTGGGATCAATTGAGAAATTAAATTGCAGAAGACCAAGTAGTTGGAAATGGAATTGGAATCTGCAACCATAGATATGTCATTAATACCTTTTGCCATTTCAGTTTCTATGTTGTGTTGTTAAAGTCACATTAGAATGGTTCAAAAAGGTTATTTGTAAACAGCTCATTATTGCCTAGGTCACCTGGGCCATGATGCCAACCATGTGTTAAAACACCTAGCCACTTCTCTACTTGTCACCTTCCAGGTTCAGAACATGACACAATCCATCCAAGTTCTGGACCAGCGGACACAGAGGGACCTGCAGTATGTAGAGAAGATGGAGGTCCAGTTGCGTGGTCTGGAGACCAAATTTCGACAGGTGGAAGAGAGCCACAAACAAAACATTGCCAAGCAATATAAGGTATGATTCCCTTCTGGGCCAAAATGATTATTTCTCTATCAGTCACATCCAGATAGTCCTGGATCGGTATATGGCTATGTTCCAAGAGGTTTTACCCAGCATAACCTTCCCTTTTCCCAAATGATAGCCTCACCTTCTTCAGCCTATCTCCAGATATCATGTAAAGAGTTCATTTAACAAGTGTGGGATTTATAGACCTTTACTCTTTAACATTCCAGTAGCGCCTGCCCTGTGCTGTTCACATAGTACCAATGTTTCATAGTCACTTTATATTTGGAGATCCAATCAGAACAAAAATAGCAATGGTCATTTACACACACAAATACAACTCAAGGTTGCTTCTTAAATTGTTACAACATCACTCATAGTATTTTGGGTAGCAGAATACATAATAACTGAGAATAGTAGTAGTTTGAAATTGTATCTCCATATCTGGGAATGGGAAGGTTATGGTAAAGTCCAGAGGAAAAGCCAGCATAAATTAAGCAAAACTAGACAGCAAATTGGTTACTTTTTGAGCAAACCCTAAGTAACCATGTGTGGTGTGGTTTAAAACCTTTTGGAAATTATACCAGAGAAAAGTCATTATGTAAATTAAAAAAAAATCTGTAATGTAACTTGCAAGAAGTGATGTGTTAATGCTGTGTCTATTTGAATTTCTACCACATCACTTACTTAAAAATAATCAAATTGAAACTGAAAATAATTTTTATATCTATACATAATGTAAAATATTTTATTTCGTACATGTTGCCCAGTTTTCTGATATAGTGTAACTTGTGCAGAAATGTGCAAATCCAACTGGTTTTAGTATCTCTAAGTGATTAAAAAAAGCATCCTAATGTGTCTATGAAGCTTTTAATAAGTCAACAACCATCCTGTCACTCAGTTAGAATAGCTTTTTTCAACAAATTTCACTCAGAGAATTAATTTCAAATATTGTAAAATAATTTGTTAGCAGACCATAAAATTATGTGGTTTGACATCAAACTAGTTTTTGGATCTTTATTTCTTATGTTATAAGGTGTATACAGATTGCTGGTTCTTACTACTGACTAGTGAAAGCTTTGCACATTTCAGCACATTCCTGCACCTATGTGTCTCTGCGATGCGCTGTGCATGCTGAAAGCATCTATTTGCCCCGTGTCTTCCGTGCGTCACTGTGTGCTGTGATGTGTGCACTGCTGGGAATGTGCAGATTCTGTGTGTGTACTGTATGTGTGTATTAGACAGGCTAGTGAGCTAGATCCCTGAACAGTATCTCATCTTCTTGCTTGCAGGGCTAACTTTAAGAAATTTTATCAATGCTGCAGAGACTGAAGAGGCAGTTCTGACCAATGTTACCCTGAAATGGGCCACTGATTTTTGTTTGTTTATTTTTTGCATCATGCAGTTTATTTTAAACTTAGCATTGTTATCACTAAGGACCCCGACCACCACTGCACTCGTCCTGCATGTAACTGTAAAAGCATCCCATGAATAGCTTTTAAACCTTTTGTTCAGTTTTTTGTTTTTTTTTTTTTTTATTGGTCTTCTGTTCTGTCAGTGCATATTTGGTTACTAGGAAAAGGTTACTAAGACAACAAAACAAAATTGTTTGTGTGTGGTATTAAAGCATGTAACCCCAAGATGTTGCATTTTAATGATGATAAATAAAGTGCTTTCCCAATTGTTTTTGGTGTACTGTAGACTATTTCGTCTTGCTTGTAATTTGGACAGTGTGACTGCCTGACACTGTAGGTTACAGGTGCCATTCTGCATTCACTGTAGGGAGACAGTAAGGCCAGAGTAAGACAGGTGTTGGAACAGGAATTTTGCACGCTTGACACTGAACCGAGCTTATTTTAACCTTTCAGGCAATAAAAGCGAAAATGGAGGAACTTAGGCCATTGATACCAGTGTTGGAGGAGTACAAAGCCGATGCAAAATTGGTATTGCAGTTTAAAGAGGAAGTCCAGAATCTGACGTCAGTTCTAAACGAACTTCAGGAGGAGATGGGAGCCTATGACTACGAGGAGCTACAGAACAGAGTGTCAAATCTTGAGGAGAGGCTCCGAGCATGCATGCAAAAATTAGGTAGGCTCAGAGGAGGCGGAACTTGCCCCCGTTCTGCCCCGGGAAGGTGGGGCCAGACTGCAGTCGGAGCTACTGGCACACTGCAGATGCCCCTAGCACCACATCATTTAAAACATATACAAACCTCCATCCGCTATCACGCATCTGCAGCACGACCAAGACACAGCCTGCAACATACCTGTCAAGTACCTCTCACTATACACATGGAAAACACATATTCCTATTTAAACCATGTTTACTTTCATTTTGTATAAATATACCATAAATTATTTATTGCCCATTTATTTGCCCCTGGATTCCATGTGACTTATTGCCTCGTGTCATAGCCCTTATAATTCATTTTGCACACTGTCCCTCATTAATTGTACACACTGCAGTTACTTTTGACTTGGATTCACACAAGTTATGCCATTGTGTATTAAATATTTTGTGCATTTAGTAGTACTGTGGTTTCACAGTAATACTGCCACTGAAGCACATAAGCACTGTACATTGTAATGTTTTTCATGATGAGATAGTAAGTCAGGTGCATTGCTGCCATTCACAACTGCAAACATTCCTTCATCACATCAAAGTGCTTTCCACCTGATTCTTCTTGGGAAAATTATATGCTCCTGTATTTTTAAAAATGTTGCATCTTTTGTTCATATTTTTTTTTTGTCCCAGCATGATGGATATGACTGATATCCTAACAAAGTCTTATTTGAAGTGAAAGGAAAGAATTGATCAACACCGCAGTTTCTGACCAGGCCTACACCTGCCCTCCCCCACTCCCCATTCCTGGTCTTATTCCGAGCTTCTGATTGGCTTGTGCCCCTTGGGCTGAGTTGATGGCATCGCTCATGGGCATTGATCGAGGGATGAGTGGTACTCGGGTTTCCAGTAGAAAAAAGAGTGACAGACATGATGATGCAGATGCCCATGAACACAGCAGGAAACATGGCAGGCCCCCGTGAAGTAATTCACTGGCTAAAACAGTGAGGTCTCCTGAGCCCTATCCATGTTCCTCTTCCCCTGTCTCAGATGTCCAACTGCATATTTACTATCCCAGTAACTCTAAACACCTGCCAAAAAGCTGAATCCAAGAGGTTTCAAAACAGGTGTATTTTTCCACTAGGTTACAGTTAATGGCTATTACTAAAAATGTAGTTGCAAAGCATTATTTCTTGTGTACCAGAAAAATATCTTAAATATTAATATTCCATAAAAGAGCAAGGCATGTAAAAAAGTATGCACTGGGCCCTTTCGTAAATGTTGACAAAAATTAGGATAATAATAAAATGATGCTCTTTCATTTAATTTCAATTTAGTCCAAAGTGTTTGCAGAAATATGAAAGGTTGTACAGACTTTCCTTATATAACAAACACTCCTTTTGCAAGAATTCAGCCTCAGAGAAAATGTAATTAGTACTCTAATATTTATTTGAGGAGCTGCCATCTCACACAACAAATATCTTATCCTGGTAACAGAATTTGAATTCAAAATTTAGTCTTTGGAGATGTTTAGCAGAATGTGTGGCATAACTTCCTGTACAGAAGAAGTGGCCAGATACCTGTGCTAACTCATAATAAAAATCTCATTGCTCTTTATCATCTATAATTAAAATGAAACCAGTCAAAAAACCAAACAAAAGCTTGAGGTGATAAAACACATAGTATTCTCTTGAAGAGCAACATCATTACACATGATTTTGCGAAATTTGATATCACTATCAATTTTATTGCAAATGAAAATTTAGGAACCAACCTACAAAAAGAGCTTACGAGCATGACAGTGATTATAATAATTGTCTTAATAGGATTTTTTTTTTGTAATTTCTTACAACATTATATTATGTGATATAACATCGCATGGCAGTCACAAACACATTCATACACTAGCACAAAAACAAACTAAGGACAGTTAAATAACGCAGTTTTCTTGAAGGTACATTGCAGGAAGGAAACCCAAGTGAACAACAAAGTTAAAAATAGACTGAGCCAAATTTGAACCTGCGGCAAAGGTGTTCAGTGCACTTCTGATATGTTGCACTTAGATTTGAATTAGTCTTTGTGTTTAGAAGATGGAAAGTACTGTCAGGTGCAAAAAAAGATTTTCTACTTTTCCTATGTAAAATAATAGGAATTAAGACTTCTTTTCACAAGAATCTACATAACAAATGTACTTTTAGGAACAAATTACACTCTTTATAAGAGGGAAGTCATTATAAAGCTCTCAGTTCATTACAATGGTTTCTAAAACAGGAACATGAGTAAGGGGAACCTCTGGATTATGGCAGTGCAGTGCATTGTGGGTTGTCTATTTTCCTCATTAGATGATACAAGATACTTCGCCAATGATAGAAATAACTACAGCCTCTGCATCATGAATGTAGAAGTCACTTTTAGAAACACAAAACATTTTAATAGATAAAAATAGAAAGTTAAACTATTTCTTGCTTTTAATGACTACACTATTTGTCCCCGACTCTGACACACAAACACAGATTGATATGAGCAATACATTCAAAAATACTGTTAATACTGTTATGACTGGCTGACATGAAGGAATGCATGGATGCTAGAATATTATTAGTCATAAAAGCAAACTATAATGTGAAAAAGATGGGAATAATTAGAATACCTGATACAGTTGTCAAAAACTAATTGAAAATTTCACAGCCCCCAAAAGGAAAACCCAGCATGCAGCCCTCCTTAAATAAAGAACAATAAAGCACTAAGACTAATTTGCTTGTCTAGGCAGAAAAAAAAAAAAAAACCACATTTTCCATTAGCAGTAGTTTTATATACATTAGTATTATTAAGAAACACTCCTGATATGAGTTCAATCATTTAAAATTTGAAAGGAAATAAAGATGTATAATGGCTATCTGTATTTAACTTCACGGTGAGACACAGAGAGGGAAAAATGGAGAAAGGAAGCTAGAGAGAGGGAGAGTGAAAGGAAGAAGAATGAAAAAGTGTGAATTTAATTTAGAGTCTCTGACTCCACTACATAATTGCATTTGAAAGGCAGTGTAATGATCCCCTGAGAAGAGGCCAAAGGGTTTTGTTTTTTGAACATGGAATGCAGCACGGAGCAGAGCAGGGAAATGAGTTTGCCATTCTGGGCTCATGGAGATTATGAAGCGATTTGACTCAGTGTTGTGGATTTTCTGGTTTGGAAACATGAGTGCTTAATTTGCTCACTGCAGAACACCTGGAGACAGGAGATGAAACAAAGCACACCTGGTTAAAAGGAGTTAAATGTGGGAAAATGACACTCCCAAGGCAACTTTTTTCGGAAATACTTTTCTAGGTGTATTTAGTCACTTTGGACGGGAGCTGAACAGTCACAGGACTGTAATTCAAACGTACACTATATGGCCAAAAGTATGTGGACTCCCTTCTAATGACTGAGCTGAGCTGTTTCAGCTGCACACAAATGCATTCTGGACAAGTGTGTGCTTCCAACTTTATGGCCATAATTTGGGGAAGAAGCTCCTTTCCTGCTCCAGCATGAGTGTGCCTCTCCGTGCACAAAGCAAGCTCCACCAACAATTGGTTTACCCAGGTTGGTGTGGAAGAACATGAGCGGCCTGCACAGTTGCCCTGACCTCAACCCCACCGAACACCTTTGGGATGAACTGGAACGCCAACCATGAACCAAGCTTTCTCGCTCAACATCGGTGCCTGACCTCACCGATGCTCTCGTGTCCAAATGGACACAAATTCCTACAGCTGCGCTCCAAAATCTCGTGGAAATCCTTCCCAGGAAGGTAGAGGCTGTTATAGCAGCAAAGGGCAGGCATGTTAATGCCCATAGGTTTGGAATGGGAGGTCCACCAGCTACATATGGGTGTGATGCTCAGGTGTCCACATATTTTTTGGCCATACAGTATAGCTTAGTGTGGCAAAGAGATGTACAAACAGTTTTGCTCTTCTTACACTTCTGAATGTTAACTTAATTTCTAATAGTCAGGTTTTATGTCAACCTGTAATTAATATTACATCTCAATGAATCGACTGGAGCAACATGATTTCAAAAATTATTTAAGTATACTCTATCTCCACTGATACTTAATCCATTTGCCAGTGAAAAATGTAAATGTTAATAAAACAGTAAAATAAGCATCTGGACAACTACATCAGCTTGTAAACATTTAAGTATTTCATAAGATTGTAAGTTTGGAGCTGGATAAACAGTGCCAGCACTGCAGTACAGATTATAAGATATAAATCTGGGGATTCATAACTTCTGTGATTTTGGTCTAACCTCTGGTACCAAGAATTTCTGAAATGTACTAAATAGCTTTTCACTTCATGAACTTGCACATTCATCCTTCTATTAAAACTAGCAAGGAACTAACTAAATTTAGCTTGGTAACCTAAAATGAACAGACTGCACAATAAATGAATATATTTAAATAAATATGTTTTTCTTTTTTTCTGCTGATAAATTATTTATCAAAGGGTGAAGAGCCTTGACTTAGCCTCTGAGTATAGCTGGGACATTTTGTTAGCAAGTTGCTTATTATCAGTAAGAGGTACAACATAGTGCCAAAGGGTGGATGTACCAGAGGAGGGAAGAATGATGAAGAAGAATGAAGTCTGGGGACAGCGGGTCTCTGCCCTCATGATGTAACATCAGGACTGTGCTGCTTGACAAGAGAGCATTTCAAAAACGTTTGTATGAGGCCTTACCAGCTGTCCTCAGATGTCTCAGTTGCAGACAGAAGCAAACCAAACCCAGAGTGAAACGTAAATCATGAACATTTTTCATTTTTCTTTCTCTTTTCCCACCCTGGAGGAAGAGTCCCTTCTCCACAGCATAATAAACTGCAGTCTGAGTTAACAAGGCACAGAGGCAATTTGGCTCACACTGAACGACATGTTTACGACCCAACACGCTCAGCAAGACAGCACATGCTGGACATCCTGGTTTCTGTTCAAGCAGGGCCCAACATTTGTTGTTATGTGTGATTTGTGTAGTGTGTGCGTACATATTTATGTGAGTATATAAGCATACACGTATTTGTGATTGTTATTTATTTTTCTGTGCATGATTTTTAATATAGGAGTTTTTACTCTGTTTACTGTTGCAGCTTGTGGGAAGTTAACAGGAATAAGCGACCCCATCACAATAAAAACATCTGGATCAAGGTTTGGATCCTGGATGACTGATCCTCTGGCATCTGAAGGAGATACGAGGGTAAATCTGGGTCATGAACCTCATGTCTTATTTGGCATTGCTCATTGTTCATTTTGTTGTGCTTTGCAGGAATTGACTGTATACATGAATGACATGCTTCTATGTAACTTTTTTAAAATTAAAAACACAGTTTACCAGGACAGATAATTCACCGATCGACAAGATTCATTCATTATGCATTTTCTTTAAAGAAAAGTTAGTTATTTACTCAATTACATGTTTTTTTGTGTATAGTTTTCTCAAATGTACCACAGCAGAAATGGGATTTAAACCTGGTTACTTTGAGTCCAAGACAGAAATTCTGTAATGTACAAACATTTTTCACTGACCTAGCAAATGTATTTTGTCAGCACTTTTTAGACACTTTGAGCTCTAAGTGTAAGCTGAGTTGTTTTTTAGCAAGTTTTTCTTCAAAGATTAATTCCGTTAGAGTCAGAGTGTGTGAACTGGATGTAGTCTTACTGCAAATACAAGACTTTGGAGTCTCTCAAGGTGCACCGTCAGTGGGGACATCGACGTCACTGTTTGGATTCGTACTCTAGCCTGCTGTGTCACATGGCGGTTCCAAAATTCAATGCACTCAGTGAGAGTCATGAACGGCCAAGTTTTCAAGAGATTTAGAGATGCATTGCCCTCCATATTTGGGGCCCCTAATGAAAAGGTATAGCCCCTAAAGGTGCACCCCTGCAGTGATTTTTTTTTAAACCAGACTTCTGCTTCCTGCAGTTACCACAAATCAATACTTGCACACCTGTGTCATCTTATGGATAGTAGCTCTTCAATATTCTTGACATCTAAAGCAAACTTTTTGATATGTTGTGCGCAATGTAATACGAGAAATTGGTGCAGCAGATGACAAATAATTGCTCACCGGGGCAGGAATTTAAAGTTCATTAGCTGTTAGCAGGTATTGGTATTAATATTTCTGCTTTGGAGTGCCGCTGGGTGTTTAGCCTACTGTAGGGTGATGCAAGTCATAAGTCTACATTATATTTCAGTTTAATTCACTCAGCTGATGCTGTAGCCCTGCTGAAGTGGCAAGAAGTAATTTAGCAGTCTTATGCCGGCCACTTCAACCTGAAAAAATTATTTGCCCTGTGGTTTTTAGCTGGGTAGGTGAGAGAAGCTGCTAGGAAGACAAACAATTAAGGTACAGCTCTGAAGCATTTGAAACTGTGGTGTCAAAACAAAAATTGAGTTATGGGCCACCTTTGCATACTCGCCGAAGATGGAGTTTGACCAAATTGCACCCAATGATTTCTGTGGAGTTTGATTTTGCTCAAAAGATTAAAAACAGTCACATGCAGGCTACAACACATTTAGAGTGAAGCTCAAAACCCTCTTGTTGACCACGTTGTGTCATTTGTCTTTGGTAGGTGTGGTATATGGATGGCTACCACAACAACCGCTTTGTGCGTGAATACAAGTCCATGGCAGATTTTATGACAAGCGACAATTTTACTTCACACCGGCTGCCCCACCCCTGGTCAGGCACAGGCCAAGTGGTCTACAATGGCTCCATCTACTTCAACAAGTTCCAGAGTCATATCATTATCAAGTTTGATTTCAGGACCTCCTCGATCAGCAAGTCACGACAGTTGGAATATGCCGGCTACAACAACATGTACCACTATGCATGGGGTGGCCATTCTGACATCGACCTGATGGTAGACGAAGGCGGCTTGTGGGCCGTGTATGCCACCAATCAGAATGCAGGCAACATTGTCATCAGCAAGCTGAACCCCAACACTCTGCAGATCATCAAGACATGGACCACAAACCACCCCAAGAGGAGTGCTGGTGAAGCTTTCATGATCTGCGGCACACTCTACGTCACCAATAGCTACTCTGGGGGCACCAAGGTCTACTACGCCTTCCACACTAACTCCTCCACCTATGAGTATATTGACATAGCCTTCCAGAACAAGTACTCCCACATTTCAATGTTGGACTACAATCCAAAAGATCGGGCCTTGTACGCATGGAATAATGGGCATCAAGTCCTCTATAACGTTACCTTGTTTCACGTCATCCGGTCCGAAGAGCTGTAGACACCCGCTTACAGATCTTTGATCAGTGCTTACATGGTACATATACTATGGAGCAATATAAGAAATCATGAAGCTGTTTGCAATAGCAATATATATAAAGCACTAAGAATAGAATGAATCATCAAAAAGAGGGATTTGCCAAAAGATCAAGCATCTCTTTTTTTCTAAAGCAAATCAAAACAGAGGCAGAACTTTGTATCTCGGTCTTTGCTCTACAGACTTTTTAGCAAACTGGGAATTTCAGTCTGCAGTGAATTGAAGACAACTGGGCAACGTGGCGAGAACTGTTAAACCCCAGGACCTGCATCCAAGCGCAGGATCCATTTGTGTTCTTTACAGCTAGAGAAGGTGCAACCTACGTTGAGGACAACCATCAGTAGAGAAGACCCTAATCTATGTAACACGCTTGTTTTGTGGCTAAATGTGGATATTGTCTTTTTCGGACTTTTTGCATGGGCTTTTTATATCTCCGTTACCATTTCTTCTTGACGTTTTTTGCTGTGTGACGCTATTAAGCTACACGGGTTAGTTTAAAGACTTGAGTGGTAAATGCCTGTTCTTGTTGACGTTGTTGCTGTCCTTTCTCTATCCTTGTTTGACTGAACTGTGTAGAAAGCTCCTGTTCAGCCAAGAGCAGGGTCTGTATCACCTTGATGTATTTAAGGAATGATAAAGTAGCTAGATCTTGGCATGTCTTTAGAATGCACTTCACCGCTTTCCATGTTGCCAAGTAAACATGGCTTACACTTCTGTGCTTAACTGGATGTGTCTTGTACATGCAGCAACGTTGTCCAATTCATATTAATAAACCAACAATCTTCTGAATGTACAGTCTGAGAAAAAAAGAGTTTTTCAGCTTTGAGAACATGATGCATCCAATGAGCATAGTTTTTTTGGTTAATCTTAGCTGTAATGAGTTTTTAGCCATATATTTGAGCATGTATGCAATCAAAATCCTTGTCAAAAGTACATTTTGTCATGCACCCTAACTTTTTACAATTTATTTTTTACGATATGTAGTCTGTATGAATTCTGAAAAAAATATCCAGGCTAGTCTGTTTGTGTCAAAGAGTAACTTAGAAACATTGTGCAGATTTTTTATTTCTGTTTGTGGTCCAAATGTCCGTTTGGATGCTTTCACTTCACTAAATTTCAAATTTGTATTCTGCAACTGGGCACAGTTTGTCTCACACAAGCTTCTGAATTCAAATTTGCAGTAAATCTTACGTGCCTGTTCAATTAATTCCGGAGCCCCACCCTGCCGGACTTGTTGCCATTCCCAGTGAAACCGACTGTGCCATCCCCAGCCCCTGGGATATTAGAGAAAGATTTAGGGAGGTAATTAGCAGTTTTCCATTGGGAGAAAATGGACGCTGACTAATGCCCTGCCAAAAATCTACCAGTTCGGCACTTCTATAAATGCCACATTATAGAAACGTATCTTTGGAGGACAAGCAAGCTGTAGACGCAAGCAGCAGAAAGTAATCTTCAGCTTTTCTCCACTTGCTCCCAAGCTTCTCAGGTGGCCAAGCTCACTGCATTAAAAACCTGGCAAATCAGAAATAAGTTTAAAAATGTGTCGAATCAGCGTGGTGCTGTAGAAGGTTTCACCGCAGCCAAAGTTCAGATTAATTCCCTCCTTGATCGGCACAGCATTGCTTTAGAAATAATGGGCACTGTCTTGCTAAATGGGGTTGCTTGAATGTCAGATTAAAGGGCATCAGGGTCCACTTCTGATTTACCTGCACGGCTGAAGCTCGAGGTCGGCCTGCCGGCGCAGAACTGTTTACTCTGTCTGAAAATAGAAACCATCAATTATTCACTGATTTATACATCAGGGAAAGAGAATAAGATTGAGAGCATAATGAGGGGTTGTTTACCAGAAGAGTGGGCTCTCGGTGGTCTTCTACAAATGTTCTGCTGCTGATATTTCATGTAAGTGAAGAAATTCATTGACTCAAAAAACCACACCAAACTTCCGACTTCAGATGCCAAAAGTTGGTCATTAGACACAGTACGTAAGGCAATACAGAGCTACAGAAGGTTAATGTCTCAGCATACTTTTACTTACAGCACCTCATTCTTGTGTTTTTTACAGTCAGTATATCCAGAGTCCACAAGTTCTGACTTTACAGTTGCGTATTTTACGTTCAGTTATATTTGTACACATTGTGTATATTTGTCCTCATCCTGATGAACAAATCTGTTATTACTGAGATATTTATTGAAAAATTAAATATGGACACAGAGGAAAACACACTATATGAATGGTACTTTTTTATATATGTATATGGCTGTTTACTGCGCTGACAGCATTTCATGTTTTCATGTTTATCAATGGCGATACGATGCTTTGTATTCTGACTGAATGTACATATGATGCTGAAAGACTTGCAAGGGGCAAATGATGCCGATGCGGTTTATGGAAAATATATGTTACTGTATTCACGTTATCTTGCATTTCTGTGTGCTTAGCTCCGACTGTTACTCCAGATAACAGCAGGTGCTGTTTGCTGTGTAAATTTGTGGTCAAAAGCCAATACATTAATTATTCATCTTTACTTTTTAACTACTGTCATTTGTGCATTTGTGTGCTTTCCATTTGCAGATCAGTCTTAATAATGAACCGCTATTACGTATGAGCGTGCGAATACGCTTAGACCGGTCCATTTCTGTGACAGCCAGAAGAACCACGCAGCAGGTTTTCAAGGAGAATTTGTTTGAGCTCAGAATGGTTTATTTTACGCCATCCTCTAGAATGCAAACAGAAATAAATCTGAGAACTGGAGTAGTATCTGTCCATTTAAAATTTGCTTTTTAGTGTGGGTTTTGAGAAAAGGCCAATGTTACGGCTAGATGCAAGGTCACTGGCTGGCCTAGTGAATTGTGATAAGCAATACATTTAGCAATAACCATAAGCTAATTTCAAAAAGAAATTTTATTGTGAAATGCATCTGACCTTACAGAAGTCATTTACTATCCATATAAACATAGCTGATGAATTAATTTAAATTTAAGCTTATATTTTTTTCCTAAACAGTCATAGCAAATTAATTTTAGCAGAGGGAAATAAACTCACATTGAAGTAAATACTTGACATGGTATTTTACTTAATGCAATACACAACAGACTACAAGACCAGACTACATTGGCCATAAATTTAAAATGCAGAAAACGTTCTAATTTAGTTATCGGACCAATGTGTAGATATGCATTAGTACTGATAAAGGAGGGTAGGTAAGCCTGACGGTCCACCACCTTTTGCATTAAAAATACATTTTGAAATAAAAACATAATTGATCAGCCCATCCAAGCTTGCCTTTCATTTCTTTCCAGGGTTGACATCACACTCCAGTCTGACCCATGATTTCTTGATGGAAGCTCAAAATGATCCCACACAGCAGTAACCACGGGTAAGAATTTTCAGAAATAAGGAACTACGCGATAAATAAGGAACGAATTTGATAAATAAAATGAGACAAGGAACATTATGACACCGTAGCAATCGAACCTGTTTGCCATGTTTTACGTGTTTATCAGGAACGTCGGTGGGTTTAGGCTTTCGATCCAGCACGAGTACACAGTCAGTCTGTCAAGCACAGTGAGGAAAACATCTTCATCCTTTTTGAGAGAAATTCAGCTTTCATTGCTGGAAAACAGCAGCAAGTCCAGTTGCTTGGCAAGTCTTCTTTGTGTCACAAGCTCCATTTCTGAGTTTTTGACCATGTCAGCAATTTGGCACCACTAAACTTTAACTGCTTTTTGCTAACAACTGGGATTAGGTGGTCATACAGCGAATTAGTCCTGAAGTCAAATACATCAGTATCTATTAACACCGTATTTCCCTGTGAAAGCAGAGGGTAATTTTAAAATCTGTTAAATGCAAAACACATTTGTGAGATGACTTGTTAAGGCTCGGAAAGGCTGAAAGGAAATGGCTCGTACCTAACGTAACTGTAACATTTAGGGCCTTTTTGTTCATAAATTTGAATAACAAAGAAATGCTCACCAACCTGACCTCAGAAAGACTACTTAATATGTCTGAAGTGTGCATGTACCATTATATTTGCTGCTCGAGCCTTTTTCGCGTACTCGGTGGCCGCCTGTGCCGTTGCTATTTATCCCCCTTGGACGTCATTATGGAGCTGCCAAGGTGATGTAGGACGACGCTTAGCTGTCATTGAAATGGGAAAAAGGGCACGGTGTTCTGTTTCATTTTATATACATTTTAAATTGACACTGTGGGTTGTCAAACATTATAATGCATAATTATATAATATAGCATAATGGGCTTCGTGATCAAAAGTTATACTTCCGCTACTGCTCGGTTAAAATATTATTAGGAGCCTCTTGGGCAGCTACAACCTTTGCAGATGGGATCCATCACAAGAAACCTTACAGTGCTCATGGATTATTAATTGTGCTTTTTTTCTGCAACATTAAATTCGAAACTCACAGGCATGTAACTTGCCTGGTGGAAAAAAAAGAAAAAACATTTACCTAGAATAAAGCTTTTTGAAATAAATTAGAAGAGGTAGGTTTATAGTCAGCTGTCTTTGAAAAGCGAGTGGATTTATGCGTACAGTACATTCACAGTAACGTTCGGCCTCTTGAGGAAACCGGTTTCCTTTTCCTTCAGTTACTGTAAGCATAACTTTTGCAGCCTGAACCTCGGTGTTTCATAATAACCATTTATTATCTAATATCTGATGGTTATTTCACGATAAGCATTTATTAGAGATTTTGTCTGTTTATGGGAGCCTGAATCACACCGTTAAACATCTACAAAAATCAATACACCTCGAGTACTTGTAAAACTGCAGATTTTGTCTTGGGTAAAAAGTTGTTTATATGAC
Source organism: Heterotis niloticus (assembly GCA_018136845.1). Lineage (NCBI taxonomy): Eukaryota > Metazoa > Chordata > Actinopteri > Osteoglossiformes > Osteoglossidae > Heterotis > Heterotis niloticus. The sequence goes on from CM030891.1 coordinate 24,413,535, forward strand.
CTGCTTCAGAAAACAGGCAGCCAAAATAGCAACCGTTTCATTTGTTGACTTTTGTCAAAGTTATGTGCGTTTGGGATGTGCAGAAATGCGCTGACACAAAAAAGAAAGAACGCACAATCGCTTCGCTGCCGAGAGGATCTGCGTCGAAGTAAAAGTACTGTACAGCTGTGAAAGGTGCCTCCTCTTTCATTAGCAATCTAAACAACAATACTGAAGCGTGCTTCAGATCCCCATGGAACGCATTTCTAGTGTTTTGACAGGGTGAATATAATTTAACAAACTTCTCTTTAATGTGTTCTCCTTAATATCTTCCCGCTTCCTCAATGTCACATCTTCTTTATTTCTGCTCCTTCTGTCTGCAGGGTGGTTTGTGAATAACCCCTTTATATACAACCAATGTTATCAGTTGTTATCAATTATAATATTATAAGCTTAATAGGCTCCTGAAGGGTCAAATAATGAAGACTCATTTTACACATTTTTTTCAGCATTTCCAGGAGTGAAACAGTGATAACACCACTGAGCTGTCCAGCATCCCTGAATATTTCTACTTTTTTTACCTGGTTCTGCTTTGGCCAGTATTTTTGCTCAGGTGTGTGAAATTAGCATTGTAAAGAATGCGATACATAATCAGAATGGACGGATGTGCACCTGTAATAAATCTGTTCAGGGGATTCAACACTGGATTCTGCTGCACTTTAGAGCCTGGGTTCACCGGGGGAACTGTGCTATGACTAAAGGGTGAGAATCCAACACATTCACGGTGACGTTCATGAATATCCCATTTTATCCAGTTGACCAAGCAATGAGGTGAACGTGGATCTGCGCAAGGTTATTTCTCTCGAATAACGTGCCAGCGCTCTTTTTACAAGTGCAAGACTACCAAAAATTACTGTTTGCAGCCTTCAGACTTCTGCTAGTAAAAAACAGTTTTGACAGCAATACGCTTCCTTTGCTTCCTTCCACCCCCCATCAGTTTCTCTCTGAAATGAGCAGCTTTGTACAATAGGCTCTGCCTTAAGCCATTCCATTCACCATTTAAATGACCAAAATTCCATCAATCAAAAGGCAAAACATTAAATGTTCATTTAACACAACACTTTACAAACATAGTGAATTCAAACAATGCTTCTATTTTGATTATTCCTGTTCAAATAGACTCTCCTCACTTGTCTATATACCAAAAACAGCATCACATTTACACATTGAACACCACATGGGCCAAAAGTATATGGACCCCCCCTCTTCTAATAACCAAGTTGTTGTTTCAGCTACAAACACAGCATCAAACACACTCTAGACAATTGTGAGCTTCCAGCTTTGTGGCCACAGTTTGGGGAAGAAGCTCCTTCCCTGCTCCAGCATGAGTGTGACCCCCCCCGGGGCACAAAGCAAACTCCACCAGCAATTGGTTTGCCCAGGTTGGTGTGGAAGAACTTGAGTGGCCGCACAGAGCCCTGACCTCAACCCCACTGAACACCTTTGGGATGAACTGAAACGCAGACTGCGAGCCAGGTCTTCTTGCTCGACCTCACTGATGCTCTTGTGGCTGAATGGGCACAAATTCCCAAAATCTGGTCGAAAGCCTTTCCAGAAGAGTGGAAGCTGTTTTAACAGCAAAAGGGGGAAGAACTCCATATTAATGCCCATGGGTTTGGAATGGGATGTTCAACCACTTGTGGGTGTGATGCTCAGATGTCCGCATACTCTTAGTCATTAGGTACATTATAAGTGCTTTAATACACTTAAACCGACTGCTCCACCATACCCATAATTCATTTAGAATGTTTGACTCTAGGTAAGCACGAACAACAACCAGAGTTAGTCCCTTCCTACAACTTTTGGAAGTCTAGGCACGGATGACAGTTATTTTACTAGTGGTAATTCACAGGTCAGTGTGCATCTATTCAAAAGCCCCTTTTGCATTTAGGCAACTACTGAAAATTATGACATACAACATGTGCGAATCCACCAGGGCCATATTAGAATACTAGGGGTCAGTAACATCTCTCCAGGTTGTGGTATTCATAGTCTTATGAGCACCTTTTTTAAGTTAATAGGCACAGTACTTTGCTGGATGACCAAGGAAATTCTAAGCCTCTCTTACCAGGATCTGAAGAGAAATTTCTCCCTCAATCAACCTTGAGACAACATTGTTTGCAGTGTTTCAGAGCAGATGGAGAAAAAAAGTCATGGATTTAATGAACCCAGAACTACAAGTAACCTTCCTTTATCTCTGCAATTAAATCATAAACTCTGAAGGGTAAATAAAACCCTAAGCCACCATCAGGCTAAATTTTACTGGCAGGAACATCTCAGCTGTCAAAGAGTGAATCCCCCAGCTATCTCTAGGGCTCTGCTTTAGCCTCTCCCTCTGTTGGAGGGCCCATTTGAGCACATCAACATGGACCTCATCAACTCATTACAACAAGAGACACTGGGACACCAGTTTGTGCCAGCAACTCAAGACTATGCAACCCACTCTCTGGACACAGATGCTGTGTTTGTGGCTGAAACAACAACTCGGTTATTAGAAGAAGAGGGTCCATATACCTTTGGCCCATGTGGTGTTCAATGTGTAAATGTGATGCTGTTTTTGGTATATAGACAAGTGAGGAGAGTCTTTTACCTAGAGTGGCACAGCACGACACTGAAATGAAACCTATTGTGGATCTTTCTTTTCATACGTTTTCCAATGCAGGAATTTCCAAGGAGGTAAACTATGACACAGAGGACATCTTTGGTGTGTCATACTAAGGAATGCTACAAGTTATTAAAGGTAAAAGCAACCAAAAACAACATCTTCCATCCCCAAACACAAGTTACTCAAATACTTGAATAAAATGCTGAAAAAAATAATCTTGAAGTTTGCTGTCAACAGCCCAAGAAGCTGGAAGAACAATGCTGGAACCCCGGAATCCCATTCAGACTCTTGTATGGGTGCTAACCACAACTGTATAAAAAATGGTCAGGGTTTCAGGTGACAACTCAATTGCAGATTCAATGGAATGAAGGAGATTTCTTTCAGGTGTATCCAATTCATTGGGCAAAAAAACAGAGAAGAAATCAGCAAACAATCAAAATCATCAGGCAAAAACCAATGAAACACAGATCATATTTACAGAAAAAGCACAGAAAAACAATCTGAGATGGGATAGGTAGAAACAGAGGACTTAAATACCTAAAACAATAAGGAACAGAGGCAGGCTATTGGAGGGACACAAGAGGTAATCATGAAGGTAATAATGGTGATCAGGTGGGGAAGGTAGGGCAAGGAGCACATGGGGGAAACAGAAACACATGGCTTTGCAACACACAGAATGGCCAGCAGATTGACCAAAAGTCCCAGTCCAGGCAGGGGTCCTGAAAAAATACCCCGTTAACAGAGCTTAAGCCAGGAGACACAATTCTTGTCAGCAGGTCTTGACCTCCGCAGCTTTCAAAACAGCCCAATGGGCTCCTCATAAATATCCTCCCCTTTTGGTTTAGGATTGACACGCCCTAAAAGGTTAACATAATAAAACAGCAGACATGGATGACAGTGTAACACAGCAAGTCATATCCATAGTTTCACGCCTTACATATGCTCATTTCTTGCTCATTATCTTCAGTTATTATTTAACACAAGGTCACAGTTAAAAATCATAAAAACATGAGAAACAACTTCCCCTTTCATCTGTGTGTGTAACCAAAAAAAAAAAAAAATGAAATGATGAGTAGGGGTTAAACTTTGCAAACATTATAGAGAACAACTAAATATGTGTGCATTTAAAATTTTATGTCTGAAATGGTAATGTAGCAAACCTAGTGTGTGTGCGTCCATCAAGTTAACTAAACTGTACAAACTGAATGTGTTTTCATGTAAACCTTTAACTATGACAGACCTGCTATGTCCAATAGAAACTGTCCTCAAGAGAACATTGCTGCAGTACTACAGAAAAAGGATATAGGCAGTTGTAAACCTCTTGCTTCTGTGATGGGAGTTCCACCTCTGTGTCGAACACTCAACCCTCTGTTAGCTACACATCATGAAGGACACCAATGCCCAGATGATACTTAGCTCTGCAACCATTTAAGGCTTAGGTTGTCCTCCAGACAGTGTTCTCTGTGGTCATCCCCTGACTTCTTCTCCCAGTGGCAGTCCCAACCTAGATGTGCTGGGGCCTACTGGGTAGGTCCCAACTGGTTTCCACCAGGAGATGACAGTACAACACACAGGAATATGTACAGTATTTACCCACAGGAGGACAGAACACGCACCCATTCAGAACTGTTCAGAATCACAGTCATAGCAGCCATACAAATACAGGACTTTTCCCAAAAACAAGCACCTAGTTGCCATGGCTCCCCCATTTAAGCTCTTGTCCAAGACAAAAGGATTTTCATTGGAATAAAAGACTGAGAACCCAAGACCTGTCCTGATCCTCTTCTGTGATACATTCCCACTGACAAACCTCAAAAGAGAAGGAAAACCAGACTCCCTTCCACAAATACATACACAAATTAAATATAAAGTGATGCCAAAATTTCCTCTGGTAAATAATAGACAGCTTGTAAAAGTGCTTCAAAACCGGAAATATAGAGAACTGCATTTCTACTTCACCGTGTTCAAGAAAATCCTCTGGATCTTGTGTTTTCTCTGGGTATTTGGAGTTGAAATTTAAATGACCCATCTTGGAGGCTGCACAGGAGCAGATGGCGTACAGCATCCTTCAACGGTTTGACTGACTCACGTTTCTTTCCTTTCATCCTTACGCAAGTGTCTGGTTGGTCGACGGCTGTGATGGTTTAAATGATCAACAACAGCAACTCGAGTTGAATTTTCAGCTTGGTGAGACCACATCTGCAGACATTTGTTTTTTCTACATTTATTTATTATGCAGTTATGTAGCAAAAACCCTTCTGAGATTTAAATGAATCTATTTTGGTGGCAGTAGCTCAGTTTTTTTGTAATATGCTATAGACTTGGAAAAAATGCCATGGTAGAATAAGGAGTAAATCATCCATAAATTGATAAAGAAGTATGATGTTGCTTAAGTGTTAAACTGTAATAATGTTAATGTACAGGGTTTTGTAGCAGGTGCTTAGCTGTTTAAAGAGAGACAATTAGCATTAGCATTAGCAGCCGCATTTAGCAACTAAGGTTGACACTTGAGGAATGTGCCGCAACAAAATGCAGCAGATTTACTTGTGGTCCGTGTTATGCCTGACTGGCTGGAAAATTTGGCAAATTTGCCACTGAGATTTATTTTTATTTGTTTTCTCATTCGTTCATTCCTTCTAACTTGCAGCTCATTTATCCAAACACAATCCCAGACATTTGCTGGCAGACAATTTCACAGTTAAAGGGCCCAATATTTCAAGAAAGCCTGAATTTTCCGAAGAAAGAGTTTTACGCCTCGTACATACTTATGAGTTCTAATAAACAACCACCAATAAACTGTCACCGGTCATATTTCTTGGCCTGTGTAGAAAGAAAATTTGCAATACAGCTGCAGACACCGGCACGCAGTTGTTTTGCTGAACAGCTCTGTATCATTAGAATAGTAATAAATATTCATTTCAAGCTTCTCTATCCACTCTGCTACTGGTAGCATAGAAAGATGAAATAAAAATGGATTCAAAACCAAATCCCGCAGCCAGCCAACTCCAAATTTATCCAAAGTCAGTGTGGAAAAATTAGTAAAAAGTATTTTCAAAATGATTATCCAGTTGAGGCAAACCACTGTGTGTGTAGATACATCTCTAGCATATGTAAGAAATGTGTTACTTTTTATAAACTTAGACCACTATTATGGAACACTTTAAACCTGTTTGCTGAGATAGGACAGCTTATGCATGGAACTGACACAGAGGCTGAACACTGAAAAGCAGAGGACGAGCAGGCATTTATTTGGATCATGACATCACCCAGGTAGTAGCTGAGAGAGCTACTGGCCTATAAGCTGTTCATGTAGGACATACACACAGGGTCTCATGGGGGTATGCAGATGCTTTTGACAAGCTGCTATCAAGTTTTCCTGTCTGATTCTAATTCACTTTGAAATACTTTTGGTGATCCAGGAAATCTGGAGGAGAACTGTCCAGAAGCATTTCTCAGAGGAAGGAGGGTGTAAGGGAATCAGCCAGCTGTGGAGACTGGCTGCTATTTTTGGATCAGGTTCTGAATGTAGGCCGGTGGCAATGAGATTGAGAGCCAGCTCCCATCCTTCTGCTTTAGATGATGTATGTGGTGCTGCCACTGTGTCTGTGTACTGTTAGCCTACTTACCTGTGCACTATTTTCCTAGGAGATGATGGAAGTGGCTCCTACTCTTCATACCACCGAATAGGTTGAGCATGATGCCTAATGCCAGAATGCACTGAATTCTGAGCTTATCTGAGAAAAGGAGGGTTGGCTCTATTTGTTCTGAGTGATATCTGAAATGAGGTTCACGCCATGATGTTTTGGGCAATACTTGATGATAGGTTGATTGTGAAAAGTTACTATATATGAGATACATATGTTCCTAACTTATAACCCTTACATATGCAAAATCGGTGCTTCGGCATTCATAAAAACATGGATTTTATGTTCAGAAAATGCAACTATGGTCTGCAGACATTTGGAAGAGAAACATCTTTCTAGTTTTCTTTATATCATATATAGTATACATTCAATTTAATTCAGTCCTGCACAGGTACCATTTACAAAAGAGTTCATTTAAAAACAATCACACATTGACCTCAAACCGTGAAATTCAAGTGATCCTCCTTAAAGCGCTGCCTTTACAAGAGCTTTTTTTTTTTAGAAAAATATTGCTGAAATATTGCTGAAACCTTCCATAAATATCTTGAAAAGTATGGCAATAGAAAGAGAAAAAACCAAGGATGTCTCTTAATCCGCCCTTTCATCAATTATCCATAACCGCTTAACTCCGGTCGGGTTCACAGCAGTTTCTCTGCATCACCGGACTCTAGGTTCTGAACCTACACCTTGGATGGGACTCGGTCCATCACAGCCACACATGCATAAATGCTCACACACATATGCAGTACACACACTATGAGCAAGTTAATCTGTAACTAATGTCAGGAACATCCAGAGGAAACCCTTGCAGACATGCGGAGAACAAGCAAAAAAAAAAAAAAATCAAGGCTGGACCGCATTTGAACCCATGCCTAAACAGCCCTTGTGCAGTGAGGCAGCTGTGACTGTCTCTTAAAAGTAGTTGTATGCATCGCTATCAGAGCCAGTTTTCTGCTGTCAGTCTCACATCTAAGACTTTGTGTCTGCAGTTTAGTGCTCAGCTTGTACCATGTGGAAGCACCCAGTATGGCAACCGAGATCTGACTTCTGATGATGTTTACAGCTGGCAGTCTCATTTGGCATGACTACTAAGGACTTGAACAAATACACAGAATAAACACTGCTGGAGGCATTGCACCTGAATGCTTGAACTAAATTAAGACCCCCCCCACCTCCATTAGAACATTATAAAGTGAAAACAAAGCAATCTGACTGGTTCTGCTGAAAGCAGAAATGGAACTGCATTTTGTCTGAAATTCTATTCTTTGTGACAAAGTCGATTTATCTTGGTTTGATTAATCATATTTTTGCTGAAATATGGCAATGCAGCTTTTAAGAATGTTGCTTATATTATTCATGTTGTTCAGATTATTACTATTAACCACTCATATTTCACAGATTCATATTTTTACATCTTCTCTAACATAAAAACAAAAGTGCAGGTATTGTAGGAAAAGACCATAGGTATCCAGTTCATACTCTGGAAGCAGCCCTGGAAAAAGAGGAAGCCCTCCAAAGGTTTTATATTCTAGTATAAAGGATCTCAGCACCCTATTTATGTGACTTTAGCCCAAATCAGTTTTGCACATAATGCTGTCTTATGTGATATATTAAAGATAAAAAAAAAAAAAACTGGGAAATCTGAATCCATACATCAGTTATTTCTCTAAATTGCTTTTACAAGTCTGGGTTGTGTGTCCACATGTAATGTGCAACTTTTTTTTCCGGAATATTTCTCACAAGGCATCAGTAGTTTCAGGAAAAAAAATGCTCTTAAGCAAATTCACTGTTACTGGTGCTGTAACTGGGTAATAAAACAGAAATTTTAACTAAACACAACATCTGTAAATATTATATCACAATTATACAAGCCCAAATCCGAAAAAGTTGGGACAGTATGGAAAATTTAAAAAAAAAAAAAAAAAAACATAGTTATTCTTATATTGACTTTTATTTCATTGCAGACAGAATGAACCCAAGATATTTCATGTTTTGTCTGATAAACTAACATTTCATTTGTTAATATACATCCGTTTCTGCATTTCAGGCTGGCAACACATTCCAAAAAAGTTGGAACGGGGGCAATTTAGAGCTAGTAAGGAGGTAAAAACATTAAATAATAATGTGATTTCAAACAGGCGAAGTCAAAAGGTGATTGTAATCGTGATTTGGTACAAAAGCAGTATCCACGAAAGGCTGTCTCTTTGAGGCGCAAAGATGGGCAGAGGATCTCCAGTTTCTCAACAAATGTGTAAAAAATTATTGAAATGTTTAAAAACAATGTTCCTCAAAGGAAGATTGGAAGGGATTTCCATATTTCTCCCTCTACAGTGCATAATATCATTAAATAATTCAAGGAATCTGGAGGAATTTCAGTGCGTAAAGGGCAAGGGCGCAAACCTAAGCTGAACACCCGTGATCTCAGATCCCTCAGACGTCACTGCATCAAGAATGGTCATAGCTGATATAACCACATGGGCAAGGGATTACTTTGGCATACCTTTGTCAAGCACTATAATACGGAGTTATGTTCACAAATGTCACTTAAAATTTCACTGTGTAAAAAAGAAGCCTTATGTTAACCATGTCCAGAAGCGGCATCGACTTCTCTGGGCTCGGAGGCATCTGGGATGGACCATCACACAGTAAAAATGTGTATTGTGGGCAGATGAATCAGTACTCCAGATCCATTTTGGAAGAAATGGACGCCATGTGCTCCGGACCAAAGATGAAAAGGACCGTACAGATTGTATAAGTAACAGGTCCAAAAGCCAGGGTCTGTCATGGTATGGGGTTGTGTCTGTGCCTTTGGCAAAGGTAATTTATACTTCTGTTATGGCAGCATTAATACAGAAAAGTACATTGAGATTTTAGAGCAACATATGCTGCTTTGAAGACGACATCTTTTTCATAGATATTAACAACTGAAATGTTATTTGACCAGACAAAACATGAAATATCTTGGGTTCATACTGTCTGCATTGAAATAAAAGTCAAAGTGAATGTAAGAATCAATGCATTTTTTTTTTTTTTTTTAAATTTTCCATACTATCCCAACTTTTTCTGATTTGGTGTTGTACATTTACTAGATGAGTTATAAAGTCTTGGCCAATAGAACATACTTAACAGTGAAAAGGTGAAAAGTTAAACACGGTTAAACTGTTTTACCATTAAAGTAGTTGTATTTAGTGAGGCAGGTGATGACCCTTTATCATAAGGGTCAATCCCTAAATGAACCTTTGATGGAAGTTCAGAAAACCTTGAAACTTCATGGTTTCCCCAGTGAAATTGACATTTCATACATATACTGCATGTCTATATTTATATATGTATGTTGTGTTTGTCTAATAAAAACTGAGCCATCAGGAACCAAAGCCAAATTCCCTGTATGTGTGTGCATACTTGGTCAAATAAATCAGATTCTAATTCTGATTAACACATTTTCTTTCTGATCCTCTGTAGCATCATTACAGTATGATGCAATTGAAATGTTCTACACAGGAACAACGACATTGGAATATTTAACTTCATTTTTCATGTATTAGCTTATGGTACTTTATTAACAAAGACCTGAAACACTAGGGATGTGTTAGCAAGCCCACAAGACATAAAACAAATATTCATCGTGTTCCAAGGCAGGGCTAAAGTTTTTCTCCCTATGATGCCCCTCCCAGATCTGGATCAAGTTATATTAATGCCGCTATATTCGAGTTATGCTCATTCAGTCCCCAATAATCAATACAAGGTTGTTGCTACCATCCTTCTTCTCAATGGAGAAGCAGTCATCTGGAGCTAGAGAGGTGGTGGGTTGAATGATGTTTAATTGTATGTCCTCAGTCATATGTGCCTCTGTGACCTTGTTCTGGTAAGGAGTGTAAATAAATTTCTTCCCCCAGAGGTAGAAGTACCTGGTAGAAGGTCAATTGCACCATATCAAAGCCAATGAGGTGGGAGTTCCGGAGCCTAGACACAGAAAGTAAACACATTTGTAAGGCCTTGATATTCAATGCAGGTGCACCTGCATTAAGGCTCTCTATAGATGTGACTTCATATGGGAATGCAGCACAAGCCTTCGAACACTGTTTACCCCAGGAGACCAATTGATCTGAGCCATATTTATCATGACTTAATAGATAAATGCAAGACAAGACACACCTGGAGCTATCAAGAGGAATCAGTGAGTCTGCCGTCATACTGTTTCCGCTTGTTTGTGTGGCCATTTAGAGAAAAGTGGAAATTTGCCAGTCAGCTGACTGAAGACCACTTTGCCTTGTTTGGTTTGTTGTTTAGGCCTGAAGAAAGTACTTGGCATTATTAAGGTCCAGAGTGTGGCACTGTATTTCTTGTTGGTTGCTTCTCAAGTAGCTGAAGTTATGTTGATCAGTGGTATTTAACCCTTTCTTGTAGGCTTTTCAGTGCTTTAGCACAACTATTTTGCTATGTCATTATTATTTTCCATTTGGTCTTTAGTTGGTGGCTTCTTCCATGCAGTACTTCATGTAAAATGTATTTCTAAATAAAGAGATCTTAAATAAAAAATAATAGAAAAATAAATAAAATAAAACAAAAATATTGATTGTGTTTTAGTCTGTATTTGGAGCATTAATATGACAGAAAACAGCAAAATAATAAAATAAGGAAGGGATGATGTGCTGTCTCCAGTTGAAGCTTTATCTAATTTTAAAGACAATTAATAAAGGAGAAAGAGTTCATCCTTCATGACTGAATGCCCTGGGGTGTGTATATGAAATATTTTGCACAAAGAACACAATGAGGTCATCAGTTTATTCTGTACTTATATTTCTTGTTCAATGTAAGGGAGAATGTTGTGTTACTGATGTCACTGAAGCTCAGCACAAACAAGCGCTACAAACATTTGATGTGAGGCAGAAAGCTGTCACTGCCATGACCCGAGATACAATGGATACGTTACCCTAAAATGGTCAGTTGCGTGATTTAAGGGGGCAGAAAATAAAGTAGTGCAGTGGGGCCTATAATACATCAGGAGGTCACTGTATGGAAAAGCATTACAATTGTGCATCACATGCTGCAAAAAATGTACAGGACATTTTTCCTCCATGTACTAGAGAACAATGAGTATGTGGATATAGCACATGAATGTAAGGTTGTTTCATGCTCTTCTATTTAGCTGAGTGAAAATGAGGCAGCGGGATCTCCTGGTCAGCTTGCCTAAGCGTGGGGCTCAAGTCCAGCTTAGGCTTGTGTGTGGGGTTTGCAGGTTCTCCTCTGTGTTTGCCCCCCTCTAAGGAAAAATATGTGAGAAGAAGGCAATGGCAAACCACTTCTGTTCCTCCTTGTGCTGAAAACTGTCAGTGGTCACTCAGGAGTCAGTAATGGCTTGATGGCACTTTCTATTTCCAAGGCAAAGCCAAAGACAGCCAAGCCACAGTAGGAATTTGTCAGATGAGGCTGCTTTGTTATATGTCACTCTTACAATTGCCTTGTCACACTTAGACAATGTATTTCAGAGGCAGTAAAAGGGAGAAGAACCTAGTTGGGGAAAATTATTTCCTGACCCCTGAAAAGCCAGTGAAGTAAAACCCAGGGAAAGTACAACAAACGGAAAATCAATAGGAGACGGCGGATACTTGTGCTGTAAGTAGTCCATTTCTGCAGGTCGCTGATGGCCTGAGCAGCACTCACTGACAGAATTCTCATTTAGAGGCAACATTACCGGGGGGCTCTGTAAGGACAGGTCAGGCACGAGGGGAAAAAGGAAGGTGCAGGATGGTTAAAATAGCTGCTTTGGAAAGAGGAAAGCAGTGTTCCCTACTAGAATATACTGCTAATTCTGTTTTAATGACTGATACAAAGGAGGACACTGGGAAATATTAGCTCAGTGAAATACGAGAAAATTTTTAAACATTCATACAACACATTCAAATGACTTTTGAGCTTATACCTAAAGGGTAAACTGGGATTAAATATAGACCGGTATGAGCTTAAAGGCCGTACAATTTTTGCCCCCCCCCCCCCTTTCAAAGTGCCATTGAAATATTACACGATCACATTGCTAAATATTTAAACCTTTTTCCCTTGTGTTATATTTACTTGCATCTGTGCATGGTTACTTTTTTCTAAACTTTTCTCTCTGTACTGATTTCTGTATTATCATGACCAAGGCTTGTTGGGTCCTAATGTCAGTTAAACAATGTAAGGTAAAGAAACACGCAGTTGTGAGAAATTCTTGTACAACTGAGAAATGCTTAACATATTAAATGGGCAGTTTTGTTAGATTTTACATACTGTATGACATACATCTGCATTCCCAGGACAATATTTTGCGGATCTAAAATTTTCCCTGCTGTGGTGCCCAACAATGGGCTGAGTTTTTAAATCCGCCTTTTTAAATTTCAATACGTACGGTTTCTTTCCCAGATGTCAAGTCCAGTCTCTTTGGAAGAAAATGGAAAAGTGAGAATCTGAGGCTGCTGAGGTACTCCTGCTGGTGAGAGTACGTTCACGTCTCTCAGGAAAACGTTGGCAGCATTTTCAGCAGTTCGCCTCCTTTTACGCAGACACTTGGAATGGTCACATGCCACATTCCTAGACCTAAATTCCAGATTCTTGCACTAATCATCCAGATGTCAAGCCCATATGGAATTCCCTATCATTTCTGATTCCATGGCTGGCAAACCTGTCATTAATTTTACATCAAAGACAGTTGCCTGCCTTTACTGAGGCACAATAACACATTTACAGGGCAGAATTGCTGCACTGTCCCTGTATGACTGATGGTAAGCGTAGAAGTGACAATGCAGCTTATAAATAATCAATGACAACAATCTGCTGTCGCAGAACATATGACTAAAAGTTTTTGAATGTGAAAGTTTCTTGTCCCACTCTTCATTTTTGTCAAGAAAACCTTCCTTTGTAATGCAGTTCTGTTAAAGCTGTCCTTTCAAAGCAACATCCTTCCATTATTTAACGTACGATGAGGGAATCATTATTGGCTTCTTTGTAGAAACACAAACACTAACCCGAAGCACCGTAAACAAAAGTACACAACTCTTGCATAAACTGAAGTATACTGATTCTCAACAGGTGAGATTTCTGTGTAAAATTTGTTTTCACAACTTTTGCAGTCTCCTGAATGACAGAATGGATGCGTGTGTTGTCCAATTTAGCATACATGCAATATTAATTATGTACCCACTGTATCCCATAGATCCTCAGATGTCCTTTGAAATATAGACAGCTTGCTGACAGCTTATGCAGTGTATGGCCAAAGGTATGTAGACCCCTGCCCTTCTAATGCCTGAGCTGAGAAGTTTCAACCACACCCATGCAGCATACAAACACATTCTGGACAATTATGTGCTTCCAGCTTTGTGACCACAGTTTGGGGAAGCTTCTTTCCTGTTCCAGTATGACTGTGCCCCCCGTGCACAAAGCGAGTTCCTTAAACACATGGTTTGCCCAAGTTGGTGTGGAAAAACTCGAGTGGCTGCACAGATCCTTGATTTCAACCCCACTCTACACCTTTGGGATAAACGGAAATGCAGACCGTAAGCCAAGTCTTTCCACCCAGCATCAGCGCCCAACCTCACTGATGCTCTTGTGGCTGAAATTCCTGCAGCCCCTCTCCAAAATGTGGTGGAAAACCTTCTCAGAAGAGTGGAGACTGTTATACCAGCAAAGGTGGAACAACTCCATGTTAATGTCCATGGATTTGGAATGGGATGTTCATCAAGCACATATGGGTGTGATGCTCAGGTGTCCACTTACTTTTGGCAATGTAGCGTAACTGTTTTTGGAATTCATTTTTGGCTTTATTGCTTAACCGCATTACTCTGAATAACTTTAAGAGTTTAATCGGTTGTTTGGAAGGTCAAAATCACTGAAAAACAGCTCACAGAGATCCATCCAGAGTTCAATAAAACTACCACAGACATTAATTGTAAACTTTGCTTTTTGCACCGTCTGTTAGCCGGTGTAATAAATCATTACGGTATACTGTAATTAATTATACTTTTGTTTAAGTCAGCTTTGCAGTAAAAGAAATTACATGGGTTCTGGAATGACCGACTTCATCCGCGCGTATAACCGTTTTTCATTTCCTGGGAAACCCAATTACTCACACAAGCATCTCTTGCACTTTTATTTATAAATATTGTATTCTTACAATACAGAGTTCGGTACAACATTCCAATTAAAATTGTTTCCTGGAATTAAATCACTGCGTAACACTTGTGCAATTTCACACAACAGCAGTCGACTTGTAACTGATTTTTACTAATGGTTTTTCTTTGTATTAAGCTGTATACTGTATGCTGTGAAAATAAGGTAAAACGTATTCATAAATTTACAATCCCAGCACCCCTTCTGTTGCTTCTATCAAAAACATGCAGTGGACTGGCAGATCCTTAACCACTTTTCTTTCTTCATAATCAATATTTAGTCTAATGATTGAGACACATTCATGGAAGAAATTGGATTTTGTCATTTTGAGGCTTCTGGAGGGTAGGAAACCAAGGTTTAGTGATCAAAGAAGTTAAAGTTTAAAATCTTCACTGAGTTGTATACGCCACTCCCAATTTCCGACATATCCCCTTATAACTCTTCCACACTTTCATTATTTCCCTAACCGTGTTTAGTGGAATTTTGAGATATTATGTGTTTTTTACACATTTCTTTGTTTTTACCCATGGTGAAGTGCCACAAAGGTATTCTACATGCACGAAAACTTATATTGACACCCTAGAGAAACAGGAACTGGTGAAATTAGAGAGAATTAGAGCTCTTGGAGGCTGAGACCAACTAAAACGCATAGAATCTCATAGTAGAAACCACTGTGTTTAGTTTTAGTTTAAACGTTCTTTGGGTGCTAATAATTTTGAAACCTATGTTTTGCTGAAAAAATGTAAAACTCAGTATGTTTTGTGTTCAAAGAATTATTGCAATAAAATAAAAAACATATGGCTTTCCCATGTTTTGAGCCCATAATATGAAATGCTGTAGGTATGGATCACTTTATACGTTGTTTTTACTAGTTTTTTCCCCACATTATTTTTTTCTTGATTTATTACACTGGCTTATAGACAGTGCAATAAGGAAAGTCAACAGTTAATGCCCATAGTAGTTTTTTTTTTTTTTTTTTTTTTTTTAACGTTTGAGTTCTGGCTGATATTTCCACATAAGGACACAAATAGTTTAGTCACAATGAAATCCGTAAATAATTTTTACAGAATTTGTATAGGGTTGTGCAAATATATATGCATACTTTAGCATTTTAGGTGGGTGCAGCAGAAATTTGTTATTTCTTTATCAGTCTCACTTTATTACTCAGCACATTTGTCTTCAGATGTTAAGGCCCGTTATACAGTATATAGTCCGTATCCTGGGCTGGAATTAAAGTTGAGAACGACACGCTGACCTTTTACTATAACATTTTTAAACAGCATCTCAGATCAGGTTTCTGCCAAGCTCCAAAATGACCGTTGACATTGACAGCCCTTATTAAGCCACAGGATGTCTCACTCCATTAGGTTCAGTATGAGACGATTTAATAAAGAGTTTACTCCCTGTATATATTTGCTTTTTGCCATGCAAGGACCCAACCTCGTGCAAGGGCACCATCCTTCATGGCATGTGCCTGCTGGGTTGTGCAATGCATGCGCTGAGAGATCTTTGTTCTAGAGTGATGGAGTGCTGGGAATCCTCTGTGCTCTTCTGTTGCTGTGTGATACCGAAGAGCCCACTCATCAGGGGCTGGTTAGCTGGTTCTGTCCTCTGTGATAAATGAGTCCAATCACAGCTGATAAATACCTGAGCTGAAAAAGTAGGAGTGAAAACCACCTTTATAAGTGAACACTTTGAGAAACAGCAGTTTCAGATGAACAATTCGAGCTCGTGGCTATACACCCACAGATGTATTCAATAGTGGCCAATGCACAAATGCTGAAGAATGAAAGTTGCCATAAACACTAATATACTAAAGTAGCTGCTTCATTAGCAGTGCGAAAATGAAATGACATAAAGGTGTATGTCCTAATATTTCCAAAAAATGAACAACATAGTAATATACACATCAGTGTAATGGAAGTATACTGTAGCAGAGGTATATGGTATATGTACAGCATATACCATGTCCGTGGCCAATGGTGTAATCACATAAGGAAGAATGAAATAGAAAGAATAATCATTAGTACTTTGGCAGAAACTACAGTCGGGCCTCATGAACCATCACTGGGATGGATTTTCTAGCTATGCACACGCACACAAGGGCAGACTCATTGTGCCGTACACAATGAAACACACAAACCTAAGCTGAACAAGTTTAAAAAAAATAAAGTCTGGCGATGTATAACCCGATGTATAACCTGATATGAGACCCTGTATTTTTGAATGAACGAAAAGAAGTTGGCAACAGTGAGAGCTGGGAGTGTACGATGATTTTAGGGGTACTGCTGTACAGTCTGGTGACGAATAATGTGATGTTGCTATTTTCAGTTGAGCTACGCTTTTTATTCCGAGTCGTAGCTCAGCTTGTCAGTTATAAGTTGTAAATGGTAAGACAAAAAGTCAATAAAAGAGACTTTAACAGGATGCTGTGTTCTTTCATTAATAGTACAAGGGACACTGGTTAGTGTAGAAAGAATAAAAATATGAAAATAAAGCACAATCAGGAATCATTTTCCGTTACAAATATTCTAAAAGATGTTGGTGTTACTATTATGACTCATAAAATACCTTTATTTTGGCACTTTCATGAATTCTAGGGGAAATGGGGTTTTTTTTGCACAAGAAAACTATTGGCAATTTGGCCACCTCGCAATGGGATTTCAGCTAAATGAGTGGCTTCGTGGAGCAATTTAGCCCCATTATGTGAAAAAGGGGACAATAAATACAATTTAATTCCCGTTCTGGGTACCAAGCTACTTTTTCGCTTTCTTCTTTTATTTAACCGTTAATTGTATTCCTGAGATTTATCAGGTGGTTTACTGCAATGAGGGAAAATTCTCAGGTGCGCTGGAATGGAGGACCTACTGTATACACCCACCTTCCACATTGTACAACACATTAAGCAGAATACAATGCTGTTTGACAAATTATCATCATAATATGCACGCGGCATTCCAGGTGAGGGCACCGCATTAAAATGCAACACAGCAAAAACCTTGTTGTACACAGGAGCACAGTAATATCATAATGGCAGAGCCGCCGCTGCTATTACACAGGACCTTGCTTCAAATCTTGCCCTGGTGCTGACAATTCGGCCTCCTCCACACACGGCACTGACATTAAAAAGTTATTAGATGTATTCCAAGGTGATTTACAGAGCGCCGGTTGCTATGGGAGGACAGCATTAGGGGGTATTCAGTCAGGCATTGCTATGCTGGTGCAGTACACGCCCTGCCAAATTGACTTCATCTAAAAGTCATCCTTTTATACCTGTTATATCGCTGACACCCATCTAATGTGCCATTTAATAATGCGCTTAACTGAAAAAAAACGCCGACATGCTTAGCATGCATTAAAACAAAAAGAGTTTAAACAAAATAATCGAATGCACGGCCCACTGCTGTTCGCTGCTCTCTGTTTGCTGGCAACGACCTGCGAAAGCAGTTCACAAGCTTTCGTGAAGCCAACCTTGAAAATGAGACATGCGGTCCCACCCGTAGTTCAGCGTCGCCTCAAAAAGACAGGAGATGTTGGTAGGAACAGCAAAGTCGCAACCGAACGCTCGTGCCAGATGGATGCCTTGCGGAGGCCGGCTTTGAAGAGGCCTTTGGTGCATGTGGTTCAATATGTTCGTGCATAACATTGTCCGCATGAGAGATTCTCTGGAGTCATTTCACATGGCTGCGTTTGTGAAGAATACCAAAGGGGTGTGAGATGTATTTCATGGACTGTCAGTTGGCATTCTGTATTTTACGCTTGAATTAAGATTATCTTCTTCAGCTTTGGAATACTGGACTGAGGCTGGAGGGGTTCATTCTCCAGTTAACCTTAAATCTGTCAGTATTACCATTCTTTTCTAATAATTCTAATAATTCTACCTGGTAGCAAATTGGTGTTCAGATTTACTTACACTTTTATGGTCATGACTCTTCACCAGATTTTGGAGATGCCGTCTTTGTGTTTATTTCATTGTGCAGAAGTTTGAAAGCAGCTCTCACCCAAAACCAAACCGGAGACACCACTGTGAAGAGTGACCGAGTGGCCACTTTTAAAACTGCATCTGGCGCCTGCAGATCAGAGAAAGACGATCACATATCTTTGTGTCTCTCATGGTGCTGCTTGGCTTTTAATGATGTGGCCGAGGAGGTATGAAAGCATCTGTGGCAGAATAACTGTCCCCAGCCAAAGCATCTGTGCCTTTCCATTTATTTTCTGTCACCTGCCTTCCAGGAGCTCGACTGGCGTGTCACTCTTGGCGAGAGCTTCCGTTTGCAGCCCTGCTAAAAGACACAGAAGGAGAAAGGTCATACCTGCCCCAAGAGAAGAGCACGGTGCTGGCAAACCCCCAGCAACATTCATCTAAGGAAGACCTGCCTGTCTCACAGCAAATGTCACTCAACATGGACATACAAAATTCTACTTAACTGTGATCTCTGTGCGCAGTCACAACCATTTAAAGAAGCAGTTTGGGTTTAGCTATATACAACTGAGAATAAAATTGAAACATCCGAGAACACATATATACATATAAACACAAAAGCAAAGAGCAATACAGACTGTTACAGGACAAAATGTTTGACTAGCAGGAGGGACTCTGCAGTCTTCCGTTCAGACCATCCATCTGCAACCGTGCCTTGCTAAAGCAATGTTTTATTTGTATTTACTTCTAGTAGTGTTATTTTACTTACAATAAATGAAATAAAAGGGCACTATCCATACTCTGAAAACTTTCCACGGAACAGATCCTGCAAACCCTGCATTGTGAAGTAGCGCCAAACCCCCATAGCTGGTAAGTTAAATCTGCTTGGAAGGGTGTGCCAATTATCTGAGCAAGACAAAGCAAACATCAGATTGTCTTCCAGAGCCACCATCTGTTAAATTCAGTCCAAGCTTTTGTTGTGAGAAGAATATGGATACTACTGTCAGCAAACTACCAGGGTTAAGACTGCATTATTCAAGCAAAACAAATCCAAATAGAATAAACACATTAGTAGAATTAAATCAGCCGCAGTTTCTTGCTTGCTGCTATTGTTAAGTTCAGCAAATTCGGAATCAGCATTAAACTGACTGAAATTTTAGAACTCAAACTGAAACAGTTTACTTGCAATAATATGTGTCCTGTTATATTGTGTACACAGACCTTTCTACTGTATATATTGGCTTGCTTCTCCTTTCACCTTCTTGCAAGGTCCACCTTCCACTTGGCTCAGTTTAAAACCAGTTGTAAGCTATTACTGTCATAATTCGCACAGCAAAAACACCAACCAGCTACGCAGTATAAAAGTTACATTATCATATATTTAATTTTCATTCAGTGAAGTAGGCAACAATGAACTTAACTGTCAGGAATTCTCCCAGCATTTCAGAATATGGGATATTTTAGACAAACCTGCTTCACAGCTCCTGGGCTGCTTGCCTGACATGAAGCTGAAGTCCAGCTCAGGTGTGCATGTGTGTGGAATTTGCATGTCCTCCTTCATTTTTGCCCCCCTCTAAGGAAAGAATATGAAAGAAGAAGTCAATGGCAAACCACTTCTGTTCCTCCTTGCCTTGAAGACCATCCCCAGGGTCACCCAGGAGTCAGGGCACCTTCCAGTCCAAATATATAAATGTAATTGGCTTCATATGAGCATTAAAACAACATAGATGTTCACAGCAGCATTGCCATTTAAGTATTCCTAACAATCCCTGTTTTTATCATATTTACATCCCTGCAGGTTTAGCAAGCACTCATTTAAAATATACCTTCATGCTGCAAAGCAATGCCGCAGCAGTCTCGGTCCTGTTCACCACATTTAAATGCTCATTTACTACTAATCTTAAAAAGAGCAATTCTGATCGCCACCCTTTTTATTTATCCCATTACATTGGGCTTTTAACACACCTTCCTGCAAAATGGCCATGCCCTCTCAAGCCTATTAAAAATTAAAAACTTACAGACTTGGTGTAGGAGAGGGAAAAAGATGAAGAGGTACACACGTGTGCAGTGCAGCAGTTCTCTCCTTGAGGGGGAAAGGAGAGTTTTTCAGCAAGGTTACACCTGTAGGAAGTAGCTATAATTTACAACTACTATATAAACCCGATTTAAACATGACTTTTGAAATTGTACGTCACATAAATTGTTTCACGTTACAATACTCATTTCCTCTAATGAAACATCAACCCACTTTTCAGTACAGCTGAATTTTAGAGATATGTCACAGCTTGTAAATGCTATATTTTTGGGTTTTTTTCTATTAAAAATGTTGTTGCCTTTAAGCAACAATGTTCCTCTTTAATACGGAGAGATGTTTCTGTATGGATCTTGAGTCAGCATGAAAACACAACTTCATACAAAAGAGAATAAATCCATTCTTCTCTGCATTCATTTGAGCTACATTTATTTAGCAAAATGCAATAAAGTGAAACGATCTGAACAGTTTGTAAAACTGTCTGTTCAGCTTTTTTGTATAATTTAGTTTTTAAATATCTAATAAATATTTTAAAAATTCCTTTTAACTACAGGTTTTTCTTTGCCCCCCCCCCCCCCCCAGTTCATGTATGATGTGATGCAGGACTCTGGCACAAGGCATTATAGCTTCTAGAATAAATTCTATCCATGTGTTATTTTTTCAATAGGAAGATCTGCAATGTCTAGCATTGAGGAGGACAAATGGAGAAAAGGTCTCTGGGCTCTCCCTGTCATGTTTTGGCCTTTTCTGTGGATCTCTGCTCACTTCAAGAGGGATATAACCCTATTTTCTAGCAAGTTTTTGCTACCTTATGGCCATTCTTGCATGAACCTCCTGCCTGGTGTCCTCTCACAAGCTTATGATTTATAAGCCTCAGTTTTTCTGAGAAATTCCATTGCAAAAGGAATTCTTGTAACTTTGAGTGTAAATTGCAGTTCAAATGGGGAAAATCGTAATGTTTTCCTGGGTCTAAAATATCAAAAATCTAATATATTTTTTCTTCACAAACCTCTCACTTGATTACTTGGTGTCATACTGGTTCGAAAACACTGGTTGTCATAACATTTTCAGTTACTAAAAACAAAAACATAAGCAACCTGTAGGGTTTCATAAATTATGACTTGAAAATTAAATATAAAAACCTGTACACAAATATAAAAAATCTGTACGCACAAAAAGCATAAATTGTGTTGAATGTTTTATAATAGGGATTCCTTATCACCACGAAGGTGTGCGGAGCAATGGCTCAGCTGTCGCTCGCGCTCTTTATTCTTCAAAGGCAAACTTGGTTTCAAGGTAAACGTACTTCACCTACAAGCAGGTTCTCGTAGTATTTAGGTAGCAGGGACGTGTCTCATTTCTATCTCTAAAAGCACAATTTGGAAACGTAGCGTCGCCATCGGAGGTCAGCGGAAGCCGGAGCAGGCAAAGCTTTATCACACGAAGAGTTCGGCATCCTCCGACTCCAGCTGCCTGTCAAAGAAATTAGCAGCTGCCCCTGGAACCCGAGCGGCAGGCACAACCGTGTGGGTTCACTGGAGCTCTGCGCCTGGACCTGGCGTGATTAATCACCTCCTCCCCGCCATTATTCTTCCAGAAGAAAACAGAGAGAGAGTCGAAATCTATGGGATAACAGCTCTGAAGCTGTGACTCTATGGAGGATCTGACTTTGGCCTTTACTGATGATAAACATGACAGAAAAACCCAGGCAAGACCCCAAGTGGAAGAGGCTAGTAAACAAAACAATCTGACATCCAAGGTGTGGCACACCTGTCAGGAGGCTCTTCAGAAATAGAGCAAATGATCTAAATCCACCTGCATTAAATTTATTCTGAGGAACAAATGATATTTAAATGGTGGGGAAAAAAAAACACAAAAGCAACGTAGGGGAAAACTTTCAGTCGCAACGATCTTATTACGGACACCTAAACCCTGACTGACAAGATTAAAAGGAGCAGGGCACACTTTATTCCGAGGATGAAATATTAATTCAATGTTCTCCTTATAAGAAAGACTATTTTGAGATAAGAGAAGGAGGGAGAGCCAGAAAATCCTTTCATACTTATTAAATAATTTAGTGCTTTTGCCTGCACTCTCATTAGCAGACACAACTAGCGCAGTCAGAAGAGATGAGAATATCCGGCCTATGACAGAATGGGAAGATTTATGTAAGAGCGCCGCTGCACTCCCTTGCTTTTGTCTCTTGAAAGAAGGCTTCAGCGGGATAAACCCAACATTAACACAAAGTGCCGCACCAAGCAAAGGCTTTGAATTAGCTCTACTTTTTGAGTGCCGGCATCTTCATAAGTTTTCTCGACAGGATGTCTGTGGGCAACGCCAAGGGGATCCACAAAAGGAGGATGTGAGAACGTTACCTTGTTAGCCTCTCCCGGTGTTTCATCAGCTGACTACTCTTGGAGACAAAGTACAGAAATAAAGGGGGAAAAAATAACCCACTCTGCTGTATACTTGTGACAGATCCATATATGCCACCACTGAGATGCATCGTCGGTTGTGATGTCATCCGCATCCTGAATGGAAATGCTGCTGACACACAGCCATAGATTGCTGGCACACCCTGTGTTAGCCGCCCAGCAGCACAAAGCTGTGCAACCGCAGAAACGATGCTGGTGACAGCAGTCTGACTGGAGCTCCCCGGATGAAGGTGGCACTCAGTGCAACCCAACCCAAGTGTCATAACCCATCTCCCTGGCGGATTGCTGCCTACTTGCATCAGCTGGTGCTTCTGACAGCTTGCCAGTTAGACACATTGCCCTGACAATGATGCAGCATTTGTCACGTATCTTCCAACCTTTGTGACTCACAGTGTTTTCAAAGCTCAGGTCATAGCAAATGAAACTGAATCATTACAGCTTGCGAAAGCCCCGGACGCTGAAGTTGCCCAGTGTCCCAGTTTGTCTTCTTTTTTTTTAGCTGCAGTCAATATGTCTTGCAACAACAGTACCAATGTCTTTACCCCGCAAAGCCACTATGAGCAAATTGTTTTGAACATTTTCATTTTATAGTGCATTTTCTATGAAATGTTGCATGAAAGGGTGGCTGTTAATTATACATTTCATGATGCACATCTTCTATAACTCGAGATCTCAGTCTGTGTTTGTTTTTCAAGCCAAAGGCTTGAAATTTGGCTCCCAAGTGCTCCTCACCCTAAATGGTGTTTCTGCATAGTCAGCTTTATTAAACTGCTATTTACTAAAGTACTAAACTGCTTAGTGCTTTCAAAATTTAAAATTCAGTATCTGACGAAGCTTGGAGAAGCAGGAGTATAATATCACATGCTGAGGGTATACACACACACACACACACACACACACACACACACACACAAACATACACAACAGCAAATTTTACTCACACACTCTATACACATGCTGATGTTTAAGATCCTGGTGGATTTTCTTGCTCCACTCAGACACATGTGCACACACACTTGCACACACATTCAATACACTGATGTTTGTGAGTGGAGAGAAAATCCACATCCACTAGACTACTGAAAAACCTGTATGGCAAATTTGAAGTCTGTGGCTTCTAAACCAAAGTTGTGCATAAAGAACAAACAAAAGGATATCCAACTTTACAGATATAAAAATTATAGTTAACATGCGCACACACGCCGGGCTGTGCACATTAGTGATGTAGGGGTAATAAAGTCTGATTTTGCATTTTTGCTTTTTTCTTTTCCACTTCACTATGACTGGCGTATGCCTCACTCTCTGTGGCATTTGCCTGTTAGACCACACTAACAGTACTTATATAATAAATGCAACCACTTTAAAGGTAAAAGAGTTTGGTGATAATATAATGTGTTACTATGTTATATTATAATGTGTTATATTTTTACCTTTCAAGCGCTACCCTTTTTTTACCTGGGGAGCACTGGGTATTTCAGCGAGTTGTGGGACAGAGGCAACCAAAGGATTAGGACAAAAGGTACCCAGCAGGCTTCCAACTAAAAAAGACCTAACTCAGCCAACAAAACAAATAGAAGCCCATACAAAACTGTACATCCAACTTCCATCTCCCTCACTGGGCCAGCTGGTTGCACCAGGTTCTCATTAAGTCTCTTTGAAGCTGGCCAGGGATGAGCAGTGAGGAGCTGTCAATCAAGTTAGATCATATCCCTACCATGGTGGCACTACACATCAGGTCACAATCCCAAAAAGACAATAGTTCCATAAAGGAACACTGGTGATGAGCTGAAGTTATGATTATATACGTACAGCAGTGCTTTCCCTGGGAGACTTTTAGACCCGATAGCTAAACCTTAAGAGTGACATGGATGCTGAAGAAATACATTTGTATGTATTCTTAATGCACTGGACACTCAATTCCTTAGCTTTTGTTTGTTTCAATCTGTCAGTGAACAAGTTTGGTCAAACATCTGGCTGTTGTCTAAAAACGTACAGGACTCACTGACACACACCTTTGCATAGTTTTCTTATAATGTGTAGCGTCTAGAGCACTTTTACACATTTTTGGAAGCTTTGGCAGTTCAGTTACTAAAGTAAACCCTTTGTTCTCAGATTCACAGATGTAAAAACATTACAAAGGATAGAAATGTGCACCTGCAGATGAATCAAGACATAGCATAAGCTTGTTTGTTAAAAAAAATCACTATATGCTGTTTGTGAAAACATAAAAACCTAGAATCCATCACTTTATATTAATTCTTCTAAAACTACAGAAGCAATGAACCAAGGAAACTCATTGAAAACCCTGACTCGTGATGTATATTTTAAACTAATCTTCAGCTCTGAATTTTTAAAATATTTTTTGCCCATGGTTAAAGGAAGAAACATTAAAGAATCATTAAGTGCGGTACTGAAGAGGGACATTAGCTTTGCTTCGAAATGACTGGGGAAAGAATGTGGCTCTGAATTAGGACTTTAGGGAGAAAATACAGCATTCACATTAATTTTATATCTTAATGAGAGTAATTTACCGCCAGTATCTGCTGCATTGTATTAAGCCATTCGCTACACAGTCAATAACAGACACCACAAATACAGAGAAATGAAATGTGTCAGTGGATGAGAACTTAACCAAACTTAATGTCATAGCAATGCATTATTAACAAAATCCGCACTGCCGGATTTACTTTGTCTGCTTTCGTTTTGTATAAGAAACACGTTTAATAAAAAGTTACAGCTATTAAGTGAAACCTCCTCTATGTTTGTTTAGGAAAGTTTAAGATTTTGCATACATTTATAATAGATTTAATTGTAGTAAAGAAAACTAAGTTTCAGGTAAAGGTGTACAGAGCCATGAAAAATGTGCATTTGTTAGACTCAGAATCTCTTAGTCTTTTAAGCACTACATTGTTTATAAGAAGTCAAAATTCTATTTGTCTGCATATATCTTTAAAGAAAATAAAAAAATAAATGTATGGCTTGTGTAGGTGCTCAGGCCCCATAAATTAATGTTTGTTAGGCCTGGCTTCTGCTGCAGTAATAGCTTTAAGTCTTTTGAGGTAAATACTGTATGTGCCAGCTTTGCACACCATTTGGAAGTTATTTGCTTCTCATTCATCCTGGCAAATCAGCAGCAGGTTCTTCTGGTTGGTTGGATGGAGCTGAAGTTTTCAAAAGGGCATAGGACTTTGACTGAGCCACCGGAGGACTTTCACCTTTTTTGTTTCTGAGCCTCTGCAGTGCTGCTTTGGCTTTGTGATTGGGATCATTGCCCTGCCGAAAGGTGAACTTTCTCCCAAGTTTCACTTTCTCGCAGACAGAAGCAAGCTCTCTTGCAGCATTTCCCTGTATATTGCACCGTCTATTTTTCCTCCCGGAATTAAAATTGTCAAGAGAAATCCCAGCTACGTGAATGATACCACTCTGATGATAGAAAGTGCAGAGGAGTGGTGGGACTTGCTGAAGAAAGTGAAAAAGAGATCACAACACTGTTGAACTTGGCAACCAGCCCCATCAGTCCTTGGCAAATAGACGGGAAAGAAGTCGAGGCAGTGAAAGATTTTATTTTTCCAACGGGTGGTCACTGCAGCCATGGAATAAAGACAGTTGGTTCTTGCAGGGAAGGCTATGGCAAATTGGTTCAGGTTATGGTTGGCATCACTTTGTCAACAATAGTTTGTATAGTTAATGTTGTGGTCATCCCAGTGGAAATGTATGGTTGTGAGAGTTGCACCATAAGAAGGCTCATTGCCAGAGAACTCCTGCTTTGGAATTGTGGTGCTGGAGAGTCTGTTGAACTGCTAGAAGCTCAAATGAGTCAATAGTGGAGGATATCAAACCAGGCTGCTCACTAGAAGGACTTATGATGAAGCTGAAACTCAGTTAAATTGGCCATACAATGAGGAAATGCGATTCAGCAGAGAAGGCTGATGCTAGAAAAGATGGAAGGCAAGAGGAGAAGGGGGATGACACAAGTTGAGATGGATAGAGGATATAACTAAAGTGATGGAGATGAACTTGAGAAAACTCAGAGAAGTAACAGATGGCAGACAGGCTAGGTGTGCTAAAATTCATGAGATCACAAAGGGTTGGACATAACCAAACAACTGAACATCATTCTTCCTTCACTATTGACAAGATGCATTGGCTCTGCTGATGAAAAGCATCCCCAGAGCAGGGCAGCAGGATGCTGCCACCATCATAGTTCACAGGGGCAATGGTGATTCTTTAGAAATGAACAACATTAGATTTCCACCATTGCACTGAATTTTTGCCAGCAAGCTCTACCTTGCTCTCATCTGACAACTAAAGTTTCCCACATCTTAGCAGGGACATTCGCATGCTTTGACATTACTATTTTTGGCCAGTTGCTTAACTCTTAACAACCCCCCCCCCCCATATAGCTCAGTTTTAGGCAGTGTACTTGATATTCTGAACTAATGCACCTGCCCTCCACTTTCAGCCACTGATCTCAGTAGCTCCTTCAGAGTGATTAGTGGCCTCTCAGGCTTCCTTCACAAGTCTACATCTTTCTCAGACTCTGAGTTTAGAGGACAGGGTTGTCAAGGCAGTGTCTTGGTGGTGTGATGCAGCTTCTACTTCTTGACAGCAGTGCTGATTGGGAGATGCAAACACTTTGAACTTATTCTGTGCCCTTTCCCCAAATTATTCATACTTTATCTCTAGCTTCTGTAGTCTGCTCTTTAGTCCTTCTCACAGCTTTCCTTCAAGCTCTAATATGTGGAAACTGTGGTCATGGATGTGATGGTTTTGCAGCAGAAACCAATTGTGTTCAATTAGGAGACAAAGTATCCTTAAGAAGCTTTTCATTTGTTTAAACCTGGAGTTTCTAGAGCTCAGAAGTCTTAATATTCATATAAGCAGCATAATTCATTGTTTTTATTTTCTTTCAAATAACTGTTTTGAACCATATGAGTTGTTGTTAATAAATGATTTTGGCATGCACTTTGATCCACATCTATGTCTCCTTCACACATGTGTGACACAACCCCAAGTTCAGTATTGTTCACAGGGTTTGGTTTAAACATATTTACTGTACGTCATAACTGATCACACAGTCCTGGTGCAGTATTTATGATACTGCTTATGCAGGCATTTGCGGAAATGCATCCACACAGTAGAAACTAAAATATCCCATTTGTTTTCTTAAGCCCATGTGCGCTTTCTAATATTTGACTGGGCAATTCTGGCTAAGTACCTTCTTTGAGCAGGAGATGGAATTTAAGCCTGAGTCCTTTGTGTGCAGTGCAGCAGGTCTAACCATTGTTACCTGCGTCTAAATTTTTCATTTGGCTCCACAATTTTTGATTGACTTGTATCACTATTCACTTTTTTTATACTTCAGAAAAGATTACAGAACAACTGGCAATATTTAGACTTTGCAACTGAATGATCTGTTCCTAGAGTTTAGCAGTAATTTTTACTTCCTTTATAAAACTTCTCAGCACTGTTATCCAAAATGCAATACTGACTTGAAACCTTGCCATCTATAAAAAGCTCCGTCACTGGTGCAGCAGTTCGTGGAAGTCCTCTCAGTAGAGAACCCATTAACCACACCCCATGCAGCCTCTTGTACCATAAAACTTTAATCCTACAACATGGACAGCTTTGATGTTTGTCCGCTTTGCTCAGATGCATTTAAAACTTATTGGTAGAAAAAAGCTTGATTATGGAAAAAAGTTCATGATGGGCAAAAAACACCTGACAGACACCTTTTTTATTAGTTTTGCAAACATTTTAAAGCAAAACAGCTGCTAGAAAAAGATAGCTCCTTCAGAAGAAAGTCACAAGAACATGAAAAGTGATGAGGGAAGTCTCATCTTATGGCTTGCATACAAAACAGCAAAACAAAAGACTTTTCCTGCTTGACTTTCAAGTTATTTTGGAAATCTCAGAAACTGGGGGTGTGGAGTAAGGGAGGGTTGTGAGGTGGCAAGGGGCAAAGATAGGATGGGAATTATCAGCTTAACTTTTCCTTTTTTCTTCCTTTCACACTTCTCCTTCTGATGTTGGTGACAGTTGAAGAGATAGATGGAATGGAGCAGAGACCAAGGTTGCACTGGGATCTGAATGGGTTCTGCCTATGTGAAATTGGTGAGCCAAGCAAGGTTGAATCTATTGGTTTGTAGACTATCACCATTGCGATGAACTGTCCACTCCATTTTACACTCTTAATTCATTCATTTCACACACAATTTGAGAACATTGTGCAGATCAAAATTCCATATACCAGAATCCTATTTTGCATCATCTCAAACCATCTGAAAACCTTAAACCAACTTTCACAAAATATCAGCAAAACACTGTGAAACCCCTTGTAGCACACACAGCAACGTGCCTGCCAACATACACAGGGTACCACACAGTGCAACACTCAGAGAAGACATTGCACACCACAAACACATGGCATTACTCAGGACTCATTACCCATACAAAGGATTGACCAATGAAGCACAACACACACAGTGCACCAACACACCAGGTAACACACACACACACACACACACACACACACATCAGACCCATTCATCCATTTTCCAGAATTGTTAATTCAATAAGGAAATTTTAGTAAAAATATAAGTGAAGACAACAATTTAAAAAATTAAGAAATGTACTGCAATAAACTGTTACTATTCTTACAGAAGAAGAACAGTTCATTTGTGGTCAGTGGCTCCCCTCTTTCAATCCTTATAATCAGTTGCATCTAAATTTCTAAAGTATGCATTTTTATAGCCTTATTATCATATTTATTTTAATTTGTTTTCAAAAACTTTTCTGATTTTTGGTTACCTTTTGAAAGATCACACTTTATGAAATCAAAATGGAGACACTCCACAATTTAGCAGCAATACAGCGAACGTGAGACCAAACTGTAAGGATATTAGCAAAGTATGCTCCTTACAGCTTGTTGCACTCTACATCACAAGACAGTGTAATACAGCAACGAGCTACTCAAACCCTGTATGGATATAGAACATAGAATTTCTTGCAGACAAATTTAGGGAGCTGCACCATGATGTTACATTATTTATTTATTATTCCGCAAACGGAGGTATGGTATTAGCTGCATCACAGCAAAAGAAAAAAAAGCACCAGGCACATTCAGTTAAAGCGTTTAAACACTTCAGTAAAAGACAAAGGCTGAAGGAGGGATTTTTTTTTACTTTAAATGACTCATGCTGCTTGCTTCAGAAGTTTGTGTGGATTTTTGAGCTTTGTGTTAGTTCTTGTATTTCAATTTTTTGTTCTTGATAAGAGTTTCTTGTTTTTGAAGTTCCGCAGTGAAAAGGCTGTACTTTGGCAACAGTTTTTTGCTTTTCCTTCCTCGGGATAGCTTTCTTGTTTACTATTTCTCTTTACAGGCTGAAAATTTAATGAGAACAAGCATAAGTCCACTGACTGCTGCCTCATGTCTGGTTACATTGAAGTAAAGGGCCTGACATATTATGAATGAGCACTTAACTGGAATTTCTTTGTGAAAAGGGGTGAATTTGAACTGGGATATCTTTACTATAAGGTATGGTTAAATTTGCAGTATCCCATGGCAGCAGGGTCATGTTTGTGAGGGCTGTGAAAAGGTAGGTAACTATTCATTATTAAACTAGAGAAGATATTTGGGTTCAAGAAAGAGATGTGAACAGATATCAGGATGAACCTATGAGTTGTGAACAAATATCAGGGTGAACCTATGAGTTGAAGGAAGACTTAGGGGTTTGAAGCCCTAGAATACATTTTTAAGGGATTCCAACAGTTTGAGGCTACACCTGAACCCCCTTCCTGCTCAAGTTTGAGCACATACACCCACCCTTACCTGAAGGATGACACAAAACCTGGGTTTAAGAAGACAGACCATACCTGGTTCTTTTCAGTAGATTGTGTCCCACTATCTGTCCACAGAAGTGGCTGTTTCCTACTGGGGGTCATAGTCATGGGTTCCATGGGACATCACTTGGCCATGTATACGCCTCCTTTTTTTCCTCTATGCTTTTTTTCCTCTATACTCTTGCTTTTTCTCCCTAAATATCACACCTTTTCATTGTCTCTTTGCTGTTAATGGAGAAAATTAAGTCTTGGGAGACAAGACGTTCAACAAAAGCTGGACAAAAATTTTGATGAAGGTTTAGGGTTCAGCTAAGCTGCTTCCCTCTCTTATATATTCCATCCTTGCTGCCCTCTTTCTGCTCCTTTTTAAGCTTTCTCTTTACAGTCTATTTCAGAAGGCTGTCTGGCTTTTTAGTTCCTGGTTCTCTAACTTGCTAAGTGTGGTATGTGGTGCAATGGGTAACACTGGTGCCTCGCTGGTCTATTCCTATGTGACTATAAAATTGCTGTGTATGAGTTTATTTTTGTGGGAGATTCATCATTGTAAAAGTAGTTACTGATAATGAATTATTTTTCCTCTTATTAGCCATAATTGTTAAACACACCAAGTCCACCCCCTACCACCTCGATCTTTGTCTTTCCTGAAGGAAGGCCCTTGAGATGATTCTTGTAATAAAATACCCTTAGATCTTTTAGTACAGCATCTTCACAAATACTGTATTTGACAAGTAGTTTTATCATTGGAGGAAAGGTGGAATCGACCTGAAGCAAAAGGTGAACACAGGGTGTGATAGGGAGTGCTCTCTGATCAACTGTGACAACTGCCCTGTGTGAAGTGACCGCAGTTCTCAAACCTGGGTACCCCGGGGCCTCCCCCACCCACGTGTCCAAACCCCTTGTTTCGTAATGCATTATTTAATCATTTGGATGGGATTCAGAGTTAATCTGTGTTATCTCACTCAGCAGGGAGAAAAAAATAGCTGGCTGGCCTGTGCGGTATTTCCAGCCCTCAGAGCCGCTGAGCTCACTTCTCAGCTTGGGCAACTGACATCCTAACTGGCACTAATTGGTGCGGGTTCTGACAGCCCATCGACGTGACTCGAACTGTATTGGCACGGTTTTTACATCCTGACTCACACACTTAAGCACAGAAATCAGCAAGTTGCTCCGCTGCATTTAAAGCACAAAGTCTGCCTTTCAATCGTCTGCTTGCTATTAAAAACCCTGATTGTTTTAAAGGTGAGGCTACCTAACTTCTCCAGAGGTGATGCTCTAAAATTGGAGCGTCAGTCTCCAGATTACAGAAATTGCCATGGTAAGAAGTAACATTTTATAGCATGCATTTGAGAACAATTTGATGCCCCATTTTTTGGTCGCTTTGCGTGCAACAGAAAACGTAAGTCATATTATTCACCCGAAACACCAGGAGCACACAACCCCCATATTCAATTAATCATGGAGGGGAAATAAAACACAGCTGGAAGATAGATGCCATGATGTTATTGGAACATAATGTCCCTAAGACCTTGTGTGACATTTGCTTCTTTTGTCATTCAGAATGTATATAAGGTGTCTGAGATATTTTTGACACCAACTGCTTTGCAGAAACAGGCAGATGTCAGGTGTCAGAATATTAAAATCCCCTGGCAAGGAAAAACTTTCACAGGCATAAAAATAAATCCACAAGTCAGGAGAGAGCATGATTTACATAAGCATCAAGGCATTTTGCATGTCTCTGGGCACAGTAAGGGCGCCTTCGTCCAGCAAGAATCCATCTGTGAATGAAGTTCAGCTTTGAACTTATATGTACTGTAAGTAGAGCCTCAAGGGCAACCGCTCCATATACTTTAATGACTGATCCATACTGGATCAATGCTCACCCACAATTCCACTCCAAGGACTTTTGGCACTTTTACACTATGACACCCATTGCTGAAATGATTCGTTTTCACAAAAGATTTTTATGAATATGCACACTGATACATTGCACAAGTAATATTTTTAGCTATTGTTATTTCCCAGAGGTAAAAAGGTTAAATAAAGGTTAAATAATACAATTGTGCATGCATGTCATTTACTGTTATTTTTGTGTGTATTGCATTCAGGAGTGCAGCAGTTGGTTTCAAAATTATAGATACAAAAATGAAAATACAGGGGACCTCCCTATGTAAGAGCAAAATGTTCCCAGAAAGTAAGGTGAAATCTTGTGGAAAGTGAATACAATTCCAGAGAAGTATCCGCCTGGGTGGTAAAACTTTATTTCATTTCTTAATGCATATGGAAAGTACTCATTCAATGTACGTCAAACTTCTTTCTGTTCAGCAAGTATTTACATGAGCTAAAACAGATTACATAATCCTAATAAGAGTTAACCAGGACATATCAAAAAGACAGTGAAAGCTCCAAACACTAAGGATTTTTACACTCGTACCCTTGTATTACTGTGAAATTTTGAGCATTTTGAGCATCTCCAGCTTTTATTGATTCAAATTCTTTTTATTCTACTACGAATACCATTTAGGAATCTGTTGTTTTCTTCCACAGACTTTCATCATCTGGACAGCAATGCTCATTTGTTGTAGATGATTTGGATGGTAAGCTGTGATGTCACAATAATGGACAACGTGGAATATAGTTGAGTAAGCAGTATGTATGTGGCCTCTGGTGGCACCTGGGCTGTAAAAGAAAATACATTCATGGCTCATTTGTATCCTCTTTAACAAATACTATCGCCCTATACAGGAAGCATATGGAATGTCACAGGACGCAACACAGATGGGGCATCAGCTCATTTTTCATCTTTTATTGATGGGAAGCAACATTAAAGTCAAGCTTTTTTTAAAAAACTGAAAATAAAATGCAAAAATATGCAATGTTCACCATCTCCTAGTCACTGTGATGTATTCTGCTTTGTGTAAGTAAGACTTTGCTTCAGGAGCCACAAGCAAATCGAACACTGAATTAGAGAAAGGACTGTGATTTCTAGTGTAAAGGAAAATCTCGTGGAGAGAACGCATTATAAAGCATTTCACCTTAAAATTCCAGGGAAGTGACAAATTCATCACAGAACCTTTGATAAAATCTGGATACATAACCCAGCTATCAAAAACCGTAAAAACAGACGTATATCTGTATGTATTTGTTTGGTAGCTTCAGTAAAAGTTTTGGGTGTAGCTGTAATAAATAAAAAAATACACAAAATAAACTTATGCCTCCCTTCCCCCACAACACTATTTCAGTTTTTTGTCTTTCTGAGTACAACCTGCTGCCCATTAATGCAGCCAGGGAGAAACATAGGCTGTTTTCACTCTACAAAAGAAAAATTTTGGAAAAGAGAATAATGAAGAAAATATATATAAATAAAAGTTGAAAATCTTATAATGTTTAAAAATCAGTAACTGGGATGTTTGTAACATGAGCACAACTGTAAAATATGTGTTTATGTATAGATGAAATCATACCTGATCATAACCTGATTTTGACAAAGCTGATATGGCAGTGACCATCTTTGTGCATGTTGGCATATTATGGCATTAACATCACTTTATTTTATATCCTATGAGTAACAGGAGTAGAAGGAGGGATGTATATATAACAAATCCTAATTCTTTGTCTTCCTTAAACTTGAGAGAGGAATGAGAGCTGTGGAAGGTGTTGATATTATGGGCTACAAACAACAGAAGGTCAATGAATAAAATTCTGCAAACAAGGATTGCTGACGTTATCAGAAATGAGCTGTACCAGAAGTATTTATGCTTAAGGTTCAGTATGGTTATCTTGAATATTCCTATCCAAGCATTTGGAGGTGGCAGTAACATACTGAGAAGCTAAGAACTTCATATGTGTGTGTGTGTGTGTGTATATATATATATATATATATACACACACACACACACATATGAAGTTCTTAGCTTCTCTCTCTCTCTCTCTCTCTATATATATATATATATATATATATATATATATATATATATATATATATATATATATATATATAGAGCCCATCTCTCAGATAGATGATTATACTTGCAGATAATTTATCCAAAAAAGACAGTTAAAATAGAAACTGAGAAGGTTTGTATTGTTACTTTTCTTGATTTGATTGTTTCTTGTTGCTATCTGTAATTCAAATTCATGGGGATCGTACTTATATTTGAGAATTCTCAATATCTGAGAGTTTGAGTTTTCTCAATATCTGATTTTATTATTTTTTTGATATCTGGATTTTTCTCAAATTTTCTTCAAACCTTTATAATTGATATAGAAGTGATTTTCTTGGATTATTAAATGTGTTTATTTGAATAAAACATATTTGTGTTTTTATGGTGGGAAAGAAGAATAATAAAAATGATAAATCCACCTGTTGCTGCCCCATGCCTGGTTGCTGCATGACTCAGATGTGCTCTTGGTTGTCATAAACATGATTCGGTATTACAATTGTTTGATCCATTCCAGCTTTGTCTAGGCATAAAATATTTCGATTATGCATATATTGTTATACTGTATTGAACAACATGTTTTCTGAAGCTGGAATTATTATGTGACACAAAAAGATGAGTATTTACAGAGTCAAAATTATTAACCAAAGCAAAGATGTCTTCTGGTTTTGCCCCAGCTTTATTTTGAGTTTTGATTGTTCACAAATGGAGCTAGGTAACTAATAAAATTAAACGCTAAGAAAGTTCAGCTGTTTAAGAAGGTAAAATGCAGCAAAATTATACACAGTAATGGCAAGATTAAAATGAAAATTAAAAATATTTGTGTTTCTGTTTTCCATAAACCTGCTGAGTAATTCCCTGGTTTGATACAGAATATGGAGGGTTGTTGCTGAAGGGGAGGCTTTCTTGATTTCCACAGAGAGAACTTGAAATAGCATCAATGGAGAGATCTTAGAAGGGAGCCTTTCGTGTGAATATTTAACACCACTTAGGGGATAATGAAAGGCAGATGAACAAAGCTTTTTCTTCAAGAAAGATGTGGGCAAAATATTGGGAAGATCCACACGCAAAGTCTGCCATACAGCTTGGCAACACCCTGTGTTTGTTTTTCTCTATCTCTGTAATTTTTGTCAATTTATGCCAGCAAATTCTTGACGTTGATTTATTTCAAGAAATACAATCACTGTAAAGGAGCAGATACTTATTTTCATACCGCAACCTTGCTGTGCAGGTGGAGGACAAGACACAGAAATGCCACTGGAAGAACGGTTTAAATTTTAATGAATCACTTTTAAACAGCCTGTCAGTTTGAATTAAACATAATTTATCAATGTGTCAGCCATAAGCCATAAGAAATGTGAGCTATATAATACAGGTCAATAGAAGCAAAATGGTACACAAATTAAAATCGCATTTCTTACCAAAAGGGCAGAAGTACTTAATATGACAAGAAAATCAAGATCAAGTGAGCTTTTGCCTTGCTGCTCCACGCGAGGTTTCTGTCCTCCCCGAGCTCGCCTTAGGACACCTGCGTCACCGTTTGACAGCTGTACCGCACCAAAATAATAGTGCACCAAAGTGTGTTATGGAGGCTGAAAGTCAGACCTCACTGATAGGGATAGACAAAAACTTTACAGGGTTTTTGGAGAAAACAACTATAGACATGTAAATTATCAGATCGTTTATTCTATGCTTTATAAAGCAAGTATGAAAAATAGAGCTGCCATTTCTAAACTCCTTATATAGGAGAACAGAAATACATTTTCTGGATGACAAAATTTAAACATCACTGGAGCTTTATGGGAAGCTGTGAACTGCAAGAGCAAATACAATAGTTACAGCAGTACATAGCAAGATGAGGACTTATACAGTACTTTGGCTTTGTTATATAGTGTCACACATCAGAGGATCATCTCACCTATCTGCTTATGTTCTGCATTGGTGATTGGAGCCAAAGACTTGAGCTGGCCAACAAAGAGGTATAAAAGTCTTGGTCTGACAGAACAAGACCATAGCGTAGTAGCTGGGCAAAACTGTCAGTGAGGAACATACAGTATGTATGAGCCATACTTTTAAAAACCTCATGTACAGTTTTATTTTTATTGTTGTGAGATGTGTGGGAATACAGTTTTGTTTGCAATAAACAGTACTTCACAGTCTCTACTGTTGGGTTATGATGTATTGCATGAATGCTGTGGGGTACAGAGAATATTTTTCTAATGTAGTTTATTATTTTGCCCCAAATACCAAGACATTAGTTTTATTCACATTTAGCAACTAATCATTTCATGCTGTTGTATTCAGACCAGTTATCTGTATGGGTGAAACATTATGGTCTAATGTTACCCTTTGGTGGGGCAACGTGTTGTTCAAGATACATTTTCTGTCACCAGAGGTCTATATTTCTATTCAAAGGTAAATGGCAAATGTACTGGTTGGTGGTATGAGGGAGTGTTCCCAAGTGTGGCTTGTTTTGCAAGGTCAGTTTTGGAAAAGGCACATAGGTATAGCTCAACGCCCATATGTGGCTGTTGAAAATCCCATTCCAGACCCATGAGCATTAAATATGGAGTTTTCCCCTTTGCTGCTATAACAGCCTCCAGTCTTCTGGGAAGGCTTTCCACCAGATTTTGGGAATTTGTGCCCATTTGGTCACAAGAGCTTCAGTGAGGCTGGGCACTGATGTTGCGTAAGAGAGCCTGGCTCATGGTCAGAATTTCAATTCATCCAAAAGGTGTTCAGTGAGGTTGAGGTCAGTACTCTGTGCAGCCACTCAAATTCTTCAATACCATCCTGGGCAAACCATGTGTTTATGGAGCTTGCATTGTGCACGGGGAGGCACAGCCATGCTGGAGCTGGAAAGGAGTTTCCCCAAACTGTGGCCACAATGCTGGAAGCACACAATTGTCTAGAATGTGTTTGATGCTGTGTGGGTGCAGCTGAAACAGCTCAACTCAGTCATTAGAAGGGCTGTCCACATCCTTTCGGCCATACGATGGAATAGCGCGTTGATGGTAACTGTGTTGGGATTTGTTAAAAGCAGTACAGTACATCCAGGACAGATTTTTGAACAAGTGGTTTAATGTATTCATTATATGTGTTTATTTGTTTAGTTGTTTAATTTCAGAAAGCAGTCTCTAAGATTAATCTTACCTATGTAGGATACCTACTGTACATTAGACAATCTGAATTTTGTGGACAGTATATGATAATTTATCACAGTATTTTAGGCAGCCCATTATTTGGAAATTTACCTGACTATATCACCATCTACTGACAGAGGATTTATATTATTCTGGAGTTTTTTGGTGATTCTGGAGCCTGGTTATATAGTATATGGGGCATGAACCTGTGGACTGAATACTTTAATCTGGACTTCACCTGCACAGATTTTTTTTCTATTCATTTCAAGACTTTTTACAGCCTGTTTAAATGGGTTGTCTGCTTTGAGCTTATGTTAGGCTTTTTCAGTTTGTAGCGCCAACTGCAAAATGAAGCCTAGGGGTCATTGGATATTAGTGGGATGCATTGTCATGTGTCAGTAACTGATGCTGTAGTCAAAATATTTGAAATTATTCATATTAGAGGAACCGTATGTGCATTAATCAAATACCTGAATAATACAACAATTGCATGAACCGTGTGAGTTTTTAGCAGTGGTCTGTAGGACTGTAATAAACTCAAAGTTCATTTGCATTCCTATGGGCTTTCATTCCAGCTACCATCACTGAAAGTATGAAACTTAATAAAAGATAATACTCTTACACTGTGTCAGAAAAGCATAACCATCTATAATATTTTGTAGAACGTTAGTATATGAAGAAAATAATTTAT
Organism: Heterotis niloticus; assembly: GCA_018136845.1. Taxonomy (NCBI): domain Eukaryota; kingdom Metazoa; phylum Chordata; class Actinopteri; order Osteoglossiformes; family Osteoglossidae; genus Heterotis; species Heterotis niloticus. The sequence continues at coordinate 24,451,968 of CM030891.1, forward strand.
GATATTTCTGCATTTTGATTTTTTTTTTTTTTTTTTTTTGTAGCGAAATTGCCAACATATACAAGTAAAATGGTCCCAGTAGGACCCTGCACAGACTGTCGCCCACAGGAACAAAAAATGAGGACTCAACTATGGAGAAATATCTCATTCATAATCTCCCTCTGCCCCAGAAGTTCTTTTATTGCTAAAAGATATGCAGTGATATTAAATTACAAGGAAGCTGTCACTGCTAACACTGACCTCCAAAATTAATAAAAAAAAGTATTACTCCATGAAATATTCCACTACTAATGCCCTAATTTATAATCCAGGCAGTCATCCCACCCAGTCCCTTTCTTGGAATGGGAAACTTTAGATTCTGCGCTGACCCCCTCAGGGTAATGTATGGGAACAGAAAACGGAGGCACAAGAACAGGTCTGTAATGTTGTGCCCACAGCGATACACTGCTAGTCTTTCAGCAGCTAATAAGGCTGCTTTTTATCGCAGGTGTAAAAGTGAGTTGTGGTGTATGTGCAGTAAAGGCAGGGTGCATATTGTGACAGGGTATCGACTGTCTGTCAGCAGGGTTCTTCAGCATTTGGGAAGGAGGCGGCCACCTTGGGGTGAACAGTCATCCCTCTGTATCGCAGCGCTCCTCATAATATCGAATACCGAAAACTCCTCATTAGCTTTCATACGAAACAAATCATGTGTCAGCAGCTGCATAAATTCTTAATGGGGCAAATTTGTAAATCTTAAACATACAGAGTCTTCGATCAATACTTGTCCTCGTAAATTTATATTTAGCACCCGTTCATCCATTATTCAAAAAATGCATAACTATGGGCTGCGTTCTTCCACAATGAGGACTTTTTTTAAAAATTTTTTTTATTAACAACCGAAAACAAAACCATTCCTCACACTCAGTTTCGCCTCATGCTGCCCTGTATGTTTTTGCCCCCCCACCACAAACAACATTGCAACCCTTAGCACAATTACAACAGAAAACAAGCCTATAAATCTTTCACCATGTAATTCCCACCATGTAAATGTAACTCTCTTAGGTAGTATTTGAATATAATTTTCTTAAGGTAGACGCTATTCTTATCCTCTTAAAAAAAGCTGTACTCAAGAGGCTAGCTGGGGGAGGTTGGATCCTGAAGCTTTCTCTAAACTTTTAATGATTTCCCTCAAACACCAAGGAGTAGGAATCCATCAAATACTCGAGCAGTGTTTGTACCCAGCTCCCTGAGGATCTTGGGAAATATGTATATATAGAACAAGATGCATGTTGTGTCTGATGAAGCTCAGCACCAAGTGTGCTAATTTTATTGTTGCTGCTATTCTCCCTATGTAAATGGAAAATGCAGCAGCACACAAGCAAGACAGCCGCTGATGAAGACACATCCGAAACTGCAAAATTTTATATTAATGAATAAATCATAAGAGGTCCAACCTAATGTGCTTACATTATGATTTAGTGTAATTCTGAGGGAAGCTGGCAGGTTTTTCCCCCTCTTGGGCACATTACAGATGGCGGGTTATTTTCCTTTGTTTTGTGTGATAAATTAAGTGACAGCTTTTGGCTCGGAGAAAATCATGTCTATTAAAGTATTAGCTTTCAAGTGCAGACCTTTCTCGCACGAAATACATGCGCGAAAGGAAAGAAATGAACGGCAAGACTGCCAGCAGCAAACATAGCTCTGAATTTCGCTTCAAATACTATTTTTTCCAAATGATAATAAAAAATAGAATTTGTTCTGTGGTGGGTTTCGCTCGGGGACTGACAATATTGACTGTCCAATAACAAAGACAGATCTTTCTCATTTGACAATTAGCCTTTGGAGCTGATTAATAGCTCTTTATAAAGTATTTGCTGGAGTGCAATTGTTGGCAGCTCAATATACAAATACAATGTTTGTTCTGCAATGTGGTCAAGGTGAAGATAAAAAAGGTCATTCCTAGTAACAACTGTTGCAGCATATCCATGCATCCATCCATTCATCCATCCTTCATAGTCGTGGCAATCTGGAGGCTATCCTGGAATCGCCAGGCACCAGGCCAGGAGACTATACCCTGTATCAGATGCCAGTCCAATGCCTCATGAAACAGCTAAAGATATTTGTGCAGTCTACAGGGGATGTATTGGTGCAGCGGGTTAAGCTGGTGCCTCACCGCTATCGGGCTGCTTGTGTGATGTGGCGTTGAAGTCCAGCTCAGGGGTGTGTATGTGGAGTTTGCAGGCTCTCCTCCATGTTTGCAACCCTCTAAGGGAAGAAATGTGCTGGAAGAAGACAATGGCAAGCCACTTCTGTTCATCCTTGGCTTGAAAAGCGTGGCAGTGGTCACCTCGGAGTTAATAAGGACACTTTCAGTTCCATGCAGTCTATCAGTGGCACAGTGGGTAGTGCTGGTACCTGGGTTATGCATTTGGGCGAGGGTTTGAATCCAGCTCTGTCTGTGCAATGTTTGTATGTTCTCCCAGTGGTAACATGGGTTTCCTCAGTTCAGTTGTCTTGGTGACGCTAATGTTCTCATTTATCGTGTGTTTATGAGTCTCCTGCAGTGTGCTGGCATCCTATCTATCATAAACCACCATTAATCTGTATTGGATTCTGCACTATTGATAAACAAGAACTGAAAATGAGCAAATGCATGAAGGTATTGGTCGGATACCCAATCCTACCAAAAAGTTTAGAAGATAGCTAATGATGTGTAAAATAAAACCGAGATACATGAAGAATTTCCTACAACTTATTGGTCTAAGCCATTGGAACCTTATTATTGTTCTGTGAATAGTGGGGCACAGTTAGAATTTAGAAGGTAGCCATTCTCGCTCTTTATGGTTGGTAGCTTTTCATGGCCAGCAAGATCAGGTTTTGGTGTCCGAAAGATTGTGGTTTTTCACTCTCATCTACTCACATCTGTTACCCGTTGTCAGGTTTGGTTTCTCTCACACAGTCACCGAATGAGTTTCATTCTTGAGAGACCACAGCATAGAGGATTAAAATCACAAGGTGAAGTCCACCTTAATGTAAACCTGACAAGGATTCAGCTAGCAAAGCAAATCAACTGGAACAAATTAAGGAGTGCCCAACCTGCTCGTTTCCAAGAGTCAGGCAAAATGTGAAGGCTCGGCTCCATTTTCCTTCTACAATTTTACTATTCAGCCTTGTTCAGTAGCACTGCTAGCATTCTTGCCTATTTGCAGTGTGAAAGAGTTCAAGATATCTGTACTTGTTTATTGCAATTTGATGTGTTGTTTGTAGAACAATGGACATTTCAGAGGACTGGATAAGATGTGAACAGTGAGCAGGGTGAAAATCAGTGCTCTTCACTGAGAAACAGGTGCCTGGCACTTGTGCAGTATAGGCAGGGTTAGCTTTGGCCAGGATCAAATTCTACCATGACTCTGGCATCTCTGCTTAAGGTCTCAGACCTTAAGGGGTTAAAAATACAGCTTTCAAGCTGCTAGTCTGAGACCTTAAGCAGAATGCCATCTACAGTCCTTATAATTACATATTTATTATTTTTATACTTCCATTATTATTTCCATTTCTGTTTATTTAACTTTAATTTAATTATAAAATTAAATTAAAAACTATAAAAATAGCTTTCACTATTTAAGGAGGTATTATGCAAAAGTTAAACTAAGCTAAACCTTTTTCGCTGAAAGTTAACATCAATAAATTGACTTCACATTGGCCATTTTGCAACTGGGAAAAATGTATAAACAGCAGATAATGCAATGGTTAGGACACTACATTATAACTTAAAATGTGTTGGTTTAAGCCTCATTCTCTATTATTACGGAGCTGCTCTCTGAATGTGATACTGACGCATGAACTTCAGAGGTAAAAGTGCCCAGTGGCACAAGTGAAGTAAAATCTTGCTTTGCTAGGACCCCAGTGTCCTAGAATTACTTGATTTCTGAATCAATGCTATCCAGTCTCGTGCTTTCATCCGATTAATACTACATTGCTAGTATGAAAGCAGATAAAAATAACGTTCAAGTTAAAACAGCCTTCATGCCCTTGCAGTTTTTTTTTTTTTTTCAAATGAAATGGCACAGTTGTGTCTTTGCTGTTGTGCAAAAGCTTAAGTTTTCTTCCATCTCACATTGTGTGTTTACATTTTGATTCTCCCTCTTATTCTTAGATATTGAATGGTCTCCTCGTATGAGGCTATTAAAGATAATGTTGCTGGTACACACTTTTGTGTCATTGAATGGTCATCAACATGTGCATTAAAGACTCCCTTTCTTTAATAAGACCTTGACACCTTTCATGAGGAGAGTTGGTGAACAGACAAAAAGCCTAAAAACATGAAAAGCACACGTGCTCCATCGTCCAGGTGCCGCTAAAGAGGACCTCCGCAGTATGTTAACATGCATGGTCCACATCTATTCCCACAGTGCAGAAAAGTACTTTTGTTGCTAAGTCTACATATTTCTCAACATTAACTAACAAGAATAGCAACAACCCTCGCAACTCCACTCCTGCTGTGCTGAGTTATCAGCTCTCACTTCTTGAATAACATTTTGCACAAAAATAGACAAAATATGAATATGAACTGAACAGGACATTCCAGGTCTCACTGCCAGCTTTGCTGAAGAAACCAAACTTGGGTGCTGCTTTGTTTTATTCCAGCATGTTGGTGAGCAGGATTGGCACAGCTGTTGTCCACTGTATTCACGTGTGTGCCAGGATTCATTCAAAACTGCAGTCATGTATGTATCAAAGGCTGCAGTGACACTGATGAGGATGAGCACTTGGTTTGTCTAAAAAGAGCCCCTAGCACATGAAACCTCAGCTCCCAATGCACTGGCGTTGCGGAGATGCCAGCCACCCCTATCCATAAATGTCCATGGGTCATGGGTTTTGGAGTGATTCACACCAGCAATACCAGAGTTCCTGAAAAAAGGGGATCAAAACCAAGCTATCACCTACTACACTCATCTAAGAGTCCATGGGAGGGAAGAACAGGCTCTGCTGGATTCAGGCTGCCACCAGGCCATGGTTTAACAAAGCCTGGTGTCACTAGGGGGGTTGCAGTATGAAAATGTGTGTTAAAATCTGCTGAATTCACCGTTGTCCAGTTCAAATTTTATGCCCTAGGTAAGCGGCAATCAATAATAGTACTTTTTGTCACCCATTGACAGCACCACTATATAACAAAAATGAATTAAAATATTCGAGCATTACTGCAGCTGTCAAGCATGGTGTCAGCATCATACTGTATAGTTGTTTGTTAGCAGGAAACTGGGAAACACTGCAGGAGCCAAATAAAAGCAAATCCAGCAGAGATCTGTATTTCAACATCACAAGGGGTAAAGGCACAGTAATATCTGGAGTGGGAGTGCAGTCACAACAGTCACGATCATTTTAAAACAGTATTCACTATGTAATATTCAAGCACAATGTGAAGGCAGTCAAAATGAAAATCGTATTAACTAAAAAAACTGCGTTTTTAATTGTTCTTACAACATTTTCCGACTAAATTGTGTAATTCGGAACTCCCCGTTTGTAATGTGTTGTTATTCTGAAATTTGAGTTTTTTATGTGTCTGTTGCCTCCAAATAGCCAGTTTCCTAGTGTCCATAGCATATGTTCTGGAACATGGGCTAACTTGCATTTATATGCACTGCACAAAAAATACATATATTTAGCAGATCAGTACAATGAATTGCATTGTTAGTTTATTTCAAATTGTTGTCCACACTTTTTTAAAACAAGTGTGATTGCGAAATGTCAGTTGCTGTACAATAAGAGGAAAAAGAGTGTTACAGTGATGTTTTCTTAGTTATAGATAGTAGGTGTTTAACAGAGTATTTGTGACATTTGGGGATATTGGCTGGGGTTTTTTGAAGGGGGTTAAAACAGGTTAAATAAGCTCCCTATTTTTATTTTCCTACTGTTATAAGTGTGGTATTCAGGAATGGATTAGGAGTGTAAACCTAAAAATAAATAAATAGGTGTATTTGGAAACAAAATGACTATTTTGGAATGACTCAGCCAAAGCTTAGGCTTGGATGCTACCAATGTCCAATACCACTGCGAAGGTGTTGGCTTTAGTCCTTTTTGTGTTATGACAAAATATTTTTTCACCACAGATAGGTTAAACACACTGTTTTTGCTGAGAGGGAATGATATTATTCTCACGGATCAGAATTCTGAGATGTAACAGAACAAGAGGGGAGAAAGTGCTGAGAAGAGCATACTTTCCATAGACAGTGTATTTATTTATTTATCGACACAGGTAGTTGTGCCTTACTCTGTTCACTGAAAATGTCAGTAAAATATCATAACATTGTCTTGTAAAGGAGCCCAGATTCTGACCGTGACCTAGCTATATTTGCAGGCGTGGACATGCTCAGCTGAGTCAAGTTTGGCAAAACTGATTCACATGAAAAATTGGGACTACAGCAGCAAAAGAAAATACCAAGTCACTAAACATAATGTAAACTGGGATGCCAAAAAAGGTAGTTAGAAACAAAAATTACATAATAATTTATTTAAAACACTTTGCTACTGCAAAATTTGATTTCATTTTAGCAACTAGTTAGTATTTTCCTTCCTTTTGCTACTACGGTTTAGAAACTGTGTGTCTAAAAAAAGTGTGATCAAATGCACTGTAATTTAAATAAATTCTTAAATTTTTGAAAGAAATATCATCACTATTTATTTTGTCACTTAAATCCTTGGCTTTTCCATACAAGTCAGCATTCATGAAATTCATTGCTGATTACAATGAGATAAGATCATAAGATCTTTGTGAATTTTTGTGACTTGTGCATGCTTTTTAGTTGCTGTCCTTTGATCCCAGGTATGTTAAAAATTTGTGATCAAAACTAAAAAATTAGGTGTTAGCGATTTATGATATCTTCTTTCTTCTCCCACTCACTTATTCTCCCAGTCGCTTTTACCCTGAAACGAAAAAGCAAACATTGTCACCTATGGGGCTGATATTTTTGTTTTCCTCTATCTGCGAGTTGTGCTCGACATATTTCCCATCTCCAAAATGCTGCTGAAGCCTTGCATCGGGGGATTTATTGTCATGGTGTAAATTGTTAAGAGACAGTTTCAAACAGTCAGCCTCAGAGGGTGTTTGAGTGACTTTCTCATAGAGGGGCAAAAATCACACCCTTTATAAAATAATATTAAAAATCAGAAGGACTGCAAGACAATGCATGGTTAAAAGAAGTCTCCTTATGCTGTATTGCTTTCTAAACAGCTAATGAAGAGAGACCGGTAAATCATTGCCATATCCAAGCAAGCAATTGCCCCAAGATTTATTGAGCAGGTATTTGGTAGAAGCATCTGGAAGGGTTTTTACTGTTCAATTGCCCTTTTGTCCAATAAAAACCCTAATAATGTCTAATATACAGTACATTCAAGTGGATGGGTTCATTGAGGAACAACCTGAAAGTAGTGCTTCAAGCTAGCAAGAAATCATTGCATTTGAAAAGGAGCAGTTCTGCTATTACCCTGCCACCATGCACTGGGTCCATCTTGTTCTAAATTTTTTTCTTCTCGAGCTATACTGAAGGGTGTATTCATGAATTCTTTATTCTGAATAGATGCATGCTTGAAATATCTATATTAAAATCATGAAACAGGATAGAGCTGTATGAAGCAAAGAGTGAGAAATGTTAAGCGCAAGTCAACGCACTGTCTGAGATGATTTTGCAGAAGCACGGAAACACTGCGGCACCTGAGGAACGAGGACAACACTGAAATAAAGCCTGTGTTGTCTTTATTGCCTTGGATACAGAAGAGGCATTTCGCGCCAATAAAATCTGGGCAGCTACTTTATCAAAATAAGAAATCCATTCAGGTGTTTTTTCGCAGCAGGTGGAGTCATCCAAAAAGCTTGAGGTTCACCCTCAGGACCAGTTTGACAGATGAATTAAGCCCAAGGATGAAACAAAGGAGCAAAACATGGAGCAGATAAATTTAGATCAGTTCCTGTGAATTTTAAACCCAGCAGTGTGCACTTGGATTAACTACGACTTCACCTTATTTGTACTGGCAAAAGAATTCATTGCTGCTCAGCAGCAACTCCAGGGATGCTGATAGGGACAAATGCCCAGGCATTCAATCTTATGCAAGTCTGGTGGTGGTGACTGCCATGGTTACAAGAGTGCTGCTAATGGTGATAGTTTGAGTATCGCTTTAACAGCGTAATACATCTAAGTGTGTGTAAGATGCTGTAAGTATTACATGCGTAGGGCAGCAGGTAGCACAGTGGTAAGTGCTGTCTCCTGGCAATGAAAGGAGTAGGGTTCAAGTCCTGCTCCATGTCCAATGCTCTTGAACAATGTACTTGCTCTGAAAGGATCAGTTTAAAATGACCTAAAGGTATAAATAGGTTGGCAATTAGAATTAGTATGGTATACAAACCTCACACTGCAAGGTGCCTTGGAAAAAGGCCTCCGTATAACAATGGTCAATAATACAGTATTTACAATAACTGTACAGTAGTCGGTTAGTTGGGAGCTGAAGGCAGAAGCTCCAGATAAGATGTTACCTGTACAAGCATGTGTGTTCCTGTTCCATTCCTTGTGTATCTGTCTATTTGTAATGGATATCTGTATATTCACTACTCACCTGTGTATATAGTAAATCACTGTTATGCCAAAAACCAGAGATGCTCAGGCACTTTAATGTTACACCGCTTTACCCCTATACACCTTAGGACTGTAACAAACACAAGGGTAAATGCCAGCCAAAGTGATTCTGGATGGTAAAGATTAAGTTATGATTAAGATTAGCAGCTGAATACAGAAAGCAGAGCAAGCGTGCAGTTTTTTGCTCTGGAATCTTCTACAGATTTGCAGGTTGGTTACCGAATCTATCTGACTAGCGCCAAAGGCTCAGTTAGATCCTAGGCTGAATTTCAGCGTTTATTATGTGACCTCGTATGTACAGTATGTTGTGTTCATATCTATACCAAAATTAATCATTGCAAACAAAATTCAGAGAGGTTTCTTACACTAGCAAAGCTCATCCCTGTCTTGAACTAAGATGCAAAAATGATTAAGCTGAGGTTCATAAGACAGGATGAGGTGTAGCCAACAGTCTTTGCCAAGAGTGGAGGTTTGGGGTGTCAGGATAACTTGAACTTAAACCTTTTCAGTTTTTCACCAGCAAAATTACGTTGACCGGCAAGTGTAGCTTCCGAATGGAAGTTTAGTTTGAAGAAAGTGTTTTCTTGATATAAAAGAATGTTTGTGTCAAGAACCACCACCAAAGTGTTTCATTGTGGATTTGTACTATAGCGTTCACAGGTAATTCATTTCTTGGCACCGTTGCTATAGGATGAGTGGGACATTTGGAGGCCATTGCAGTGCATCAACTGTAACTTCTTTTCTAGGGAAATGAGATGTTCTGCAGTTGAAGTGAGCTCTGAATGCAAAACAATATGTTATAATAGGGAAAGAGCTTGCCTTGGAGATTGATCGTCATCATCAGCATCATCATAATGCTTTATATTGGCTGTGCAATGAAGGAAACCAAGGATGCAAACAGCTCTCTTAAAGGAAACAGACTGTATTTGCAACATGCTGGAGTGAGCTTGTACTTACTATTTTGTTTTAATTTGTTTTGCTTAGTTTTTCTGCATTTGTTCACTTTCTGTGTGTGGGAACCTTGGTGAAAGTTTCACCTACAGTATGTTTCCCCTGTGAAATGCATGAAAAGCAAAGGTGGGAACTCCATCCACACTGCAAAAACTAAACTGTGGCATATAAGCTCATATTAATGTATGCCATCAGCTTCAGTTGGTTGGAATCTATTGTCGAATCTGTCATAATGTTGTACAAATTCAAATATATTTATTGATTGTTTTGTCCACTTATCAAGCATTAAAAGTGCATTTCTTATTTTTTCAGCGCAGTTACACATCGGATAGCTCTGTCATCACACAGTGACTGGATGGTGCGAGAGGCCATGAGTTCTATCCCCACTCAGTCTGTGTTTCGCATGGGTTTCCTCCCACAGTCCAAAGACATGTGTTTCAGATAAATTAATCATTCTAATTTGCCCATACTGTGTCTCTGCGTGTCCTGTATTAATCTGTTGTATAGTTGGGTGAATGAATGTTCTTAGAGCATTTATTTAGCAGTGAGCACCACATTGAAGAAAAGGTGTCAGGAAAATACTACATAGTATTCATTGTGAGGGACTTTGGAGAGGAATGTCAGGTAAATTATGAATTTCACATGGTCAAGCAAAGGCTCAGTGAAAAAAAAATTAAAATAGCAACAAGCCAGTATAGTGAGCTATGGCAAGGAAATGTGTACGATGCAATATATACAATTATATGGGATGAGTGGTGTTTAAAAGAAAGAATTCAGGAGCAAGTGCAGTTCGTTGCAGAGGCACAAAGAATATCTGCAAACAGCAAAAATTGGAAGTGTTTCTATACAAAGACATGTCCCATGATAGCTAATATTATTATAAAAATAACTGCAATAATTTTTTTTTTTTATATTTGTTCACAATAACCTGTTTTGATTCTTCTTAAATCATCAGTATAGAGATTTGTAGAGAACAAAGTCTCTTTATGCTTTTGCACATGCGGTACTGACAAGACAAATTAAGCTTCAGGTCATGTTTTCCATTAACTGGGCTGGTAAAGAGGATTGGATTTTTTAAATTGCTGAACATTTTATTATCTGCCATTTAGTAGAATATCCATCCATACTTGACATTGATTCTGTGTATACGTTATTGTCAAGTCTTAAATGTTGGCAAATTAATATGATCTCATATTCTTTAATATATCTTGCTTTTCAGGCAGTGCCTCTTCACAAATTTTTACCAAATGTGGGTACAGGAAGGTGTTGCACAGTCCAGAACATCTGCAAAGCCTCAAAGCTTTTTGCAGACTTCAAATCTTGCTCTACTCCGCTTCCAACTGAATGATTGATCTTCGAGGGACATCAGGAGGGGGCTGATAAATGAGAAAGGACCTTCTGTGTGGTTGCACTGAGCCAGGCAGAAGTTCCTCAGAATGAGGTAGGGGGTCTGCTTTCTATTTCAATAATGCAAAGTGATCCTAGTCAAGGCACAGGGCCCTGCTTTGAACATGGAAACATTGAAAACAATGCACATTTATTTTCATATACTTAAAATTAAAAGTCTTAATCCTGGGCAGAACAATTCTGGGTCCAATATTATATTGCCCACAAATGCTGGATCATCTCAGGATGGCACAGCACCTCGCAAGATATCAAAAAATACCTTGAAAGATTTGCATTGTCAGTACTGTATGTGAAAGCAAATACATTTTACCATAAGCTGGAAAGGATAGTATGGTGGCACAGTTTTAGAGTTCCTGGACTATTATGCTGTGGGTTCAAATTCAGCCAATTCAGGTTCGCTGGTTTCTTCTCACAGTCCCAAGACATGTGTTTCAGGTTCATCCATCACTCTAAACTGTATGTAGTCTGTAACTGGGTACATAAGTGGCCACACTGTGATGGACTGGTGTCCAATTTAGGGGTTGTTTCATAGCCCAATGTCCAATAATTCCAGACCAACATGATCTTGACAAGGAAACAGCACTTACTGGATGAATGGATGGAGAAGGAATTGTTTGGATTCCTTATCATTTGTATTAGTGATTTAGTGCCTCAGATAATTTAAAGATGTGCCCTAGTGCCCAGTGTGTTCAGTCCAGATGTGTTCTGGTCTACCTAGTTGTCAGGTTTCAGGGGGACCGAAAAATGACCAATAGTGCTCAAATTATATACAGTTATATAAAACTAATTGGGAGGAAAATTTAGGCTTTCTTAAATTTTATGTGGCCGCAGTCTTCCTTTGTTACAGTTTTGGGAACTCCCATACATATATACTGTATATATATTCAGAATCATCTCACTCCACTGAGACGATAGAATGCTTTTTTTTTTTTTTTTTTTTGCTTTTTCCTTGTATTATAAAAATTCAGAAGACTTTAGAGCATTTTTTAGTGCTAAACCACCATAAATACTCTTTTCTGACTTTCTCCTTTATAAATATGTAGTGCGAGCTTTTACAGTATAAGGTACATGAAGCAAATGCTATCGTTTGATGTTTGAGGACAAGTCTTGTTTAGCTGCTCTAAAACAACATTTAGACTGTGGCTTGAATAATTACGCAGAACGGAATAATTATTTTTTATTAAAATAAAACTTCAAAGCAACACGGACACTTATTTACATTTTAAACAGTTGCACTGTTTTGTGGCAGGAAATGCATTTACAGTTGGCAGTCCTAATCGTCTCGCTTCTTTGATTCTTCTAAAAGATATTGAAAGTATACCGGAAGCCTCGTAAAATATCGGTGTTTTTAAAGACCAACTTCAGCAGAAGTTCAGCAGGCATGTAAATAATAAAAGTTCCTTTTGATTTCTTGCCATATGCAATAAGTTATTGCTCAAACCTCAGTAACGTGTTGCTTTAATGTGAGATTGTGCAGAAGATGATGGAACTGATTTTGTGCTTTTTTCCATGTACTGGTTCTCCGCACAAGCTGGAGCTCTTTGGATCAATAGACTCTGGTTCTTATGTTGGGTCTAGATTTGCTTTTTTTCTTTTCCCATATTCAAAAACTGCTAGACTACTAGTATATGGATTTGAAGATATCCTAATAGTGTATTCATCTCTATTACTTCTGCTCTAACAGTTTAACTGAAACAATGGCAGCGATAGGCTTACAAAACAGGAATCACCCATTAAAGTTGTTGAAAATGTGTTTTACTCCAGAAACAAATGTTCACACATGACTTATAAGTATGACCATTTTGCCAGCATACAGTGTCTCCTCACCTGCCCGGCTAGCTCAGTTGGTAGAGCATGTGACTTATAATCTCAGGGTTGTGTGGGTTCAAGCCCTACATTGGGTGTTGATGCAAATCTAGCCACAAGGGGTGCACTTCTGTGCTAGTCCCAAGCCCGGACAAAATGGAGGGTTGCATCAGAAAGGGCATCCGGCGTAAAAATCTGCCAAACCAAATATGCAGACAAGCCAATCCACTGTGGCTCATTAGCTGAAAGTTGGTATAGTGTCTCCTCACCTGTGATCTTAGAGATAAAGAGGTACAAATCAAGACAGAGCTGTAACAGCCCAGCATCAGGATATGTGTTGGTGTCGATTCCCTGTTTTCCTAGGAGGCCTCTGGGCACTCCAGATTGACATCACCTGTGCCCATGGGCATCCATCCTGTGAGTATAAAGGACCCCACACAAGAAGAAGAAGAGTTGGAGGAATGTGGTTTCCAGTAGGTTTGGGCCTTAAAATTAATACTGTGATTTGTTCCCATTGGTGTGTTCTTGGATTTTTTTGTATGGTTTGTACAGAGAGGGTGGTGTCCTGTTCTTATTTGTGCATTTTGTTAGGTGGTTTGGATCAGTGTAGTCAGTCAGGCCAAGAAGACTTTGTTTTGGCTTTACTTCCTTCTTCCCGGGCTTAAGATAAACAGTTGATCTTTGGTTCACACCCATTACAATAGTTTGTTTTCAGTTGTGACACTTTTGAGCACTTCACTATTATATGTAAATACCCACTATAAATTGCTAACCTTTCTCACAACAAAGCCCTTCCTCAAATACCCCTTGCTTTGGTTCCCGGTGCGTTATCTGGGCGATAAACTGTTTTTCCCAATTTACGTGCGGGCCCTTTGACCCCTAGACTTTATGGAGCCTGACTAAAAGGGTCGTAACACAGAAAATATGCGATCAATGCTTAGAATAAGTAAAAATATCCAGCACAAATGAGAAATGTTACTTAAATGAAAATGGTATTTTTGCAATGGAAAAAGTAGGGCTTGCATTCATGCTGCTCTCTCGATCTGACTGTTAGTATGCTGGGTCTTTTCCATTGTTCTCATTTCAGGCACCGCAAATGTGAAGTGATTGTGAGCTTGGGGAAACCGGCATCGAAGGTAGCTTTACAAACCCTGGGTGACCGAAGATTAATAAAAGCTGGTTACAAAGAGATCCCAGCTTGAAAACAAATAATGGCGAATTAAGTGAACGGCCTTGAGAAAAGCTGCATCATTAATCTTCCCACGCGACTGCTGGCTGAAATCACTCGCTTTCCCCTTCCTCTGAAAACTGGCGTTCTTCTGAGGAAAGCACCTTGAAAACCAGCAGGGAATCTCAGCAGCTTGGGCGAAATGAGAGAAACCCTATAAACAGCTCCCGTTATGAAGCTGGTTGCTTTAAATTTAATTTTCCTCTAAACATTAACCCAAATGTGTAAAGGAAAAAAAAGCATTTAAAGACAAGGTGAATACTATCAGAAGAGGGAGCGCATGGCTATATAAGAAAATGAAGGAGATGTAAAAGCCAAAGGGGCTAAAAGAGACTGAAAGACAGACTCAATCCCTCAAGGTCAAAGTGTAGTTCCCCCCTTGGAAGATCATTCGTTTGTGTACATTGACTACCTGCGCTGTACTTGTTTCATAAAACCTCAGTCGTATTTTATTTAAACACAGCGAAACTGGCATGTTTTCGCTCTGTTCCTTTTATTTGTTTAGCCAGGGACTTAATGATTATGTATTAGAAAAGCCAAATGGCTGATGAAGGTACAACTTTTACAGGCTGAAGAACGCAGGATGTGGGGAATACAGCAGGAAGTCAGAGCAGAAGGAAGCAGGTCAAAACAGGGGAGAAAATGAGAGCTGATGTGATTACTTTCCAACAAAATAAGCTCAAACACACAAGAAAAAGTACCTGCAGGTGGTGGTGAGGAGGTGGGGTGAAAAGGGATGGGGGCTTTGCACCTGACAGCCCTGCTTGCAGCTTTCACCGGGTTCCGTGTGCAACATCCAATTATGTCTGACAGGTGAGGACCCCAAGCAGTGCTGTACAATCTTTTCCCGGCACCACCAAACGTATGTTTTTAATACGTACTGGCCGATCTGTGCTACCACCAGCTTTGGTTCCTAGTGATGTTTTACAGGAAAATAAGCAAATAACATCCATTTAAATGTTTTATTGGACCATGAAATTAATATCAAGTGCCGATCGTGCTGTGACCTGACTCCAGCAATTCAATTAAATTTCAGAACCCACTGAGCCTCTAGCCTGGCTTTTTGTACACATATTCCAGATCTTCAACAGACTGTGGATTATATACATAGACTTTCATATCACACATTGACTCACCCTCCCACCTCCTGTCTTTCCACCATCCCTGCTGACACCTCATCCAATTAAAATAATTTTTCCACATTAGATTTAAGGTAGTGTAAATCGGGTGCAGGCGGTCCCACAAATGAAACAGGTAAAGGACAGTTATCTCGGCCTCACAGTGAACTCAGACTTTGCTAAGGCAATTAATAAAAATCCATTGACGCTAAACCAAAGCCGCAGCAGGAAATGTCACTTTTTTTCAAAATGCCAAACTTTAAAAGGCCAAATTGAATTTAAAAGCATTTCACAATATAACCAGTCTTAAATGATGTGATTTGGCCTTTGGAGCAAATTTTTTTTAGCGTTAGATAGTCTTGACCGTTTCTGGCTAATAAGGAATTGTTTGCAACCTTTTGTTTCTGTGCGGCTTCATCGCTGCTCCTTCTCTTTCCAAGCTTTAGACATAATTGATCAGGTGAACCTTGGATTAAAAACCTTATTTCACTTAACTTTGTGTTAACTGAAAGTATTGAAATACATATTCTTTTGGCCTTTAAGCATGAGTTGTTATCGTTGATTTAAAAAAAAAAAAATTCACCGAAAACATTCAGGAAGACCATTTTAAACATTGTGCAAATATTACTATGGGGTATAATTTACTATTTTTTATTTATTAAGTACATTAAGTTTGAATTTAACGAAATTGTGTAGTAAAACACCAATAAAGACCAACAAGTGAAAAAAAATATAAGCTGTCAATTTACCCATAAAAGATGGTAAAGGTTGTTATGTGGTTAGAAGACCAATTTTCCCTATTCAGGTGCTTAAACGTTAAAAATTAAGTAATACCCCAAAACCCTAAATATTTACAAAAAAAATTTAAAAGTTATCTTTAATCATGTTAATTCACTTTTACAATTACCGTTTTTATGAATGTTGAATGTAGTGAGACAGTTTCTCAAATACAGTGCTGTACTGTAAAAAAAACAATACTTTCATCGGAAACATCTGATGTAACAAAAACACTATAATATATCCGCAATCGCTAGCTCCACTTCGTCATTTCTGTGGATAATTGATGCTAGTGGATAAGTGACGCCACCTACTGATGTTATACGGTGTCTGACCTTTCTAGGTGTGGTCTTCAAATGTAACATGACCTCATCTTGTTTTTAGATGTAATTCCAGAAAAAAATACTGTCTGATATTCTGGCCAGTATATTATTTTAGTTTTAATTATTTTTGAAAATAGCAGTAATTTCATTTTAATATTTTAATGTTTGGCTACTCTACCCACCTCTGTTGGGAGCTTGTACAGTCTTCATACAGTCATGAGGTTTGATTTCTTCTCAAGGTTATACTGGCTTCACTGTGTACCCCAGAATTTCTTGCATTGGTTCATCCTACACAGTTCTTACCATGATATGGAATTATTTATTAAACAGACTGTTCACCTGGCAGCATCCATTTGTGCCTGGTAGAGCGACAGATTGTTGAAGTCCTAATACTTCTGCTGGCAACTGTGGTGAAACACCACCAGCTGGTGTGTGGGATCATCACACAGCAGAAAGTAAATACCTGTACAATGCATTGTTTCCACTGTATTCACTACACTTCAACATTGAAGAAGAATATGTTTAAAAACTAGCAATACCATTGCTTTTATTAATCCTTATTAATTGAGCATGGTATTGAGTTTCCACTTTCATTTAACAGTGTAGGCCAATAGAGGAGAAATGTACTTGCATACAAGGCTGGAGTCAGTAAAGAGGAATCTTCTAGACTGTTTGCTTAATTTCCATTTTTATGGCATATAATATGACATGCTTTTACAAACACCTTCTGGAACATTTCCCTGGTTCTTCATAAGCAACATAAATTACAGTTTGATAGAACACGCTGAGGAGCCTGTGCGACTCTCATGGAGGTGTGACCTAAAGCATCATTTCACACTTTCACATGTGGGAATGTGTGTGGAACCACCCGGAAAGAGCGCGACGAGGCGGCACAGAACTGCGATGCCGAAAAAACACGTTGAAAATTGCGGCGGCTCACTCCCAATGAGGGGGGATAAATTGTCACTGGGTGCAGCATCACTTTCTAGTTCACCTAAGGTTTTTGGTTTCATCACTAGTGACATGAACCTGAGAAACACTAAATTGGTTTGGCACACACGCCATAGGGAAAGCCAGGCCACACTGGTAATGATAAGAAATAACCTGAAAATGAGTATTAATAAAGTTCTGTAAGAAAGATAGTGCTGACGAACTTTTATGAATGTTAGTTTTCTACTTTTAAAATCATATTGCCAGTACATGTTTTCTATGTTAAAAAACCGTTTCACCATGCTGGTTCCAAGGGGGAAGCATGTCAAGTCTTCTGTAGTCTTTCTACAATCTATTTTGGCTGCTGCTGTTGCTGCTGGGGCAAACACAATTGGAACAAAAGCTTTTGAATGCTATTTCCCAACTGGATCACCTGAACTGGAAAGATCTGTGCAGGTCATGTTGTGACTGTCAGGAGTACTCAAAAGGTGTCAGCATTAAAACGGCAATGTCACCCTTCGTTCCTCATTGAAAAATAAGGCTAATGTGTGTTATTCTAGTGCAACGTGTTGACGGCACACAGTACAACCAAGGTTTCAAGGTTTATTCGTCATGAGTGTACTAACACAGAATAGCAGTGTTGTCACCATGAAAAGTTTTGTTTCCAGGCATCCTCAGCAAATAAATATGTAATAAGTTATAGGAAAATTTAATAATAAATAATGAAATTAAGAAAAAGGAAAATAAATAAATAAGGAATAAGACATAAAAATACACATAGAGGTCAGAATTAGGGGTTAGTAAGCAGGACACATAAAAGTTAGAAGTTAGTAAACAGAGATAGCAGACAAAACAGGTAGTAGCAGACAAAAAAACAAACAACAGCAGCCAAACCAACAACCACACAAGCGACAGAGGTATACAATGCAAAAAAAACACAGGCATACAGACAGACAGACACCGATCGACTTTTTCCGCTGTCCAAGGGAGGGGTCAGTGGTTTAACGGTCTTATGGTGTGGGGGAAAAAACTGTCCCGGAACCTGCTTGCCCTCGTCCGGATGCTTCTAAAGTGTTTTCTGGACGACAGCAAGGAGAATAGTTTGTGGCTGGGGTGACTGTGGTCCCTCAGTCTGTCGTGATGGTTGCGAATGAAAAATGGCAGGGTTTACAGGCGGCTGCTCTTTAGGTTCAGTTGCGGAAAACAAAGGTAATGAATATTTGAGGCAATGGACTCGATTATTTATTCACTGTTTATGTAGGCACCATAATAAGTTTTTCAGTGCAGAATTTCAAAAATCTCTCAGGGCTACATTTCAATGCTAAGACACGTGCGAGGCCAAGGCACGGCGTGATTCGGAAAATAAAATGCACTTGTTTGCTGGGGGTGCCTTTGGATTTTATTGTTCCATTTCGCAGGACCAAATCTGCACCGGCGCCGTTCGGGCCGCTTTCTGTGACCGCCACAAACGGCGGTCTCACCTAATCTCTTTGGCAAGGTTATGCAGCTTGTGATGTGCTAGTTATAGGGCTTCTTTCTTGACACATTCCTTTGTTTTATGACAGGGGTAGCAACCTCGTGTTGAAAAAGCAATTTCCCACTGCAAAGCTGATAGCGTGTAATTGGAAATCTCACTTGACAAGTCGCTTATTAGAAAAATAAGGGTGTAAGCGTTACAGCAACTGAGGCAAATAGAGAGGATCTCATATGTGAACGCAACTGTTGACTGACTCATACAACTTTGAAGCCTAATTTCATTTTCAGCTGTTGCTCTCCTACAAGCTCTCCAGATACTTCATATTCAGAACGACTGTTATGCCCCGAGTCTATTTGAGTCACAGCATAAAGTCAGAAATCACATTTTATAGACGAACCATACATCTCAATTAGAAGAAAAGTAATGCAAGTATTTGAAATGAGCATATAAAGCCAGCCTAAAATTGCTATATTTTTAAGATCCACTGGCTTGTCATCTTTAATACTGCATTTTGTTGCCTTCGTTGTCATTGCAATCTTTGGTTTTATAAAAGAACCCCCAAACAAAGCAGGGAGCTGAGTTTCGTATGCACTGCGGATGAAATTTCTTCCAAAAATTGGTTTGACGCTGAAAAGTTGCTGTGTCCGAGTTGCAGTCATTCAGACCGATTCCCGTACATACGGTGAGCAGCTCCGATACCCTTAAAATCAGGAGTGACTACTTTTAAAGGCAGCATGACGGAGTAGTGGTTACATGAGCCATTTGGGAAGGGTGCGAATTAGAACTAAAAAACAGATCTGTATAAAATGCTCCACATGATGTTTATGGAAGGTTTGCAGCTGCTAGTAAACAACATTTTCAAGGTTGATCATTGCCAACCGTCTTTCTCGGCTTCTGCAAGGGATGCTGCAGTTCAATACCAAGCCTTAAAGAGAATTGAGATTGAGTGTTTTATAAGATTCCAGTCTCATTAAACTCATGCCTTATGTGAGTGCAGTCCCTGAACAAAAGTCCCCCTAAGTATTCTGATATTTAGTATTATACTCACATCAGTAGCTGTTCCCTTTTGTAACAATATCTTTAGCGGCAGAATTTTCCTGAAGATTTTTAATTCCACCCCAACTCTAACCAACCAGGGAAATAAATACAACATATGATGTGATACTGAATCACTGCCATTGGCTCGGTTCTGTGGCAAAAGGTCAGTGACTGTCGGAGCCCGTGGGGTGAAACACATTTCAGTTGAACTGCCAGCTGGACTTTACATAACCATCGAGGAAGCATCAAGCGCGGCAGTGATGTCTCACAAATGTCTCTGAAAAAGCGTGTTGGCGTTTTTTTTTTAGGGACAAAATGTGTTCGGCGGTAAGGAAAATTTACACCGTGTTAAAGATGCCTTTTGCAACTTTGCTTCTTTTTAAGCCCACTGCTCTG
The DNA here is from genome assembly GCA_018136845.1 of Heterotis niloticus. Lineage (NCBI taxonomy): Eukaryota > Metazoa > Chordata > Actinopteri > Osteoglossiformes > Osteoglossidae > Heterotis > Heterotis niloticus. The sequence goes on from CM030891.1 coordinate 24,472,028, forward strand.
CTCAGGAATGGAGCTGCGGGTAGGCCGTCTCCATCGGGCGCTCGTGACAGAGGAAGGTCGCTGTCCAAGATGCTGCACGTCCATGTCCACGACGGTTTTCACAGAGGGAAGGCAACCTCGGTATTTTCATTCTACCGAGCACTGCTTCTTCTCTTGTGGAATCGGTGCTGTTTTTAGACATTTACCTTAAACTTTCAGCAGATTTCAGCAAATATGTAAAAAGAAAAACTGGCTTTGTATATGGATTAAATGCTGAGATAGGTGTACGTTCACGGCGAAAGCTTCGCTTTTTCATCTTTCCCACAGATTCTACAGTATCTTTCAATCCAATTAAACCCGTGAAAACATTTTTAAAACCTGTGCAACTTGATTTTCATGCCTCTGGTGTATTTTTTTATTTTAACCCTCATTGGTGCATATGAAGTGTATAAGTTTGTAGATATAATGGTGTAATTATGACCGAAAATGAATTTTTCGTTGTACGCACAAACAATATTTATCATATCGATTTAGGAATCGAGCAGTTAGAACTGCTACAGCATTTACATGGTGCACAGTACCGAATAAAACAGCCTGAAACTACCCTTTTTCTTCAGACAAGGAGTGACAGAATTTTTCTGAGCTTTTTTATTTTTATGTCCTTGGCCAACACCACAGGCATGGTAAACAATGTCATAAATGTCTACCCTTATTTTTCTGCAATACACAGCAGGACATATTTCCTTGCAGCAACCTTTTGCTTCGACAACAGAGTATACCAGGTCTTTTTAATTTATAGCAAGTTTCAAAAGCCGGCACGTAGAATGTTTTTCCTGTCAATCGCATCAAAAGCACGAGGTTTGTCCGCAACATGAGCAAGCCACGCATAAACAGAAATAAATGTACACTAAATTTCTGTTTGGCGCCTGTGAATTGAATAAACAGGTGTAAGGTTCATGCTATGCTGTTACGGAGAAACTATGCTGAGACTCAGCACAGAAATCTCAAGCCAGATCTGAGAGTCTAAAACACAAGTCTCAGAAATGCTGTCGGTGCACTAAGGTGTGCATCAGACAGCTTTCCGTCAAAATCGTACGTTTGCCTGATGCAGAGGGCCAGACCTGCTGTTTTCCTAGAACGTCCAAAGTTATAGTTTTCAGTAGAAGTTGTCCTTCGTGTCTCTTAATTTTTAAATATATTACAAAAATAATAAAATACTGATCCCGCTGTGATTGCTTTGCTATCGCTGCCATTACTGTTTCTAGACACATATTTTATGATAACATTGCTTTAAGACCAGCATAAAAGATGGACATCCTTAAAATGCAGATGAGAGTGTTTGTTATGAAATGGTGAGAGCAAATGATAAAGCTGAACAGCAGTTCTATGGATTTATTTAGGCTTAGGCAAATTAGATGGTCTGCATTGTCCAGAAAAATTCTCTGCTTCTATTTAAAACTCGAGTGCTGCTGGGGAAAACACTTCTGAAAGTATAAAAGGGCATTTTCAACCTGCATGATGACACAATTGCTTCACAAATGCACTTTTTGAGATCCCTTGGGTAAACAAACACATTTTCAGGGGTATTTTGTGTCACGTTTTTTTTTTTTTTTCTCCCCCCACTCCTACCTTACAGTGAACATAGAGGGAAGATTTCCCAGCAGAATGAACTGCAGCGAACCTCACTAGAAGAGCTTGTCCTGTCTCGCCGTGTTCTGCATACTTTCTTGCCCTTTGCTTCAGTATTCGCTGAAGTAGAGGGAAGGGCTGTCTGTCTTTCTCTCCCAGGGGGTAGAAAGAGGAAAATTTCTTCTTGGGCTGTAGGTCATGACCCAGAGGCAGCTCCTTTAGATGCAAAAGATGCAAACTTCTGCAGGTGTCAAAGACCTGCCTAAATTTACCTTTCATGATTTTTGATGTTTTGCTACTTTTTTGCTGCCATCTTGTTTCTTATTCTTTGTTCTCTGCTGGTTTTTGTAGTAAATACACAGATAATGGATTGGTGTCTATTTTGAGACTAAAAACAATGAGTCTCTGCCAGACTACATTATTCAGACACCAGAGAGGATCTTTGGAGTGAAATGACCAAATTCCAGGACCACTAAATCTGCAAAATCAGAAAGCATGCCGACCCTTTCTGCCTCGGCCATCACGTTTTTATAGCCTCCCTTCTGGGAAGCAGCAGAGGATAAATGGGGCTCAACAATGAGGAAAAGGGTTTATCCTCTTGCTTGTTACACCAATTTGCAGCTGGTGCTGATACTATTTTCAGGCCTGTACTTTTATTGCTTAGATACACATGTAAGTATTTTTGCAAATAATCGCAGTGTCTGTACAACATCTGTGATAGTCAAAGTGATAAAAATTTTTAAATGTTGTGTCTGAAGGATGAGGCACCATGCAATTTTTTTTTTTTTATTTTATGAAAATGTACATATGTATGTGCTGTCCTTACTTTACTACTTTGGAACATATAACAAGAAATTCCATTCATCCATTGTTTTTAACTACTTGGGCAGGGTCTTGGCAGTCTGGAGCCTGTCCTAGAATCACTAGGCACCAGGCAATGAAACCACACCAGTCTATACACGCACACGCACACACACGCACACACACACACACACACACACCCAAACAACCCAGGCACTATAAGAAAGTAGCAAGCACTTGCTGGGCCACTGTGCTGCCCTTTTTTAGGCTACAGTAAATTGATTTATTTAGCAATTTTTTTTTCTCCAAGCCAGCATGTAACAGTACAGAATAATTGAATAAACAGTTTATTTCTTAGAAGCATGTTTTTTTGCTTTTTTTAATGTTCCTGAGGGGTTCTTCAAAACTTTGAAACTCCTGTGGCAACTGCATATGTGATTTTTTCCTTGGATTCAGCTTTACCAGTGTACAGGATCTCGATATTACTCTGGCCTGCCAGTCAGCTTCAGCAGATTAAAAATATTCACCTTTTTTGTGACCGTAGGTGATATTTTGAAATTGCTTTGGAAAGATTTGTTTTCTGACTGACTGGCTGACTGACTGACTGACTGACTGACTGACTGGAAAGATCTTTTTAAAACCTGCTTACCTTTGAGACATTTCAGCTGCAAATACAGATCAGGCTGGACAAAAGAGGGCAGATCCAAGTTATTCCATTACACTTGCAGTGAAGGATTTTGTTAAGTCAAAGTTGCTGTATTCTCATTTGAATATGTAGGCTTGTGTTACAACACTGTTGGTGTTATTTACATTTTTAACTCTGGTGTCAACTAACTTACCATTGAAAATGGAGATGTTTTGATTTACCTCATTTTATTTCATTCCGGCGTATTCGGATGAGTGTAGAAGAAGAACAATCTGTATTCAAAAGCTTTCTTGAAAACCCCACTTTTTCCATTACTGGAAGCCTTTTCTTAACAAATATATGGTGTTTCCAAATATTCCAAATACTGCTGGCATCTGAGCCACCTTCTTTCAGCAAGGAAAGAATACCTGTCATTTATTTCACGCATACAGGTACACACTTGAGAAAGCTATCTAAAGAAAATATCCAGGAGAAAAATATTTCAAGTTTATGCCAGCTACTTAAATTAAAAAATGTTTCCAGTTATAACTTCAGATTTTCAGTGCACTTATCCTGAACCTCATTCAACAGTTAACATTTCATGAAGTTTCATTTTTAGTCAGTTTAAATGAGTTTATTAATCTGTGCTTGAAACTAAAACGTTTTGCTAACAAGACAAATCCCTCAGTTTTTCCATTAATGTGGATTTGCTGTTATCACATGAAATCATAGCGAGCACAAAGAAAACAAAAACTTGAGATGAACATGCGATCTGGCAAGGGCTGCAAGTGCCAGATTGAAGTCTACGTCAGGAAACAAGTGTTTTTTTGGGTTTGGTACAAACTGGAGCTTGGTGAAGGCGCATGCTGGGCATCATTTTGTTGCTACTCTAGTTGAACGATGACATGGTAAATCAGCCATGAGGGAACATGTTCATTCCCCTGGCCCCCTCTCTGTAACCCTGCAAAGAAGAGTTTTATTGTTAGACCACCTGTGTTGATTGAAGCCCCATCCAGAATTCCTCCATTCCATGCTTTGTCTTACATGCGAGATCCAGGAGCTTCTCTGGTTGCTAGGACTCTCCAAACAGCTTCTCTTCTCCAGTAGGTAGTATTCTCTCAAGACCTCCTCCAATATCTAATACTCCTCCACAAGCTCTTCCAATGCCTGATTCTTCCACAAAACTTCCCAGTTGCCAAGTATCCATCCAGTATCCATCACCCCTGCATGAACTCCTCCAGCATCCACCACCACCCCGATGAAGCTCTTCATCACATGAATCTGGTTTGTTGGATCTCAAGTGCAATGGGAGAAAAGCTGTGCCCTAAATTGTGCTGAGGTTTCACTGTTGAAACCTGTCAGCTAATATTATAAAATGAGCCATACTGTTCAGAAAAATTGTTTAGAAAACCAATAATTGACAGCAGCCAGAGTCCTGTCAGTTTTTCCGAGTACTGAATTTACACTGCAGATCTCACATAATGACTATACTGCATATGCGAACTTGGAAGGAACCCTTTCAAAATGGGGGAAAAAGAAATTAATAGGCTTTTTTACTCCGAGGCTTTAAGGTAGTTACAAACACCAACCAAACAGAATTATTTAAACATTTTTTTTTTTTACAAAACCACACAGGAGATGACTTGTTGCATGCCTCCTTGATAAATACAATGGTGTATTTAAAAGTCATGGTCTGCTTGGAATTTTTCTAGATCCTTCTTCTGAAGTTTTTTCTTTTAACATTTAAAAGGGGGGACTCGCTCGGTTTTGCCGGATGAGCCACCATTGTGAGCTAAAAGCTCAGATCTCAGGTGTTTAGGCACACCAGGCTGCTGCCCAGCAGATGGACCCACCATGGGATGAGATTAGTCATGAGGGATGTGTTTTTGCCAGTGACACAGTTAAGCGGCTCCTCCATATGGTACCCAGTTTGCTGGGAATTAGTCACTGGTCACACATAGCAGAGGGCAGCAGCTCATCGCCATCACCAGGCTGTACTCACAGACTGTCATTTTTTGTTTTTTTAATTTGCCGGTTTCAAGCCGATGCGTGAACGTGCCATTGAAAACGGGTTAACCCAAACAGCTGACCTGTGGCACCTGGGGATAAAACTTACCATCGTGCTCTATTGGTCGCTCTGAGGTTGTGAATGAGCAACAACATGCAGACTTCTTTTTTTTTTTGCATATATAATAAAAGTGTTTGTGCTTGTGCTTGATCACAGTGTTGTATTAATTTGAAAGACTGTATGGGCATTTAAAATAGACATCATTTAGAGACTTTAAGTTTCCACCACTCCTGGACAAAGCATAGTAGTATTAGTAGCATGAGTAGAAGCAACCTTTATTTAGCTGCTGCCTTTGCCCAAGACAACATACAATATTATTTTTATACAAAAGCTTGTTAAAATTACTCATTTAGACAGCAGCGTACTTTCACTGGAGGAGTTCCATGTAAGCGCTTTCCTCAAGGGTGCTGTATGTCAGGGGGGTTCCACCTTGAAGTTAACAGGCCTCAGCACTATGCTACCGGATGGGGAAAAAATGTCCATTGCCGTGTTCCTCCTTTTAAATAGCAAAAATCAATGATAAACAAGCCAGGCAGGCGGTGAACAGTCGTGGCTAGAGATGCCATTATTCTCCTTTTAGCCTGAGTGGGACTCAGTGCGAATGTATGATCGCAATGTAATGGTGCAAAGTATTAAAAACGTGCTTGTAGCCTTGATGGTGTACTTAATAGCATTTGCATTTTTACTGAGTTTAAAACTTGGAATTACTATGGGTGGTTTCTGTTTGTATGTTGCTGAAATATTTGAGTGTATTAATGTTTCTTCTAAAGAAGAAAGGGCTGTGAGAGGGAAAGCAAATTAAAAAAAGAAATTACCAGTTGTTCATTTGACCACGGACATAGAAACTCCATCAACAGGGCCATTTTCACATGCACTGCTGGAGTGTTTTCTGACAGTGACTGTCGTGAAAGTAATGTGAATGCCACTGGATAATTTAGAGACCTATTAATCCTTCCTCCCAAATGCAACCATGCAAGATCCAGTGCTTGTCAAGTTCTTGAAAGTGGACCTCACTCCTCTTAAATGTCCTGAAACAGTGATAAATGGTTAGGCTAGCCAGGCAGCGTGAAAGAACGGTCGTGACGGAAGATTGTTCTGTTTTTAGCCTGAGTGGGAGAACAGGCTGTATGGTACCATCTTCTATGAGGATTTTTAAAAATTATTAAAGGCTTCCCCTTTTTTGCAGCTGGTACTGTAAAAAATAAGTAATAAAGTGCAAGAATGCATTATGTGCATTGCATGTAAACCCACTTTTGTTTATTTGCTGTTTGTCAATAGACTTTTGTCTGTAGAGTCACTTTCACTTTCACATCATTCTCAATAGAAGTTCAATAATGCAGATGGCCCTTGCTCACTGTTCTGTAAAACACTATGATATAATGAAATAAAAATAGGTTGTTTGTGAAATTTTTGCCGCAAAATTTTTATTAACATTATAATTAAAACTAAATTAAATTAAAACTCGCATCTCCAGTCCTCAGTAACAGCAGATAAAAGTTGTAAACATCGTGGAAGCAAGTGGAGTAGAGGCGGTTCCACACTCTGATTGAATTTTACTGCCAAATAACAACAGGCAGAGAAGTGGAGGTCACCTTCAATGCACAGCAGAAACTAGGCAAAGAAAATAAATCAAATGTATTCATTAAACAAATAAACAATTAAACAAACAGAAAAATGTTTTACCTCAGCTTCGTGACCCAAAGAATCAGCGTACATAAACTGGGTACTGTGATTTTTCAAGCAGACATTTTATTTGTCGCAAATGTCATTACATTAAAAAACTCAGTAACGTGTAAAACAAAATAATTATTTGAGGTTTATTGCTCATTTTAGAAAGCAAAATAGCATTCACAGATGTACCCTTTCAGCAGTGTAACTATATGAATGGCTTGGAATCTTTTCATTGTTATTACCTCGCTCAGGGGAACAAGAGCAGTTTGGATTAAAATGTGCTGCATCCACTTTGGAGAGAAAACATAATTCTCCAAACTTTTATGACTCCCAAAATTAATACAAACCTGAAACTGTGCTGAAAGAAACAGGCTTAATTTATTAAAGCTCAAATGGGGCTGTAAAAAGTTTATACTGTGCTAAATAATTTATAACCCAAGCCACAAAAAAATCCCTTGAAAAAAACCCACTCAGAAACAATCCTTTCAACACTATTGTATTTAAATTAACACATGCAGAGGGAAATCAAATAAAATTTGCTACAGGGACCATTAAAATATGTCTGCTTTTTAAAGTGTAAAGACTAAATATTGAAATACTCAGAAATATTGCTTTAGAAATATTTATATTCAAAGCACAAGAGAGTACAAACAAATATTTGCTGTTTAAATTGATGTAAAGGTTGTGTATGTTAGAGGAACAATTACTACCTGAAAGGAGCACAGTTCTAAACTGGCTGTAAACCATAGGAGAACCTTATTCTATATTGTTTGCTGCAGTGCTGTCTGACTCCCAAATCATCAAATACTCACCTATTTCCCAGTCTCTCTGAGCCAAAATACTGCTTTACCTTCATACATCCAAGTCAGGTCCAGAATGCCAAAAGGTGGCTTTTTGTCATTTATGATGACAGGAGAGAGGGCATCACTTAAAAATTCTTGTTAGACTAAGAAACAGGTCCTAAATAGGAGAGGAAGTTTCCTGCTAAAAGTAGCATCTAACAATGTTTGGTAATGGTAAGTAATATAACAAACCAAAATATTACATCTAAACTTGTTCAATTCAATTTAACAAAATGTTATCTAAATTACTGTAGTTGTATGTTCAGCATATAAACAAACACACACACACACACACACACACACACACACACATTATGCTTGTAAGTGACAGAAGAAGATGGTACAACAGTACAACTTTTATAACATTAAGCATATTTTTGCTGGCAAAACCCTGTCTTATTCTTAATCCTATTCTTAATTTGTTGCTCCATTAAATAAGTTTTACATTAGTCAAAATATTAGTCTGACCTGGAAACATGTGAGCCGCCTCTAATAAACCCTGGGAATCACTGCAGAGGTAGTGACCTGTCAATGCTATGGATCTCACTTTTCCTAGTAATTCTGTCTCTGGCCAACATTTTGTTGCTCTCTGCCTCTTTAGCTCCCAATGATCACTGTTCTAACATTCATTATTCTAGCATTATTTTTCCATTCTCCATCCATGTAAGATGATTCTTCACTATAAATATTCTATGTAGTGATTTATCTGCTCTAAGGGGATGCTTTTGAAGCCGGCATTTTGAGTTTTTTGTACTACAAATCAAAAACTGGAGCATGATTTTAACAAAACAGATCACTGCATTATATTAATAAATATAATGAAGTTATATAGTTGTTCTTCTTCTTGTTGCTGTTGTGAAGTGCCATCAACTCGATGCCAACTCATAGCAACTCTATGGATAGCTATCCTGAAAAGCATCTGGTCTTCAGCAAGTCTGGGTTTGATACAGAAAATGGTCATGCACTTTAGGTTTAGTCATGTATAAAAAAAGGGAAAATGTTTCAAAAAGTTATGCATATGGATATCTTCTCTTTTTCAAAGGAGTTATTATATAAGGTCCTAGGATATGCGTGTCAGTGTGCATAAGCAAATCTGCTAATAACATACTCATATTTATATTCATATTTATTTATGAATTTCAGATTGATTTCTACATGAATTAAGAGTCTTTTTCGGAACTATATATGTATTAAAACTCCCCCAAGATTTCTAATGCAGTATTGCCGTCCAAACGCAAGCTGAATTTTTATATGTTCTTGGGCAGAAGCCGCTATGCTTTGCAAGCAATAAATCCCACCTTCATGTATATTTCATAAGGCTTTTTAGTTCATCAAATAATTTAATACATAATGCATTTAATTATGTGCCATTTTCAAATGTTTTGAATGCTTTTCTACAGACTAATAGATTCAAGTAAACCGCAGTCCTGTGGTTCGCTCAAATGATTTTGTCAAACAAAATTGCATTGTTCACCCCTCTCCTGCGAATCCCGCACATTTTGTCACTCTTGAGAACTTCCTTACATTTTATCGGTGTTAATTATTGATCCTGCAGCAAATGCTGATTTCCTTGCCTCTGATTCTCATTGTGCGCAGCTAAGTTCAGCCATGTTCTCGGGTTTGATTTCTTATCATTACAAGGATGTAATAGGCCTCCAAGGAGTTTCAGGAAAGGTAATTACCTCCTCCACTAACCATCGGTTCTGTTTTCTTGCAAATCAAGGGTTATTACATGCTGAATTGGGTTTTCAGGTTTTTTTTAAAATAAGAAATGTTTGAGTTTACGTGAAGAGAAAACCTATCTATCTATCTATCTATCTATCTATCTATCTATCTATCTATCTATCTATCTATCTATCTATCTATCTATCTATCTATCTATTTTAACCATTCAGCAAACTTTAAAGTTTTATACATATAATTGTTTAAACCATTATTCCTTTTCACTAAAAACATAACATTTTAAATTTATATACGTACACTACCTACATACTATTTCCAGTACCATATAAATATTATATATTGTATATTATTATAGCTATCAATATTAGTTAAAAGCTAAAAAAATTAACTGTTTTGGGTATGCATTATAGGACTGATTACATTGTGTGATCTAACTTCAGTAAATATTTTTGGGATGTGTAGAATAACTTTCTGAGTATCTGAATGAGGTATGACTCTTACTGTGTGTTTACTTTAATACAAACTTTGGATAAAAATCCTTTGTGAAGCTTCTGCGGAAAACATCTTATTTGCACTGCAAAACTCTGTACCCCATTAAAGGGCATTAAACATGTCTTTTTGTCACGCCTTCTTATCATAAAGTTTTCTGTTCCAGTTCACTGACACTTCTGTGTCTTCCATTAAAGATGTCTCCATGCTGCAAATGTCAATACTGCGATAACATGATGCTTCTCAAAATAAAGAGCATATGAAAAGTTGCCATAAAAGTTATGCAAGCTATACAAGCAGAGTAAAGATGTAACAAAGCGGTCTGTACATTTTAAAGGGTGAATACTTTTTGCAAATGCAAAAATATTTAGCAGACTTATGTCTTCCCTTCATTTATCACAAGTTTTAGAAACATAATTCGGATATACAGTAGCTCTAAACTTCTTTCGGTTTGACCACATAGTAAGGAATCCTCCACAGTAAAGTGGATCCAAAGGTGCAGTAAGAACTTTGGGGCATAGTCTGGGTTCTACATCTAGAAAAACTTGAAGTTTTACTAGGAAGAAAGATGGGCACCCTTCCAGTTCTCTCACCTCACTCAACCTCCTTCTTCTCCCATTGCTTTCCATGTCACAGATGCTGCTGATGAAAAGCATTGCAGAGCTGTGCAGATAACACATACAGATGCATTTATTCTTAAAGTGTATAATTCATAGTGTACATACCGAGGCACTATTTAGATGAAAAAGCTACAGTACTTTGCTTTCAAGATGAAAATTTACAGCGTGTGAGATATGTGCCAGTGAGCCCACATGAATTCCTCAGAGATGCTGGAGTGTGCTTATACAATAGCAAAACTGCTCTGATTTACTAAAATATAATAAAAAATAAGGTGGTTACATTATTTTCCCAGGTTAGCAAATTAGAGGTCTTTTGTTAATATTATTTATATAACTAATATTGGGGTTCTGCATTGTTAGTAGGGTAAAAAAAATGCTACTTTTAAAAGTACTTTTAAATGAACTCCCTATGTTGCCATGTGCAACTAACATCATGGAGTATCCTAGCTCAAACTACACGTGCATAACATTTACGTAAGGTCTAAAACAACGGCATATGACTAACAAGGACACCAGAAAAGAAGGGAGGAAGAGAAGGAGGAGGCCTGTACCAGAGAGTTGTTGTTGTTTGTTTGTTTGTTTGTTTGTTTGTTGATGTGATTAAGTGCTAGCTGGTGAACTGTCTAACTTTAGGGTTTTTGTCACTTCCCACTGGTATAAGGTGTGCTGAATCTTTGTAAATACTGCACATAGCCTTCAAACTTGTTGTTGTAAATATTTGTAAATATTAAGTAAATGCCGAAAAGGGTTGCGTGCCGTCCTCTTTGTACAATTTTCACAGGCCCTTTACTGTGGTTAGGGAGCCGGGGTAGAGCAGTGTATTTTTGTTTGTTTCATTAGCTTTGCTCACCCCTGGAGAAAAGGCTTGGTTATTGGGTTGCTGTAATGAAAGAAAACAGAAAAATGTTTAACGGGTGAGTAAGATTTGGAAGTTTTGTTTCTTTCCAACTGATTCGGTTCTCTCCATATTCCTTGGGTTACCTCCCATCCAGGCCCACTGAACCATAATATGTATATTCTGCTTAAAATAACATTTTTTATTTGTGAAGTCAGCCTTTCTGTATATGTTTCCCCCAGTTGCTCTGGTTTTTGCCCACAGTCAAAAGGCATGCATTTTAGACAAACTGGTGACTCTGAAATGCAACTATTGTGTGTTTATTGTATGTATGTGTGTTAAATGGCTTAAGTGTATAAATGAGTGAATGTATGGGGAGTTCAGTGGTGAACCAACCACTGCAGGTCACTGTCTATGAAGCTGTCAGGCAAACACTACAAAGTAACCATTGTACATTACTTTGGATAAATGCATTTACTAAATTAATAAGTATCATGATTCTGTATCAAAGGAGTAGGATTCAAACCAAGAGCCTTTTGACCCCAAGGTAACAACCATAACCACTGAACTGCTTGCTGCCGTTTTCTTTTTTCTTATTTTTGGGATTTATTTGAATGCTACAGATGAAGCAAGTGTCAGTACAAAAATTTTAAAAAGTGCTGAAAGGTGGGTGAGGCTGAAGTTAGAAGGCTTTACACCAGTACTACTCTGCTTAGACAATGACAAGAATACAAATCAAGAGCAGGGTTGGGAGGAGAGGCAGGGCAGATTGAACAGTAAATATTTAATGGCTCAGACCGAACCTGCTTTTCAGGATACAGGATAGATAGATGGAGACAAGGTGAGCTGATCTGCTTTTATGGAGGAGAGTGCTGGCGAAGTGTTGATTTATGAAGGTTTCTACACATTGTATTGCGTGGATATTTACAGCATCCGAGACACAGCAGAAGAACAAAAGTAAACTGTCTGTCTGAGTGGACAGACAAGCATGATCCCCAAGAAAAAAGTCGCCTGCTGTATTTTATATTTACATTAGGTTTATATTTTTTCATCACTTTGACAGAGCAAACTGACAAAGTGAGTCCCCACCATGTCTGACATACAAACCATGGTTACATAAAGAGGCTGATATTTCACAAAGACCCTCGAAATATCGCAAACCAACAGTCCAGACTGGATGCATTGTTCGTGTTCCTGAAGCCACTGTTAAAACTGGACAGCTTAAGGACGGTTTCAGGGTAAAGTGTCGAGATGTTAAAGTGTACCTGAAGCTGTACAAAGGCAATAAAATGTCCAAAGCCAAGCGTTTCATAATTCAGAATTTCTGTATCCTCTTACATAAACTCATCTTGCAAAAATGCGGTGGTATGTGTATGTGCATGTGTGGGGGAGGTTGCTGAGAAAGTTAAACAACATCTAAAATGAAAAATGATCTGTCCTGAATATGTATTACTCAATTGTACAAAAGCTACATTATTTACAGTCCACACTGAGCAGCATGACGGGATCATAAAACCGCCAGTCTAACTGCTTCTAATGACTATTAAATAGCAAGGCATGGAGACATCTCTCTCACTGTACACAATGAGAAGACCGTTTCAAAGAAGTTGTGGGAAATTCTTATTAACCAAAAAAGCCAGGAATAGCACATTTTTTGTAAAGTTCCTGCCGGAAAACTTCATGTCTGTTTGCTCCAATGATTGCTGTGCCATTGCTCACATTTATTAGCTGTGCAAAGCAGTGGAGTCTTTATTTCTTTATTTATTTGAATTTGTTTCTGATGTGTGAAATTTCTTTTGATAAATGGATTTAAGAAAGGAATTAGATCAGGGAATGGGGTGGATTTGTAGGACAAATGGGTATATGCTTATATACCGGCCATTTATTTGCTGGCATAGTGCCGTTATTGAGCGCAGAATCATTTTATTAATTTGTGATTTGCTGAAGATATCAGAATTAGAGGTGACAGACTGAGTTTGCAGGCATTTTCTCCAAGTTCATACACTGCTTGGCAAGATTTGAGCTGATCAGCATTTCTGCTTTTCTGCAGAGAAGAGGTCGAGTTCAGTGTGTAGGGCAAGTCTACAAGCACACTTTTTGTGACCATGTCAGGTATAAATTATGCTGTGATGTGTATTACCATAGCTTTCTGTGGCTCTGCCAGTGCTGTTTATCTCAGAAAAAAAAAAAGTTTTGTGGCATTACTTTTCTAAGTAAGCAATATGAACGATATCTCAGAACATTCATCTGGATAAGATATTATTATGTACTCATCTTGGGTCAGGAAGGAACAGCAAAAGATTTCAGACTGTGTCTTTACTTGTGTTCTGTCATGAGACAATGCAGCTCAGTTTTCAATGGCATTTGAAGTGTCATGTTTGTCACTGGTCACAGCTTATGCAGTGACTTTTCAAGGAGTTGACCAAAAGATTCTTACTGGCTGGGATGCCTCTGTGCCAAGAAATGGGTCTAAAATCTATTCTGTAATCTACAAACTCCTGTTCTGCATTAATGAAATATATTTCTGTATATATTATGTATTAGATAATATATTTGAAAAGCTGTGTTGTGTCCATTGCATATTATGCTTTGAGAGGCTTAATGGTTGTAAAACAGGGACCCTTTTTATACACCCTTTTATTTTTGGCCCGGTGTCCTCTGAAGAAATCACACCCAGAGCTGTTAAGAGTGTTAAACCTCCCTACGGATCCCATAACCTCAGCAAAAGTCAGAGAAATGGTGGAGTTTGGGTATTGTGATCAGCTCCTGTGGCGATATGAGGTGAGAAAGCATTATTTATGCTTTTAGTTAGGCAGTAGGAGCAGTCTGTAAACACACTGCAGGATTTTCTCAAAGTACACCTGGAGGACAAAGAGAGATGGTTTCATATCAGTAAATGTGAGTCATATCTCGATATTTTGTTATTAAAAAGTTATTCATAATCCCATGTTGTCTATCAATAGATTTTTAAAGTACTTTTTACTAGTATAGTCTTTCTAACAAGTATGCATTTACATAAGTGTGTGCACACCCTTGTCTGCCTCAATGTGATTTTCTTTCCTACGCAGATTTTTTCAGTTATTCTCCAAACTACAGTAGTTGAAAATAGTAGTGTGAATACTTTTTTTTTGCATATTTATTAATCTGTCTTTAATTATTACTCCTTTTGTCTAGAAAAACATAAGGCCCACAGAGGGGTTTGTTTATATCCACTGCGCTGTTAAATGGTTCAGAAAGAGGTTTACTGGTGGAGAATGCATCCCTTCTCCTACTTTTTGCAGCCACCAGTGATTTGCTGTGTAGAAAGAGAGCTGAGCTGTAACAAGCTCATAAATCAGATACACATAAGTTTTATCCTCTGCCCTGTAGGAAGGCGATGTGGATAACTGAGCAAGATGCAGAACTGAATGATATCAATCCTGTGTAAAATTTGAACTATCGTTTTTTTAAGCAACCAAACAAGCACTGAGGCAATACTGATGCAGTCAGCATTCTCACCATTTTAATATACTGTACTTCTGAGTCCATTATCGCTATTGGGGTGAGGTTACAATATTTCTAATTTCCCTTTGTGAGATTGGGAGATATGACTGCTTTCAGCAGACTGCCTTTCAGGCCATCTTTTACTCACATAGTTTTTTTTTTTTTTTTTAGAAAGACTTCTATACAGTTCACCATTTGAGTGGGATGCAGAGTATTCTGCCATGAAAGTGTCTAGTTTCTCTTACACCTTTTCTCAAATGACTAATACCTGTTCACCTTCAATTTCCATAATCTGTTCAGTCATGGAGGTAAACAGATGCCCCCACACTTCTAAGTACCTTTATTTCTCATGCACTCTTATCCCAAAGCCTCAGCAATGCTTCCATATGCAACAGGTCAGCCAGCGATATCTTCTGACGCATTTATTTAAGAGTATCAGTGTACTCTGTTTTATGTTCTCCAGCACAAATGCTGAGCTTGGTCTCCTATACTCAATGACTGGATAAGGTGCCTGGAACCAAAAGTTTAGAATGAAAATAAACACCAGGCCTACACTTTTCCAAGACCACTTCTCTTCTGGAGCACTCAAATTCTCAGTTTTTTTTTCTTTTTTTTTGCTTAGTAATTCATTTTCATGAAAGAAAATGGAACCTTAAAAGCAGCTTCTTCTTTCATGGGGGTACAGGTTGCAGAGTTTTTATGGTTGCTGCCTTTGGACTTGAAGGACCAGCATACAGAGGTGCAGTTGTGCCAGCTATTTGCCTCAAAACCCGCCAGAAAAATTTCTTTGGCTGTAAAAAAAAAAAAGCCTAAATCACTGTAAGCTGCTTTGAGAGCGCTATCAGCTTAGCAAGTGAATGTGCACAATCGGTTTCCATTTATTTTATCTCTATTTAAAAACTTGCATGTTGTTGCCCCTAAAAGTCCTTGAAACCCTTCCCCTGCCCCAGCATTTATTTCAGGTGCTTTACAGTTTCCCTTAATTGATTTTCGTGAGCCGTGGTGTCACTCTAGGTGGTTTCAGACCATTTTATCATTTGCTGTGCAGTTATGCCTGAACAGATGGTGTGCACCACAGGTGCATGTTTTTCACATCCAGAAAAGAGGCTGTTCTAGGTAACCGTGATATCTGTAATATTCTTTGTCACTCGGCGTGATTCTGTCTCTCTGACACCGCGTGCTTGCCTAGGGTCAGCCTGAACGGAGGCTATCGAGAATACGCTCAAGCTGAAATGCTTGTCAAGGATGTTATGTTTCTAGTACAGCAGAAAAAGAGCAGCTTGGAGAAAAATAAACCTGTTCTCTGCTGCATGAAAAGCAATGTGAAAAATCTCTAAATACTTTCGGGAAACAACTTAGATGGAGCAAACTTTTGCAAGCAACTGATATTTCAGCAAAATTCAAAGCCATTTTTCAACAAAATGGTGGATGTGAAGGTGCAGCAGGGTAAGCTGGTGCCTCACACCTGATGGATGGTTTGCTTGCTGTGGGGTTCAAATCCAGCTCAGGGGTTTGTGTGGAGTCTGCAGGTTCTTTTCTGTGTTTACACCCCTCTAATGAATAATGTGCTAGAAAAATGGCAACCCACTTCTGTTCCTCACTGGCATGAAAATGTCAATGGTTTCCTAGGAGTCAATAGTGACTTGATGGCACATTGCAGTTTATAAGATACATTTAGGGATGTTTGGTCATGCCCCTTTGTTAATGTCACACAGGTACATGCAAACACCTCTTCGTGAGAAGAGGAGTTCATCATCCCTCCAGCAATTGAAAACCAGACCCATTTTCTGTGACTTTCAGTATTTGTACGTCTGTTATTTCATACATAGTAGACAATCTTAAGCGGTGACAGAAAATGCTGTTTTGTGGAGATTATCGAAGAGAACGCAGAGAGAAGGTCAGTTTATTGTGAAAAGACCTGGCAGAACCTCCACTGCAAATCATTAGCAGAGAGAATTTCACACAAAAGTGAGAAAGCAAAACAGGGTAGCAGCCTGCTTTTTTATGTTTCAGTCCTAGTCCCCAATGATGTTTTTCAAATAACCTTAAGCCATGTTTTTTTCATAAACAAAAACAGAAAGAAACATGGTTGGTAACTGCAACCCCAAATCAGAAAAAGTTAGGATAGTGTGGTAATTGTAAATAAAAAATAAATACATAAATAAAAAAGAGCAGTAATTCTTACATTTACTTTGACTTTTATTTCATTGCAGACAGTATGAACCCAAGATATTCAGATTCATATGAAACACGTCGTGCTAACAAAAGAACTCGCATTATAAAGGGGATCCCACTACCTACCTAACGTTCCTCCTAAATCCAGTTTTACCTTATATTAACCCTCAACCACCACGGCAACCTCAGTCAATCCACAGCAAGCCTATCTAAAAACCCAAACATAGTATAGCGAAGTGATGGTGCAGGATCTCAACGGGGTTGTCAAGTGGGCACCTTCCTTCGTCAGTGTTTTGTCAAGTTAGGCCCACAACACCTCCAGAAGACTCAACCGTAGCTTAGGTGTCCCAGAACTACTCCCCTCCAGCACCGCACGCACCACTGCGCTACCCAAAAATACCACGTTATGCATGCTATTTGCCTTAGCATCCCATCTAACATCCTCACCGCCCATTCTGCTACTCATTACCTGTGAGGAAGAAACTCCTTTCCTGCCTTCTTTACCACTATCTAATCCACATTTTGCATTAACCAAACACACAAACACCACCTCCTGCTTACTGCTAACTGCCACCATTTAACCCAAATCTTACCAACTCAAGGCTTCGCCCCCCCGACTTCCATCCACATTGGTCCTTTTCCTCCATATCCAAAGATTTCCTTGCTTAGCAGTCTCTGTCATCTCCCTCACTGCCTGCCGCAAGCTCTGTCCTTGAATTCCGAGCTCATTGTTGACACCCCATTTCTACGAGCCTCACCTTCACACTTCATTGCAGACAGTATGAACCCAAGATATTTCAGGTTTTGTCTGGTCAACTAACATTTCATTTGTTAATATACATCCAACAACACATTCCAAAAAAAGTTGGAACGGTAAAGCATTTACCACTTTTTAATGTTGCCATTCCTTCTCACAAGACTTAAAAGACAGCACTAAAGATACCAAACGATGGAATGTTTTGGTGTTATTTTGTCCCATTCTTCCTGCAAACACATCTTAAAGTGTGCAATAGTACAGGGTTGTCAATGTCTCATTTTTTATTTCAAAATTCACAAGTCAGGACTGCAGACAGGCCAGTCCAGTACCCATACCTTCTTGTTCCGTGTGATTGTATCAGCTATTGATGAATGACAGTTCTTGATGCAGTGCCATCTGAGGGATCTGAGATCACGGGTGTTCAGCTTAGGTTTGCGCCCTTGCCCTTTACGCACTGAAATTCCTCCAGATTCCTTGAATTATTTAATGATATTATGCACTGTAGAGGGAGAAATATGGAAATCCCTTCCGATCTTCCTTTGAGGAACATTGTTTTTAAACATTTCAATAATTTTCTCACACATTTGTTGAGAAACTGGAGATCCTCTGCCTATCTTTGCACCTCAAAGATACAGCCTTTCGTGGATACTGCTTTTGTACCAAATCACGATTACAATCACCTTTTGACTTCGCCTGTTTGAAATCACATTATTATTTAATGTTTTTACCTCCTTACTAGCTCTAAATTGCCCCCGTCCCAACTTTTTTGGAATGTGTTGCCGGCCTGAAATGCAGAAACGGATGTATATTAACAAATGAAATCATCAGACAAAACGTGAAATATCTTGGGTTCATTCTGTCTCCAATGGAATAAAAGTCAAAGTAAACATAAAAATCACAGCTTTTTTTTTTTGCTTTTTTTGCTTTTTTTTAATTTGCATTTTCCATACTGTCCAAACTTTTTCTGATTTGGGGTTGTACTTTAGACAAAAAATATATATCCTGTGAGGAAAAAGGCAAGCACAACAAACACTTTCACATCAAATCTAAGCTGCCAACTTTCCACTTCAGCAGGGACTACAGGATGCTTGCCCACCAGTGTCCTCCAGTCCTCACAGTGCTATCTCCTCCAGCAAAGTCTCTTTTATCTATGGCTTGACTGTGCACCCACTGGCAGGTATTTGGTACCCTGAAGATTAAGCATTGGACAGCTGCTGGGGAGCTGCTCTTCATCTGCAGCCTCATCTCATACTATGGTTCCAGAATAAAAGGAGAACCTCTTTTACCGATTAACACCACTGAATTTTTTACCCTCACACATGCCCTGTATCCTCACTGAGAAAACCAAGTTGGCGTTTAACAAAAGATGGCTCTCTACTAGAAGATCAGCGATGACAAAAATGCATGGCTCACTGTTAACCTTAACATTGTTTCTGTATAACTTGTGCGTTTCTTCGGCATGATTTAGCATCTCACCAGCATCTACAGTTATGTGATTAATTCACGGTTAATAACACCACTTCAGTGCACAACAACAAAGGACCCCCTCAGCTGCAATGGAGTGCACCCATTTATTTGAAATTTGTTTGCAGATGTATGAACTTGTGAGCTTTTTATTCTGTATTGTGCTGATCTCAGCCCGGAAACATGTGTCCATGTGTCTTTTGTTAGGCATGAAAAGCTCAGGGGGGAAAATGCATCCACACACACTGCCTCCACAATTCATGGTGGGCAGCGAACATGTCATTTACTCTGTTATCCTTGACAGGAGGTCCTCTGCAAGGTCACCTCAGAATTCCTTTATGAAAAGAAGCTGATGCAAACTCAGGCTTAGAAAATGTCGTTTTTTGCCTACCTGTGCCATAGCCAGAAGCTGTCTACTGTTTCCCCTGGATGTTCTATCGCAACTCTTCTGTCTTACTCATTCCATTAAGTAGAGTTCTTTAAATAGTATTTTCAGACAAATTTTCAACAGGAGAGATCTCTTGAGACTGAAAAATAGGAAGTAGAAAATAACAGAAGCCAGGAATTTCTTACCCAGATACACATAGACACTAAATGTTGTACTTTTTCATATGCTTATTGATCATAGTGATACAATATTAGCTATCTTTGTTGGAAAAAGTATGTGAACTTGTGCTTTCAATAACTGGTGTGATCTCCTTGTAAGACTTTGGCCAAATGTTTACAGTAACTATTCATCCATTCCTCATATCAGCTTGGAGGAGTTTTGGTTCACAGAACTGCTTCATCTCAATTATGTTAGTGGGCTTTTTTGCGCAAACTCACTGCTTATGGCTGCTTCAGGTTTTGTCATAACATTTCCTTTGGATTATGGTCTGGACTTTGACTCAGCCATTCCAAAATGCAAAATTTCTTCTGCTTTAACCTTTCTTTGGTAGAACGACTTGTGTGTGTAGGATCATTGTTTCACTGCAAGGTGTACTTTCTGCTGAACTTTAATTCATGAGTAGATACCCTGAAATTCTCCTGTACATTTTGCTGGTACAATTCAGAGTTTTGAAGGCAAGATGACCAGGTCCCATGGCAGCAAAACAGATTACAAAATGATACTGCCACCATCTTGCTTCACACTGGGGATGAGGTTTTTAGATTGGAATGCAGGGTTTGGTTTTTAGATTTTCTCATTTTAAAAAAATTTCTAGTTTCAGCTCATCAGTCCAAAGAATGCTTTTCCACTTGTGTTCTAGCTCATCCAGATGGTCTTTAGCAAACTTTCAACTGGCAGCAACATTCTTCCTAGTGTTTACCTGATGGTGAACTCATGAACACTGACATCATCCAGTGCAAGAGAAGCCTGCAGATCTTCAGAAGTTATCCAGGGATTCTTAGTGACCCAGAATACAAAACCTGTTCTTGAAGTGATTTTTGTTGGATACCCACTCCTGTGTAGTAATTGTTGAATTTTCTCCTTTTGCACACATCTGCGGAACAGTGAATTGATGAAGCCCAAAGTCTTGGAAATTGTTTGGTATTCTTCTCCTTTTCCAGCAAAGTGAACATCAGCAACTCTGGTGGTTGTTCTGAGGTCCTCAGAAATCTCCTTTGACAGAGGCTTGGCTTGCATTCACATCCCTGCATGGTGAAGAACAGACCTTGGTAGAAGACTCAGGTTTATATCTATTAATTCAGACCAGGACACCCAAACTCACGCCTGATTTTCATCCCATTGACTGACACTCATGACTCTAATCGTTCCCTTAACCAAACTGATAATTCTAGCGGTGCAGATACTTTCTGTGGCAAAGACATTTAATGTTGGATCATTTTGATTAAAAAATGAATGAAAAAGTAAAACATTTTGTGCTTGTTTTGTTTTACTGGGGTCGCGTCATTTATATGACACATGATCTGATCACAGTTCAGTTCAACTTTATGCAGAAATTCTGAATTTTCTAAATGGTTCACAAACTTTTGAGCACAAATGTAGGCTATGGTTTCATGAGGTGGCACAGTGGGGAGTGCTGGCATCTCACAGTTCCTCTGCTCTTGATACAGATTTGGGTTTTAATCTTGTTCTGTCTGTGTAACATTTGCACATTTTCCATCTCTCTGCATGCATTTCCTCCCTGTGTGAGTGTGTGCTGCTTTGCTCTGCTGTATAAATAAGAGAATGACAGTATATCTAAAATTGTAGGTTTCATCAGACAACTAACATGCTAAATACAAGTAAATAAGCATTGTACACCATTCTGAAAGCAGTTTCTATTAAAAGAACAAATGTAAGTGAGGTTATTGACTATCTGGTGACTATGCAGGCCCACCACATTTTCAAAAATGCAGCCCACTTGCTGTTGTGGATTCATTTGGGCATATTTTTCTCAACAAATCCGAAGCCGATTTTGCCTTTGAAGTAATTATTGGCAAATTTCACGTCCATTTTTCTGTATACACAAGAGATAAGATTACTGCTCCCTGTATTATCTACCTGCTGTTGTTAAAAAGAAATGTTTATCCCAACTGAATTAGGCTTAAAACCCATGGGCAATTTTTGAGACAATAACGGCTAAAATCCAAAATGTTTTCAGATGTGAGACAGTAACACGACACTCAGTGATGGGACACATGATACACCATGGGCAGAGTTTTAGAGCCTGCTCATGAACACCAAAGCAACTCTGCTTTGGCGCAGCAGGAGCCATGCAGTCTGCAAACTCCATAGTGAGACAGAATTTCAGTTTGCAATGTAGTTAGTTCAGGTACAAATGTCCAATTCAGATATAAAACAGTTTTTCTACTTTTGTGAGAGTGATTAGCAAATAAAAAGGTTCCATTTCGGTTAAAATTCATCCTATTTTTTCCTTTTTGTGTTTAATTTCAATCTATTCTATTTCAGTTAAACATTGTGAACCTTACTGATAGCAGCAGAAGAAGCCTTCGGTGGAGGCAGTGGATATTGTAAGGCAAAAGCTATAACCCCACAACAGAAGTTGGATGTTATCCAGTCTTTCAAAAAAGAAGGAACAAAGAGTTAGCAGCCACCTATTTTTTTTATTTTGTCCAGCTTCCAGGTAAGGGTGTACCGTGAACACAAAGGAGAGTCAGATAGCGATAAACTTCATCACCTCTATGTATATTTCAAAATTCCTTTTCCTGCCAGCCCCCCATTATATGGTCCCTTGGTATTATTTTAGGTTTTGCAGTCCATTGCTTTTTCCACCCTGAAACAGTTTCATGGTCCAGTCAGTGTGACTCAGCTGCTGTATCCCCACAAAGTAAGCTGTTTCAGTGAGCAGTGTTTGTGACACAAACTTTGGCCGACCCACTTTAGATCAAAATGCTTCTTTAGTCTCACATTGTCAAAGCTTTACCACATTCCACAGTACTCTGTATCGCATTAGGTTTTTTACTACAACGTATGGTACGGATAAACACTTGGCACTCTTAAACAAGGTTGCATATTTTTTATTTATCCTAAGAATAATCTGTGGGAGTTCATATTCAATACTGTGAAGAAATGTAGATTTGTTGTTGAAACAATTTAATTTGCTTATTTGCAAATGTTCACATTTTTGGTAATTTGTAATAATTTTTTTTTCCAATTAAAACATTTCAAGTTCATAAATTCCTCTTCTTTGTACAAGAGACCAGCAGATCATCGATTTAATTATGCTCCCTGCTAGATTGACATTTTCACACTTTACAAGCTATTTGTTTGACAAGTGATTTGCTTTTCACCTCTAAAACAGTCATCTCTCTGCTATGAAATAATGTCTCTATAACTTCTATCGCTATTTAAGTAAATATTTCAGACGCTCGTGCTGCATTTCCTGCAATGCATGTCTCCAGATAAAGTGAAAAAATATTAGCATAACTGTGTAAAATATGTGGCTAAATATTGACATAAGTTATAGACACACTATTTTCCACCAGCATGTTCTGAGTGTAGTAAGTTGGAGGAAAGTCAACGCCTAAACATTCTGATGTAAAAAGCTTTTGCAACACTCTCCTTGAAAATAAACCTTAGAAAATAAATCTGCCACCCCCACCCTCATATAGACCACAAAAGTCAAAGCTTATTTTGTTTGGAAATTTTTACAGCGCTTTCAAAACCTCATGAGAAATCCCTGTGAATGTGGATGACATGCTTTCCAAAAATATGAAACAAGCAAATCAAAAAGAGAAGAGTTTAAAATGTTCTTCAAAGACATCTGTTCTTACCACATTGTACAACTCATCTGTCAGGAGTCCTCATTTGACTGGAAAACTTCAAGACATTTCCTTTCTCTCTGCAACTCCTCTTATTCTACACAACTCGGCATATTATGTGAAGAATGACAAAATCTGTACTCTGTATAGGCAATGCTCAGTTAGCGTCTACCCTCATGCTGCTGAACAGCATCTCTAGATATTTTACTGGAAACAAAATGATGCAAATAACAGCTAATCATTACCTTATATATTACAGGAAGCTATTAGTCATCTCTGTAAGCCATAACAGGCTAAACATATACATACAGTAACAAAATAATTTTATTCATTCATCATGTATAACACGTTCATAATACATGTGCATTTGATGACTGTTTATTTAAGGTTTTTCTTTGCAGAAGGCAGTTCTGTATACCCAAAGCTGTACATTGTTTTGGACGACAGCATTTGCTCTGTGAACAAATGTGAACGTAAATCTGATAAACTACAGCATTTATTCCCTTACAGGCTTCCATTCAGCCACTTTGGCATTTAGTTTTCCTTTCAGACCTTTTTATTAATTGAGATGAGGAACATTTGTCAAAATAAGACAACCATTTGGGATTTAACACCTACAGCATATTGATCCCAGGTCGCATTTCCTGTTGCCAGCAATGTTTGAAGTGAAAAGCTAAACTAGTTAAACCATTGTTTTTTAACCCAGTCCTGTTGTTAAAGCGATTTATTGTTCTGTTGCAAAGTTCAGTTGTCTCTGAAGGTTAAGGAACTGGTGGTTATACCATCCATTACAAAGATCAGAACAACAGCATTTTTACTCTTTGCTAGACTCTAATTGAAAGAAAAAATTATTTCAGTAGCGGTTGTTTCATAGATTATGCTTGTTGTAGTCATAGGCTCGATTATGTGAGTTGGGATTTTCCAGTATTCTTATGTATAAAATGGAGTGTGAGATTAGCATTTCTGTGCTTGTTACTGTCAGTTGTGGCCCAAGTTCATGATTTCAGCGAGTGTCTATATACAACGCATTTCTGCAGCAAGGAGCATTCGACTGCCTCGCAGAAGGCTTTCTTGGCTTCCGGTCCACGGAAACTCTGCCGAGATGCTGTCATTACTGGACAATGGAAACAGGACATGCAGAAATGGACAGGGACGAGCAAGACAAATGGAAAAGCAGATCAAGTCTGACAGGCTACGGAGGCTGACCCTAAGTTAATTATGTTGGTAATGAATAGAGATTGACTGGAAAGGCTTGCTGTACTTCCAGAATGGGGCTAGCAAGGGTGCTGTAGCCTCGTGGGGACATTGGGACCGGATCAAACATAGCAGCTCATCCTAAAATAGGCTGTTCAAGGAAACATAACACAGCAATACAGCCTTTGGTATGAGGTGATGGTGAAGGCAGTCACTGTTTGCACATGTGCCATTTGGATAAAGATTTTCTCAACATGCATGTCCTATCCTGGTTTAGGCACAGGGAATTTCAAAAACACTTGACTGAATACTGATCCATTTCTCAAGCTCTGGGGGCTTGAGAAAAAGTGAAGCTACTCTGAGTTACACTGCTCAGATGCACAAGATGCACAAGAGCTTGTAATCTTCGTGCTGTCAGCTATATCCAAGATACACTGGGCAGTTCACATGGCAAACTGAATGGTAGAAACTTTACTGTAAAGTCATCTCACACAATAACCATTCAGTTTGGTAGTAAAATTGTCAGTCATACAGATTTCAATTATTGATTACTATTTCATTGATCATTATGGTTTTATGACCACCATATTTCTCAAGCCATTTCCTCTGATTATTACTGGACAGTTGACATGTGGACAGTTTCAATTTCCAGGTTTATAATGTAGTCATCCTTTAACACTAACTGTCAATGTATAAAATACAATTAATCATACTAAATAATGTACTTTGTAATACTTGCAGCAACTTATTTCTTGCTTCATTGCTTGCTCAGGAGACTTTTTCAAAGCCTCTGTCTCTTTGAGGGAGATACCGTGGGTTAAGCCAGTACCCTAGAGCTTGTGGGCTGCTTCTAAGGTGCGGGGTTTGCATTTTCTCCCAGTGTTTGCACCCCTCAAATGACACAGAAGAAGGCAAGGGAGGGAATGGAAGCATTTTTATTACTCTAAAATTTCCACCTTTTGTGCTGCATTGACATTACTACCACTATCCAATACCAGAGCATGAAAACCTTTGGTTATCAATAAATGTATGCCCTGGGCTTTAAAAAACTGTTATTTTTTTGGTCTCTGACATTATTCCAAGTCAAGTAGATGTAAAGATTTTTAAATATCAGTTCTGCAACACTTTTGCAACAGAGAACAAGTAAACACAAATCAACTTAATATCATTTTAATTATTGATAAGAGCATTTTGCCCTGCTTTCAATTAAAGATTTAACATTTACAGACGGCCATTACAGACTACTAAAGGCTATTACAACTGTAACAGAAGCTGCAAAGAGGGCATCTGCATGGCTGTGGATGAGGCGAGGTGAGCAGTGAGTGCAGCGTAGTGCTACCTGGAGGCAGGTTAGGGTCTGATCATGCTATGGTTAGGTTCCCTAAGACAGGATGTATGATGTTGAAAGACCAAATATTCCCCATGGCCTCGGGTTTCAAGACTCATGATGTGTCCAGGTGCAGTGCAACATGCATGTAATGTATGTCCCTGTAAAGGATTTTTAATTTCTTTATAGACAAATGAATAATAGTAGACAAGGGCAGAATAAAACATTTGGGCTGATAATGGCATTTAATTACCTGAATAAGTCTTTTTGACTGACTGAGTTAGACTCGGCAGGGTCTGTTTTATGCTTTAAATACTGCTGTCTTGAACACAGTAGATGCAGATCACATGACAAGTATTTGTAGCTTTTAATTAACCAAACACAACTATATATGAGGACATGACAGATGATGCTGTTTTTTTATTTTGTGCAAATGTGTCCAATAACATTTTTCCGGATGTACTCAGTGGCACAGAGGTGAAGCTGATGCCTCCCAGTGGTTGAGCTGTGTGTTTGGGCAGAGGTTTGAATCTGCCTAATGGTATTTGTATATTCTCGCTGTGTTTGCAATTTAGAAATGTGTGGAAGAGGGGAATTGCAAACCACTTCCTAACCATGAAAACCGTGTGAATGGTTGGTGTAAGTCAAATTTATTATAAATATATGATATTAATTTCACACAATAACTTCTGCACTTCCCATCTGAAGCCTGCAAGAAAATCAGTAGTACATACTAAGATGGCAGAGGCTGTGTTCAGAGTAATGTTATCCTGGGACAAAGCCATATGCAGCTTTCTAATGTCCTTATACACAGAAAGCAAGAATGTTAATGTATTATCATATACAATTTTGATTCCCACTATAGTCATTCCAAAGCAGGCATGACGAAGAAGAGGAAGGGTAAAAGAGTTAAGGGACTCCCCTTTCGTTTTCCCTTACAAATCTCGGATTTTCACTGGTTTCATGTTATGGACAATTGGCATCTCAGTATAGGAACATCTACTGTATTAATATTGTAATGGCACAAAGAAATACTTGATTTAAGAATTTTTTAAACTAGTTAACACTTGATTAAATAAGTCCCAAAGTATTTGTTGTATAGCTATACTATAAAGTACTGTAGGTATAAACTGTGGGAGTATACTGCTGTTATAGTTTAAATTCCTTCTGTAGCCAATCAGTTCTGTAACAGTGATATAGAATCGAATTTTTTAATTCACCAAGTACCTGCTGTAGAATGGAGTAAAAGTTCTGAGTTAAAGTATTATGCCACAAACACACACATGCACAAGGTGTCATACAGTGTAGATTATTTACTATTATCAAACAACTGGAAACACATCTCCTTGGACTGTGGGAAAAAAGCAGAGCACCCAGAGGAGACCCACATATGAAGAGATGATGCAAACTCAACACAGACTGAAATGAATTCTGACCTATGTCCAAAGAGCCCAAGCACTGTGAGGCAGCAGCAATACCTGCTGTTCCAATATACTGTCCATATTAAATGATGTGATACAGGTTTATGGAACTTTTTAAGAGAGAAATGGGTTCAAAAGAAATGTATTTTGAGACCCTTCATGAATACTGAAAGGGATTTTAGGTGAGAACGAGAACTCATTCCGCCATACTGGAGTCTACAGACATGATTTAGGACCCTTCATGAGTGGGACCGAATGACATGGACAGCCACCAATATAGAATGAGGAAGAAGATGTATGACAATGCTTCACTGTTGAGCTGCAGTAGTCCTGGCAGGATATCACTATGGCCTGAACTAGAAGCTATAAAATGTGCGCTGTGGAATAGGATGGATACTGTGAATCTTATGCGGGATGTATCTGCAAACCTGGGTTATGGGTTCAGTGTGTTTGGAGAATGAGAGTCTTGACTCTGCTCTACTCAGAGGCTCTTGACCAACGGAGTAGATGAATGAACAAAATGTCCAGGTTTATTCAGAGTTTCCAGTAGGTGAGTCTATCAAACTGGAGATGAAGGATCTCAGTCTTGAAAAGACTGAGTTGTAGATGGTGTGGCAAACAATCATCCAAGCAGTGGCATTTGAGACGTGCTGCGGTATAAAAGAATTCAATGAAGATATCAGGTGCAGAAAAGAGAGGAAGGGCTGAGCATAACACTCATAGGTAAATCCATGAGCGAGCCATAAATTATTGTCTGACAGTAAGATTTGTAGAAGGACATTTTGTTCTAGAATATGTGGTTTTTGATTTAAATTTACACTTAAATTCTTCATTAATTTTCAGAAAATCACAGGAAATTTAACAATATCCTGTCAAATATAATCTTTATACTATTTTTCATTTTTATATTGACCTCCAAATACTTCAGCTATTCTGTTAAGCATCGCATTAACCATTTTGTGACAGTGCTCCTTTTGTCAAGCTGTACCAATAAAATCCTGCTAAATCAAACTATGTTGTTGATCAGCGCCAAAGTGATAAATATTCAAGTTTTTTTTTATTCATGTGTTAAAACAATATGTCAGAACAACCAACAATGAATCCCAGAACATAAGGTGTTAAAACACTTAGTGTTTATTGGACGAAACCACACCTTTTTCACGGTGCTGAAATAAACTTCCTGATCACACCATTGCAGTTGCTTTTATTTGTCCAACAGTGGGTGTTATCTTTGTTACAATAGTGATACGTGGACATTGAAAGAGCAACCCTGCAGAAGAAAGAATGAAAATTATCCAGCTGACTACTACGGCCATGCAACACCACGGTTTAAATAATAACAGTTTCAGTGCAATTTGTTGAAAATGCCTTTGTAACAACTGACTCAAATTAATACCATGCAAATCTGCACATATTCCACAAATCCATTACAGACTCCCTGTCAGTAGGCCTCACTGCCACATTATTTCAAAGAGCAACCTAAATCTTTAGCCTTTGCCATCCCGAGTCTCTTGTGCCCATGTCTGCACTATGAAATCTTAGGGCTTTAATGTGCAAATGTTAAATGCTCCAAGACAGGAAACACACTTGCCTGACATGGTTTCATAAGACTGTGAAGAACTAACATGAGACTGATAATGAGATGTATGCAAAATGCTTAATATTTCATGGGTACTATTATAGGGAGGCTGTAGAAATTTGTAGAAAGTGGGCCGGGGAGGAAGAATGGAAGGGTGAGGAAATTAAACATGAGAATTCTGTGAAACCCAGTAATCCTTTTTCTTGTGAGATACAGCCCAATGGGCAATAAAGTGAAAGTGTGTGTGTGAGTGTGTGTGTGTGTGTGTAAGAGAGAGAGAGAGAGAGAGAGAGAGAGCGAGAGAGAGAGCAAGAGATAGAAAGAGAAAACAGTGAATGAGGCAATAGGGGAGGTGAAGGGACATGGTTAAGTTTCAAAGATGTTTTCTGTCCTCTTGATGGCCAAGATTTTCACTATTAACCAAAAAGATATAGAAGTTAATGAGTTGCTCTCACTCTGATATCTCCATTGTCCTCCACCAACTGCCCGCTTACGGCACTACAGTGGATGCTGAAACCGAAGACAAGTGCACATCAATTCCAGCCCAGCACATTTCCCCCTCCCCCAGGATGAGATGTCTGCACCCTGCTGTGAGGCACAGATGCCTGCAAATGAAGACTGGTGCTGTATAATAACGTTACATATTGGTCCTGGTACTATATGATAGCACACTTACAGTATTTTCTGGGTCAAATTACAACATCTATTACATTATTGTAAAAAAGCCATACGAGGATAACATCTTGGTAGTTATTACCATCTGATCTATGGAGGGTATTTTCATTCATATGACATCAGTATGCTCTACAATCTAATAATCCTTTAATTGCCACTTCAGACGCATTATTTCAGGAATTTACGGTGAGAATGGTGTTAGACACCAGAGGAGTGGATTGAAGAAAGCTGAGGAGAACTAGACAGCAGGTTAACAACCATTACAACCACAGGAAAGTTCAAAATCACAAGCAGACACCCATCTGTTCTTCAGAATTGGCTTAAGACAACAGAGGATCATTTGCCATCCTTATACTGCAGTGCCTACCAAAAAGAAAATATTTCCTCTTCCCTTAATTTCTTATTTTGGAAAACTTACCCCTACTGTGATGCTTTAAACCATCAGCCAGTGAAATTACAATGGAAAAAAATAATCAAAGGCATTGTGGAATATGTCATGCAATAGGCAAAACCCATACTTCTTCAGGGCTGATAAAAAGAGCTGGAGCAGCCAAGCCCTCCATTTATACTGTGGATGATGAAGGACCTCTGTTGGCTGCTTCAGGTAAAGAAAAAAGGTGAATTCTAAGTACTGCTCGCGGACAGACAATCTTGTTCAGCAAATTAATAACATTATGAAACCATGCTGAGGCAGCAGGCCAGGGTGGTCACAACCCAGTGCATCCACTATCTTCACTTTTTTTGCCATTATAACTATTATGGGTACATGTGTACCTGTTTTTTTAAATTAATTTCTCCACTTTGTTTTTGTCATCTTCTCTACTGGCTCAGAGGTCCTAAAGGTGCTAAGAGTGCCACAATGCTGAATGTAGATTTCATTTCAGACTGGCAGAACCCATCAGTCCATGCAATGATGCCCAAGAATGATCAGCAAATGGTTTTTAACGCAACAAGTTCAGCAGTGTTTATAATACTGGAGCTTCATCCCAGCAGTTCAGGCCCAGTAACACACACATTGCCCTCAGCTGTGCCCTCAAACACACTAATTGGAAATCTGTCCCATAATTCAATTTATAAATCCATCCAATATATCCCAATTGATAAGAACCTCACAATAACAATATCCCTACACTTCTTCATGAATTAGTGACTCTTGGGTGACCACTGGCATGGTTTTCAAGGTAAGAAGGAATAAATGTGGTTTGCCATTGCCTTCTTCCAGCATATTTTTTAGAGGAGAAACTGCAAACTTCATATGTACATACCTCTGAGCTGGACTTGAAGCATCCCAGAAGCTGTGAGGCACCAACCTACCCCCTTTCACTACTACATCATACACTCCCAGGCTTAGGTTCTGGAAAAACCACAAAACTTTAATGGATTAAATGTTCACTAGAAGATTTTTAGCTCTTTTTTTTGTTTCATCAACTCTTTGTCTTGTGCAGGGTTGCTTTGTTTCAGAGCCTATCCTGGAAACGTTATGTTATTATGCAGAGATCACTGCAGATGGGACGCTAGCCCATCACAAAACCTTTTATTTTACTATATGTTGTTACTAGAGGCAACATGTGAAAGGTTTCACAGCATCTGTTCACTTTACTTTATTATCTATGAAATAAATAAAAATGAGATGTGCCTCAATTTACTTGCTAGGCAGGTTTTGGGACATATAGCCACAATAAATAGAAAATTCATTATAAATCTTCAATTAACTATTAACTAACTTGAAGTTGAAAATAAAAACTGCAGCACATACCTTTTTAGTAAATAAATCTGGATTTAACATAGAGCAAATCAAGTCAGCAATAAATATATTATGTGTTATATTTAGCACAAAATTAGATTTCATTTTCTGGTTGTTTCTGTTTCTTAAGAATAAAAAGTACTTTCACTTTTGCTGAATGGCTTGGAAACATACAGTATGCAACTGGAGAAATGGGCCCTGGCAATCAAGCAGTCACTGGAAACCCTTCAATAATATTATTTTTGGTTATTGTTGTTTGCTAGGAACACTAAACTTTCCTACACATGAAGCCCTTGGACAATGCATTTTCAGCCTCCTGACTTTCATTGTTTTGACTTGGACTTGCATGAAGATCACAAATTATTCACTGCAAATTTATTATACTAGTTCTAATAAACTGAATAATAAGTGGTGGAAAGTAATGATGTGTTACAGTTATGTTGCTGTTACTGTTTTTGCATAAAAATAACATTTATTTTGGTTCATCTATGACTTCGGTTACATATTTTTGTATGAGAACCAATTATATATTTTTTTTTCTATTAGAAAAGATGGAAAAGCAGCCCCTTAATTATGAGAATTCATTTAAAAGTGACTTTCACAGAAATAATTTACCTTGTAAAGCAAGGGACTGGAGTAAAATTTCACATATTCAAACAGTGCAATATTCTTCAAAGTTATAAGTATAACTTTTTCATACTTGTAACTTTTCTTTCATGCTTTCTGACACCTTAGATTTTAAAATGTTTTATGTGGGTTATCCCAATCCAGTTTAAGTGACAAAAAACAGTACAAGTAATTATATCCACCCATAATGTTCATAAACGCTACTCTAAATTCATGTGTAGAATCATTTTAATTCATATTTTACATTTTAAAAGCACACTTTGGCTGCCAGGAGCCTGACCACACCCAATGAGACAGCTGGCTAATCTGAAATGAGTACCAGGTGCAGCCAGTTACGAATCAAAAGATGCTTCCAAGCTGAAGAGATGAGAACAACGCAAGAGAGCTCTGAGGTTTTGCATTGAGGGCTTTGAATGTGTGGACTTTCAGGATTTTCCACTTTAAAATGATAAATGTTAGTATTCACTTTACTCTGCCACAGTGGACCACAGTGCATAAAACACTACACAGATTAATTGAACAGATGATAGATAGATAGATAGATAGATAGATAGATAGATAGATAGATAGATAGATAGATAGATAGATAGATAGATCAAAATAAGAAAATGTGTTAATTTCTGGGTAAAGCAGAAATTCTGTCTTTGAGTGCATCATTGTTAATGGTGTTCGGAAATAGAGAGAAAAAAAGTTGCGTAATGGTGGAAGTGATGCTCTGTTTTGACAACTGCTGTCAGAATGGTGGTCAGCCTCAAACTAGCTATCAAAACAGTGTTGAAGCAACAATGAAATCTTAATGAATATCTGTGGAGTCTCCAGCAGCCTGTATGTGAGAGTGCAAGCCAGTGCAACCCTGGAGAAGTGCACTTAAGGCCATTAATAAAGGAGTGACACACCCTGAATCACAGCTCAGCTCATCTGTCTATAACAACCATTTGATGCATATTTTATAGGTAACCTTATTCTGTGTTCTAAAGTCTAGGGGAACAGTCGCCATATGCCTTATCAAGAAAAACATATTTTACCCAAACAATCCAATGACACAAGAGACATGTCCTTCAGTGTCAATGCTGACATTTAAAGTATATTATATTTGTGCATTCTGTCACCATTTCTATAAAAATATATGCAGATTCACATTTCTAATAGCAGATTGCATGAACGGTCAGTTTTCTTCTCCATTTAAAATGACTGTGGGTTTTCAGTCATATTGACATCTCCCGAACAAAGTCAATAAATTGTAGATTTCTATATCTGAAAAACATGAATCTGCAAATAGAAGGGTGACAAAGTAAAATGTAATTTATGTTTGAACAAGATGGTTTTCCAAAAGTAAATGTTAAAATGAATTATTGCATTGTATTATGGGCTGACAATGATCTGGCAACACAATCCTAAAACTGCACAGTCTATCCAAAATATCCTTTTGAAAGCAAAAATATACATGATGTAGGGATATTCAGAGGACAGGGGTCCAGAAAAGGGCATCAACATTCATTTTTTATCTGTACAAAAAGGGACCTTTGGATAAATTGACCAAAAGGACATGGCATCCTCCGCATGCAGGTCAGCACTATGCATTGACATCCTACTTTTATGCTGTATTTAAACTTACAGAAGCAAAATCTGCCAGAATAGTCCTAGTATAATGGAGAAAATGCAGATCAACCAAGCAGAAACTGCTGAACTTTTTTCTTCCAGCAACCCCTTTGGATGCCACATATTTAGTGTCAGCTATGCTGTGCATCAAGGCTCTGGTTCACAACCATGAAAGATATTTTTATTTCACAAAAAAACCTTCTGTAAATTTCATTTCTCTGGTGTTACTATTACTTATATCAGTAACAAAGACTGATGATTGTGAAAAGGTTCCTGATGGCCATAGTTCTTCATGCATTCCCTGACTACAACGTTATATTCTTCAAAATGTAAAGGATTTACTTCCCAAAACTTTTGGATAGTTTCTATTTTTCACACTGAACAGAGGCTTACATCCTGCAGAGAGCTGGTTGCTGATCTGCTGCTTCTGTTACTTGTTAACTGTATATGTTTCTCCGTTCACCCCTTTCACCCCAGTTCCTAGGGGATTAACACAGGTGATGTCATCCTCAACCACACATAAGCTGGTGCTGCTGAGGTTCAAAACACAGAGCGAGGAATACTTTCCAAAGTAAAGCCACATTTTCTTTCACAGACCTGTGTCCAGGAAGTGTCCAAATAGTCAAGCTTTGCTTGTACAAAGACAAACTTTGCAAATCCCAAATCCACAAAGCCATGTAACTGTCTGGATATCTGATATTTGACAAATATAAGTCTTCTGTTGAACTACTTCCTAGAAAATGTTGATTTTTTTTCTTGTTATTTGGACTTCAGGCACAATACTTTTTAAGCTATCTAAAGGTGACAAGGGTATTGGGGAGAGTGGTGTACACTCTGTCCACTAAAGGTCTGAAAAGTAATTTAATTTTTCGATCAATAAGGTACACTGCATGGAAGGAGAGGTGTCTTTTTTACACTGCCCTAGACTCATGGTCTGTGACATTAATCATTGCATGAGACATCGAGAAAATCTGCAGAACGTGCAAAATTTGCTGGTGTGTTGTTTTTTGACTGCATGACTACAGGACACCAGCTTAGAGGATGTCTGGTTCAGTATATGGGTATATACTGTATGTACTGCATATCTGTAGGCCTCATCACAATGCAAGCTTAAAATCACATCTATTCATTTTACATCACTGTCAGAGTTTTAAACATACAAACACATTTTTAAGCCTTGTTAAGGGAAAATTTTACATTTTTACCGTGTTGTGCATACAGAATAAAGATGCTGGGGTCCACATACTGTATCTTCCAGTGGGGTGACATGTACATGCCCAGCACATTTTATGGCCCTTTCACTGCTTTTCTTCCTAGCAAAGGTAAATGGTCATGAAAATACCTCTCATTGCCTAAATCTGGGCCTCTCCTAAACTGTGAGCTCCAGTCCAGGGGGTTTATGGACTTTCCTAAGTGGTACATTTCTGTATGATTGGAACTGTAGCTTAAACCATATAAACTGAAATAACTACATTTATGAATGACAGAAACTGATGGTCAAGCTGGGGGTTTATTCAACCATTTATATATGTCGATCACCTTGTTCTTCCGCAGAAGGCTACCCAAACATGTAAACTAGGGTCATAGAAATGGAAAAGTAAAAGCAGCAGCAAGAATACTCAGAATTTTGCACTGTGAAGAATAATAGCAGAAAAAGTTGCTTTACCGCATCATCTCACAAGGAAATCAAGGTAATGTTTTTTGCATAGCCTTAAGCAACCTGATCATGGCTAATTCTGGGACATTTTTGCTATGGATTATGAAGTGAGTATTTTAAGAGAAACCCTTGGAAAGGAAAACACACAGCTGGAGTTAATCTTGCTCTTCAAATTGTTATTATAACTGTTTATTTTGCTTTTGTCCAATATGATTAAAAATGGCAGGTTTGAACTTTCAGCTACTTAAAATCATATGTTGATTTATAAAGCATTTATAACAGAATATTTATTATTCTTAATTCAACACAAGTATTTTGCTTAAGGGTACCTCAGAAAAAGTGGGATTTAAAACCAGGGAATTTCAGAGTACAAGGCATTAGCCACTGCTCCCGAAAATAGATACTCAGATCATGTATGGAATATACAGTACATGATTGGCAATTACTGGCAATACACTGTAGTTTTATATATCATATTCAAAAATATAATCAAGATTTGTTTTCTATTGGCTTATTTTTTTCCTTTTCGGTTTACACATTATTACATCACAGTATTTACCCAGTTGTGTTTCATTTCTGAATCCGATTATGTGCAAGCAATGAAGAGATGCACATTAAAAATTAGTTCTTTGCTCTGAATATTAATATGAACAGAACCATTTACAATGGGGAAAAGCTCTTGTCTAGACTGAATATTTATAGGCACTCGGTGTTGTTTTGCTCCTGTCAATGAAAAAGACAACAGGAAAATCTGACAAGGGTGAAGAGCAGATTCATGGCAGTTATATGTGTCACTCAGAGTCTAGACAGACATGCATGTCAACATAAAACACCACCACTGACAGAAAAGATGCCATTCAAAAAAGGGAGCATTAATATTTGTGTCAGTGTGGCCATGATTGTTCATATTAACTAACATTAGTTTACACAATATATTAATGACAATGAAGTAACATAGGAACAACCAACAAAGGCAACATTTGTCTAACATTTTACATAATTATAAAGATGAATGAACTTCTTTTAAGGCATCTGGTTTTATCTGTTTTACACGTTTCTCCAAATTCATTTTTTTTAAACTCTTGTATATTTGTTCTGCATCTCTAAAATGCTAATCTTTAGTCACACCAAAGTGTCATAAAGGTGGGATGCAAATTCTGTTATGGATGTGAAATGTAGTAATAACCAACAAAGTACAAATGTCTGTAAGAGAATAAAGGTCTTCTCTCCATATTAGGCCAAATTAAACTTATTGCAAAAGACATACATTTTTATAACAATTTTCACAATACCAAAAACTGATGCACATTGTATTCCTTGTCAGGTGTAGTCAAAATCACATTTGCAATTTCTGATAATAGTTTACATATAATTGTTTTCCAGTTATTATTGTTTTATCTGTAGTGACTGCACTGCCTTGGACACCAGAAAGTCACTCCTTTTTTCTCTTTGCATAGAGCAGCCCCATGTGGTCAGATACTGTATAACAAACCAAAATACTGTACATACAGTGAGTGACTCAGGGTGTTGTAAATGAAGAAATCACACATTTTTGAAGATTTACGCAATTTTAATTTTTTTTCTTTTTTTTAATTTCTGTTGCAACTCGAAGTACCACCCGCTTTTACCCTCCAAGCCAATAGATGGCAGTAAAGAGTAGAAAGACAGAGTGGGAATAAGAGACTTGAGTGTTAATTCAGGCAATTTCCTGAATCTTCATAGCTGCTGTCTAGTGACCATCGGTGTTGCTGAGTCAAGTGCCAGTAGGAAGAAATGTGCTGTTGCTATGGAGACTAAAGTGAAGACAAGTATTCACTTTGATGTACCATGTGGTTAATAACAAATTAAATGAAAAGGTGTTACAGAGTATTTTTATTTGCTATAAATTTATTTGAGGGTTATAAACAATCTAACCAAATAATAAATCAAGGGAAGTCTGTACTGCAGATGTGGTGGAGGAGCTGTGGTTTTCCACTGATTTCTGCTCAAGTTAGCTTATAGAAAGTTTTATGGCGCTTGTTTGTTTTTAATCATCACAATTAATGTGTTTATTTATTGTGTAGTTATTTGTTGTGTTATTTTATTTTTGTACTCACAGTTTTCTTAGTGTGTTTTAGTTTAATAAACATTGTAGTAAATTGTGGTGTTTTGCTTGACCTCGGTACAGTTTTGCATGTTCGAGATCTTTGGCCAGCTTATCTGCCCATTCTGATTTTCGGTTTTGGTACTGAGTAGACTGAACCAAACAAGTGGACGTGCTTGATCATTCCTCAGCGCGTATACAAGTGTAAACTTTGAACAAAGATGGTTGATACAGACTGAAGGTTTTCACAGCTGCATTAAATACTTCTACAAAGACTTATGTCCGAATTTTGTTAATTGGCTTCAGTTCAACATTCGGTGCCATCATCTCCTAGCAACTGGTCTGTAAACTGTTTTCACTGGGGCTAGACACTCCTCTCTGCAATTGCATCCTGGATTTCCTAACCAATAAACCACAGGCCAGAATGACCATGGCACCACCTCCCACACCAACATTTTTAACACTGGTGCTCAGCCCACTGCTGTTTATCCTCTAAAGCAACGACTGTGTTGCCATATACAGCAGAAACCACACCATCGAGTATGCTGACAACACCACGGTTGTGGGTCTCCTTGCTGGTGAAGTCTGTACCCTGGTGAAAGGATAGCAATTTGTATCACAATGTCAAGACTAAGGAGATGACTGTTGACTTCAAAAGGACTGGAGCTGTTTTCACTTCTCTGTGTATTGGGGGCTCAGCTGTGGAGCGGGTGCACAGCTTCAAGTTCCTGGGACTGCACGTGAAAAAGAACCTCTCCTTCACCAACAACGTAACCCACCTGGTGAAAAAGGCACAACAGCATCTCTGCTTCTCAGATAGACAGAGAAAAACTTGATTTATATTCCCCTCCTCATCAACTTCTACAGATGTACCATGGAGAACATCCTGACCTTCCACATCACAGTCTGCTATGGGAAGTGCACTGCACCTAACTGGGGAGCTCTGCAGCATGCAATAAAGACTGACAGTTTATTGCTAAGTCTTCGCTGCCCACCATCCTTGCCGCATACAACAAGAGGTTGTAAAGTTTGTATCATCACTGGGGAGCCCCTGCTCTCCCTCCACTGTCTGTTTTTATCACTGCCTTTGGAAGACACTCTTGCAGTTTGTTGGTCAGCAACACCAGGCTCAGGAGCGGCTTTTTCAAGCAGGCTGTCAGACTCCTCAATTCTGGACAGCTTAGGGACTGATCACTGACCACCTCCTACTGTATCATTACCACCATCGCTCCTGACTTTGTTTGCACCTACGTATCTTCTTATCCATTTATCTATTCAACATCATCTTATCCAATTATCTGTATATATCTACTTATTTACCTACATATCTACATTCTACCTCAATTTTTCTGCATTGTCCTCTCTTGTTATTTGGTATTTGGTCTGTTAGTATTGAACACTGAGGTTCAGGACAAACTACCTTTCATTCTACTGTAAATGTGCATAAATTAAGAATGACAATAAAGTGAACATTGAATCTGGAATCTTTAAGTTGCTACAGTGATATAACAGTATACTACAATATCTGTTATTCAGATTCTAATTCAAACGTTTTAGGATGCATTTCTCCGTTTTTCTATCTAATGTAAAACGCTATATTTCCTTCAGTTTCGCGACCTTACCATGTTCAAAGGGCCTACCTTTGTGCTGGTAAGCTGAAACCCAAACACAAAAGCAGTTTTGGAAATTGAGTGATTCCTCCAAAATTTCAGCAAAACTTTTAATCTCCATGAATGTGAGACCAAAATACTACTGAGACCCCTG
Organism: Heterotis niloticus; assembly: GCA_018136845.1. Classification (NCBI taxonomy): domain Eukaryota; kingdom Metazoa; phylum Chordata; class Actinopteri; order Osteoglossiformes; family Osteoglossidae; genus Heterotis; species Heterotis niloticus. The sequence goes on from CM030891.1 coordinate 24,511,025, forward strand.
ATGTTAAACTTGATGTGGTTTATTGTCACTGAACACATGATTTAGTGTTGGCACTGAGAAATTACTTGGTTTTGAAACTGATCATCAAAACTGATTTATTTCCCAGTGAAAAACAATATTTTGCTATCTCACATATGTCACAGACTTTTAAACCACTTCACATTTGTATCGTATAAAAAGCCTATAAGGTTCTGCATTCATTACAGCACTGTGTTTATTATTGTTTATTATTATTACCATTATTTATCCAGTGCTGCTATGCATTTATACAGTTAGGAATTGTTTGTGTATCACGTCAGGTATCAAAGGTCAAAGGTACTATCAGGATTTTGAAGGGGGAGTTTGAGCTGTGAGGTCGCAACCCCAACCACAGCGCCACCTACTGTCCCATGCAACATGTAACTCCATGGACTGTGTTTTTACTCAAACTCCAGGTGACGTCTATTGAATATTCTTTTTTTTTTCCTTATCGAATGTGTATCGATTAAGCCTCTTTAACAAACTTTTGACTGAATAAAAGGAGCACAATAATAAAGTAGTACTTGTAATAAACGACACAATGAGGGCTTCAGTTTTAACAAACAGGACGGTAAAAACAAATCCAAAACAAGCTGAAGGGAAGCATTAACGCGTGTTATATTTTCATCATTCATATATCTAATAAATGATGTAGTCATTTCACGATAACGCAGGTGCTTTAAAAGCAAGTTACGCTGTTAGGATAGCAGCAAAAAGACGATGCGTTTCACAATATCACAGCGAAGTGCATCAGCTGCGCCTTTAACGGAGCCCCCCGTTGCGAGTGGGCCGGCCGCGCGTGTACAGAGCCGTGCACGGTGTGCGCGCGTCCCCGAGTCCTGCGCGAGCGTGGACCCTCGAAATCGTCGGAATTGAAATTTCGTGCGAAGGAAAAACGTCCCGAACGCCGTGTGCACCGAGGACGAGCGAGCGGCGACCAGGTACTCGCGTGTTTTTTTACTCCGAAGGCATGCTTATAATAAAATGGAGGGATGAGTGAGAAAAACGGCAGAATTGCCGGCTGCCAGCGAAGAGGCCCGCGAAGCGAGGCGGCTTTTATTTCTGCACACAATGCGCTGGAGACCTCGGTAACTTTTTTCGGGGGCGCCGATTTGGTCGATCGATGGGCGAGGGGGTCACTTGTGCTCGTCCGTTCACGTCGGTGTGGGGACAAACTCGGGGAAGGGATGCCGTGAGCGAGCGGCGGGGACGCGTGGTGGCCGGGTCGGCGGCGAGCGCCGGTTCCGCTGCGGTGTCTCGTAGCAGCTGCGGCCGGGCGTCGGCGCGCTCTTAGCCGCTAGAGGGACACGGCGCGTCCTCGGGTGCCGCTGCGACGACCGCGGGGCAGCGTCTGCGAAAGCAGCGCGGCAGGCTGGCGGCAAGATGGCTCGCCCGCGGCAGATGCGGATTGCAGTCCGAAGGCACTGGAAGGAGCGCTCGGCGCGGAGGGCGGCGAAAGAGAGACCCCGAAACCGTGCGCTCCATAAGTGTGCAATGACGGAGACGAACGTCGCTTTTCTCGTCAGCCGGTGTGTAAGGGAAATGCATTTCGGGCATTTTAGCCTTTTCCTGGAACGCCCTAACTTGGTCTGCATCACAAACAATCCGCCTAGGAGTCCGTTTAAAACCGTGTGACCGTTTATTTGTCTTTCTTTATAACTCCAAAATCGTCCAAGTGTGTGATGGTGGCGGTTTACGGCGTTTTCGCCTGTATTTCGCTGACTTGCAGAAGGCGTTGAGCGGCGCTCCGATACACCTGCTCGTCAAGTAGTTTCAGCTCGATAAACACACAAAAACAGCACCTGCGCTTAGACTTTTCCTCCATACCTGGCAGAATTTCTTCACGAACCCTCCGTGTTTCTTGAAAAACGAGTGCTCTGCTAGTCATGTGTCATAGTACCGTACTTGGGAAGAACTCTTCCATCACCCAGCTCAGCATTTCTCCACATTCTTCCACCATTTAATCACTATCTGTCTGTCTGGGTTTTTTTTCCTTCTTTTTTTTTCTTCCTTTTTTTCCAGAAAATTCCTTAAAAAGTGCTGGCTGCTTTTTACATTACACTGCTGAAAATAATAATTTTCTATGTGTGTTTGCAAATAGTCTGGCCTAACATGTTCCGAGTAATGCAAAATAAATAACCGGATAGCGATGGCATTTATTAAAAGTCACCTGAGGCTCTGAACTCATTTTTAAAATATCTTGTTTTCATGATATCGGTTTTTAGCAGCGTATTGTATGCAGGATGTAGTGTAGCCTGTGTTGACCTTTTATAAACATGTCCTTTTGATGGAGGCTGAGCAGCGGAGGACGCCCAGATGTGTAGATGCTTTTATATATTTTTGTCGTCTTTAATGCGCTGAATTGTTCGTGAGATCCGTAAATGGAAAAACCAGAATGGATGGGAAGGGCTTGAAGTTCAGCTGCAGCTCACTTTTCACTACCAGCTACCTTCTGTTTTCCCTCTAGTTATGATAGTATTGTCCTTGGAGCGCATTCAGAACTGAAAGAGTAATAAAACAAATCATAATAAATTCCTTAAATATACATATGTGCTCCAGGTTTCAGATTATGGAGTCTTTATATTGATTTTGTGATTTGTTAGTTATTTGCTTTTAGTCATATGTGCACGGTTCCATTACTACGCCAATAATATTGTACAGTTACAGAGTAGTATCAGTTTTGTAAAATATAATGAATGTATTTCTTTAGACTGTTTTTAAACATATATGTATATATTTTGTGTTACAGGATGTGATTGTGCCCAAAGACATCACTGTAACTACATCCAGCGAGAGCACATTAGAATGTTCCTGAAGAATGTTCCACGTGTAGCTGCAATGCATACAGAATGGAGACCTTATGGTCCTGCTAGAACCTTTCGCCTTCCCTTGTGCTTTGGTGACTCCAACAGCAGCATTTCTGCAAGTGATAAACCAATCCCTGATGAGGTCCAGATGATCATTGAGAGCCTGAGAAGCACACAGTCCGCTCTCAATATGAACGATGAGAACAGTGGAGCTCTGCAGGTGGATGAAGCCCAAGTCCCTGGCTACAATGTCAAAGCAAGCTATGTCGTGCACAAGGCCACGCAGACAGCTGTACCAGGTGGTGTCAGACCTCAGAAACAAAAAATGGAGGCCATGAAGGTAGAACCCCAAAGCCAGGATTCTGACAGTGATGACTCTGTAGACAGAGGAATTGAGGAAGCAATTCAGGAGTATCTAAAGGAAAAAGGTGATCACAAACAGAGTATTAAACCGAATTCAAGTCCACTGCAGATGTCCAAGCCGCTGAGGAGAAACCTTTTGTCTTCAGAAATGCCTAAATATTCAGATAGCAATAAAATTCTAACTGCCAGTCACCATGTCCCAAAAGGCTTGAAAGCGAGCCACTCAACAGTTGGTGACAAAAAACCTGTCCCAAAGGAAAAAAACGAAGGAAGTGGTCTGTCTCTTGTGGATACAGATGTCGGTAAAGCTCGGATAGTAAAAAGTCCGAGTGACCCGACTTCACATTCTGACAGAGCTGAACATCCTGTCACAGTCAAAGAGGAGGAAGTTTTACCAGAGTCCAGCAGTGACGATGGCATTGAGGAGGCTATTTGGCACTTTCAGTTGGAGAAAAAAAAGAAACACCAAGACTCCAGAAATCCATCCAAAGTTTTTCAAGCCAAAGAGGAATCTGACTCCAGCAGTGATGACGGTATTGAGGAAGCCATTCGCCACTACCAGCTGGAGAAGCAAAAGGAAAAAAGTGAAAATACCACTAAAGCTTTTAAAGCTTCTGTACCTAAACATCCCCAAGGAGTTAAATCTGCTGCACAAGGTTCGAGTCAGTCCAGTAGCCAAGTCATCAAAAAACAGAAAGTCCCCATAAAGAAAAGGAGAACCGAGAAATTCCCTAAATCTCCTTCACCCTCAGCTGTAGCTGTAGGTTACAGCTTCAGCGCACCGTTGGACAATCATGACACCAGAGGTAATGAGGTGTCTTTAAGTAAGAACCCGGGCCTTTTGCAGCTGGAATCCCCAGCACCGCTGAAGGCAAACACAACAGCCGAGCTGATGTGTGCTGAAGCAATACTGGACATTTCCAAAGCTGTCATGCCTGAAGCCTTTCGCGACACCCCAACCTTTTTTACCACCTTTACCCAGCCCACGTCCTCCCACACGGTGGACTGCCTCAACTGGTCTGGTAAGAAAAGTGATGAAAGCTCTGTTGATAGTGATGATGGGATTGAACAAGAGATCAGGAAATTCCTGGAATCAAAAGCTCAAATGCACAAACAGCAGCCTGACACAAAATGTAATGACAAACAGGTGGATGACATCCTCCAAAATAAACTTGAACCTTCCCAAAAAAAAAAACTAAAGTCTTCATTATCTCGTAAAAGGAAGCGCAAGGAGGAAAACTTGAAAGCTAGCAAACAAGACTGGGTTGACTTTAAGGTAAAAGACTCGGTTCCTCCTGTCACGTGTGACAGAATCATTCACACGGAAGCACCGGACAGCTCCATGGAGACTTCTACCATAAATGATGTGACCACAACAACCAGTGCGGGAGTTGAGCAAAATGTTGACCAAAAATGCTCTCTTGACGACAAAAATAATTTAAAAGTGCCAGGAGCTGATGGAGACATGCATTTGTCCAGATGTGAAAATGAAATGATAGAATCCTTAACATGGAAAGAGAGACTGAGTGGAGATAAGAGCAGCTCACTGGACAGTGATGAAGACTTGGACCAGGCAATTAAAGACCTCCTGAAGACAAAGCGAAAAGTGAAAAAGAAATCAAGAGACAAGAAACTGAAGCCAAGAAAGAGGGCTAACCTGGGAGTATTAGAATCATCCCATGAAGGTGAAGCTGAGAAAAAGAAAGTTCTCACTGAGAATAAAAGTTGTACCAACCGTAAGACGCTTACCAATCGTGGCTCAAAAAGTTGCAAAGAAATGTCCAGGAATACCGCAGCTGACAAACATAAGGTGAGGGAAAATATTACAAAGCAGATACATGCTGATAAATTGGGGAAAACCGTTGACCTCTTGGAGCCAGCTGTTGTACCAGAAGGGAGTGTTGTTAATGCAGCACAAATGGAGGAAGACAGCAGCTCTGTGGACAGCGATGACAGCATTGAGCAAGAGATCAGGAAGTTCTTGGCGGAAAAAGCCAGAGAGTCATCGGAGAGAACTAATGCTGAGGAGAACAGGGACAATGGTGTCAACACTACTGATTTTGTGGCGATGAGGACTGGAGTCTTTGAAGCTCAGCAGGCTGAGATTTCACTTAATACACAAGCTCTGTACCCTGGCTTCCTTCCCAGCGATGAGTCTCAACAGCCAGGATGTCAGAGAGGAGACCACCTGCAAACTTCTCCAACAGATGTTTATACTTCTAAATTTAATAAGGGTCATCAGATCGATGAGCCAAGGGATGCTGGTAAAATGGAAAAAAACAGTGGGCCGAATTCAGCAGAAAGCAACTTTCTGAATGTCAAAGCAGACAGCGAGAAGTGCCAATCAGACCAAAATACTTGCATGCATGCTACTTCTGTCGCAGACAGCAAGCACATGAACCAGATAATTTCCACAAGGGATGCTGAAGGGATGTTGCAGGGTCAGAACCTGTTCCCCTGCAGTCCATTCAGTCCGCAGAGAGAATGGGAAGTTGGCATGACGGGCAAATCTGATTTGCACAGAGTAGTGAACAGACATCAGACTAAAAGTGTTCTGCCTACAGAGGATGTGTCTCCAACAATGGGCAATTCAGCAGCCGCAAGCAGGCACAAATTATCAAATCCTTGTGCCCACAGTCCAGAAATGGCCTTAACTGCTTCCCCGCCAAATCCCAAGTTCATTTCTGCCCAGTTGCCAGACAAATATCACAAGAACCAGCCAGCAAAAGACAGTTGCCAGGGGCAATGTGCTGCCTCCATCATATCAGAGAATGCAGTGAACACCGAGAAGGATTCCATCTCATTCGCTGAACCCGCAGCCCACAAGATCAGTCACATCCAGGTCAAGAATGGCAATATGAGCAGGGGTGAAGATGGGATGTGTGTGATGGGTGAAATGGTGGGCAGGAACATTGAGGAAGGTTTGCAGGCAAGAGAAGGAATGGAGGAAAGGACAGATGAGGCAGATTTGGAATCGGAAGAGAGGACAAGTGGTGGTCAGTCGGAGCAAAGGAGTCAGCATCCTAGATTATGAGTATGGATCTTGTTTATTATTTTGTAAAGTCACATTTTAGATATTTCTATCATGGTAAACCGTTGAATGCCTTCCTTTGAGATGTATGTCCTTCAGCACTTTCATAGTTAGATTGCAATCGATCTTAGTTTAGAGGTGTCGTACAATTTTTTTTTTTGTATGTTTGTACATTTCTAGAGATATTTAAACACATAAAAATAACTTTAACATGATTGTAAATTTTTTTTTTTTTGTATTTGTCATTTAACACATCTTGATGTGTGTGAAGAGGTCTATAGCCAGTAGTTCCTGTCCGTAGTGCTTGTCATTTGTTTAATTATGTAGCAAGCAATTGCTGATCATCATACATAAACTGCACTACCACTGCACTTGACCAGTAACAATCGTCTGTCCACTGTGTTTTGGATTATATCCGCACCATGGTTTTAAAACTTCATTTCCTGGCGGCCTTCTTGTGTGCCGGTTTGCATTCCACCTCCACAGTAGCTCAAATTACCCATCCAGTATAAACACTGGCATCCACCTCCAAAGTACAGTAAAAAATATTAATTTAAATTGGCTGAATGAAACCTTCCAATCCTAAGAGGTTAAACAAAGAGCCTTTGGTATCAAACAGTTACCAGTTTGGTGATGTTTTTTTTTTTTTTTTTATATACAGAAAACATGAGAGACAACTTTGTTTTGTTTCCGTCATGTAAATAATAAGACGTGTATAATGCAAAGCGCACATTGTAGGTTTTATGACAGGCGTGTGACATCAGTGTTGTTAAACCGGCTTAAGAGGTTTTTTCTTTTCCATTTTGATTTTCTGTGAAAAGTGGATGCCACTGTTCAGTTAAAGAACTTTTTTGATACTGAGTTACCACCTCACTTTATTGTGTAATAACTATATTGTTAAAATATTGCAATCTTTTTTACGCATTTTTTTTTTATTTTAATATAAAACAATCATGCCTTTATTGGATTGTATGGCTGTTAAATTTTTTTCCTGTAGTATTTACATTTTGTTTTTACAAAGGTTGTAAGTGTAAAATAGCTTGAGCAGCTTAAAATTGATTTAAAATTTTGTAAAGGACCAATTTTAAGGTTTTTTTTTTTTTTTTTTTTGTGTGTGTGTGTGTGTGTGTGTGTGTGTGTGACATGAAGGATTCCATAGTACGTTTAAGCCTGGCAAAATCCTAATTAAAAATTTATCAGCAAACTGTTAAGATAGAAAATCCAATTAGTACGTAAATCTGTTGGATTGGAATTGATGCAAATAAACTGGTTAAAATATTGTCCACCCCCACACTGCAAATTAAATCCCATGCAAGTAAGTTGTGTGTGTGTGTGTGTGTGTGTGTGTATGTGTTACATATATTTGAATTATTGCTGCGTTTTCATAGTTTTGCCTGGTTTTTATGTCCATTTTTCATGTTTGTCTGTGATTTTTGAATTACTGTCTTGTGCACTTCCGATTCATAAGCAAGCGTGACCCAGCTCAGCAGCTGCCAAACAGCATTTCATTAATGGCTATTTGACTACAGCTAAAAATACTTTTACCCAAATTTTGTTTGTCGCACACAGCTGTTTGATTTAAAGGGAACTGAAAATCATCTGCTTATCAAGAGTGCATCAGAACAGTTACAGCTCCCAGAATTGATCTGGCAAAGCAACGCAGGAGGCAATTTGAATTTTATGTTGACACCTGCCACCCTCCAACAAAAGAACTGGAGAACTTTAAGCTGTAGCTGCAGTAGTTTGGGGAGATTCATTTTCTTTCAAGTATTAAAATGCCAGTTAAATTTTCTCATCACAAGACTGGTCTTTCCCATGTGAGGCAGTAACCCTTTGCACGTATTCTCTTCCGGGGTAGCAGAAGCTCTGCACGTACTTGTAAACGTGTGTTCGGTCCATTTTTAACACATTGTTTGGAATTTCTCATAGAACTCCGTGGAAAAGGCAAGGACTTCCCCTGTATATGTCATGGTTTTTGTAGAAATACTTTGTCCCTTGTACTGATTTTACAAGCCCAGCTAAATGTGTCTAGGTTGCGTAACTGGGTTACTAAAGCTGGCCTGTGTTGAACAGCGATGTTTAAAAGGTTCTTTTCTCTCTCTGAATGACTCAATCAGAATGTTATTTTTCCTGTTTTCATATCTTGACTCATGGGTAAGAAAAATATTTTGCATTCCCACTGATATGTACACAATTTTACTGTCTTGAGAGTACACTATTCTTGCTGGATGCTCATATAGGTATAGAAAATAGTGCAATTTTTTTTTTTTTTGAACAGGTGAAAATAATGACCAATTGGCAGAGGGCTATTCTGTAACTCTTCATGTTTTCTATTGTTTTGTCAGTGCTCATTATGTTTGCTTCTTTCCCTTTAACCAAGAAAAATAATTTGCCTCAATTTATTGCTAGTGAAATTGGTTTATACTTGCAGCTCCTGGTACATGGGATTATTTAATCTTCTCTCATATCTCAAAATGTCAGCTTTTATTATCACTTTCTAATTGAATTGTCATATTGTTGTGCAATGTCTTTGGCAAAGGTTTTTCTGAATTTCTAATGTGAAAATAATGTTATTTATTTTTGTTTATACAAATGAGAAGAGAGAAACTTTACTGACCATGCTGTGCATTGCCAGTTTTCATAAATATTTTGCAAAAAAAAAAAAAAAAAAAGCTTTTCCCCCTTTTTCTTGTCCGAGGAGGAAATAAAATCTGTATCTTTAAAGTGCAGCTGTCCAATAAAGAGTGAAATTACAAGAAAGCCCATGCTGTCTTTTTCGGTGCTTGCAACTGTGTGTGTTACATATTTTTCTAGTAACTGTTGGCCAGTCTTGCTATAATATTTTTTATATTATATGGCAAAATGCAACATATAAAATGTTTAACATCAATAACGCACCTAGAGCTGGCCAACTACTGTTAATACATATGCCCTACATGAACTGACATTTACAGTCTATTGACATCATCTGTTTTAAACAGAACAACCCCTTATATGTACCTCTGGATTATCTGTGCAATGAAGATAGATGAAATTAGTGTCAACTTTTAAGTTTGAAGAGTGAATTAATGTTGCACTGTAAGCTCAGTGTAGTGTAGAACCATCTGAAGCTACACTGGAAGCATTATTATACTTTATTATATTATTATATTTGATCCTGGTGAATATACTGCACATTTATACCACATTTTCAGCTTTCAATGTGTTTGTCACAGCAAAAAACAATGCAGTTATGAAGAGCAGACATGAAACAAAATCTACAACAAAAAATGTCTGCAGTGTTACTGAGGGATATTCAGGACTCAGGATTGCTCTTCATATGATACTGAATATTGTTGAAATGAAGTGGATCAAAGTTATATGAAGAGTGGGCATAGCTGTTGTAAAATTTCTTTTTTAAAAAAAGCAGAAAAGTCTTGCATTGGTGGGGTAAATTTTTGATGTCTTGTTTTCTATTACGCTTAACAGCCATCTATAATTATTGGCACCCTTTATGAAAACAAACAAAAATGAATGCATAAAATAAAAATACACAGTCATATAAACAGTCAAACACAAAACATTTCATGAAACAGTGCATTTTTTTGAAAACAGATTTCAAAATTATTTGCATTCCTGACAAATATTTAAAAAAACTGAAGTGAAGCCTGTTATGAAATTCTTTGCCTTTTATTTGGCCTCAGTTTCCAGGAACTGTAATGCTGCCGTTAACCAGTTCCTGTTTCCCTAAGGTAGAAATCTGGTTGCATGCATATAAAATCCCTTTGTCATGCATCACCATAAATAAAACCAGAGCTTTCATCTGAAAAGAAACAGATGGTTGTTCACCTACACACAGATCAGGAAACAGATATTAAAAATGCATAAACAGCTGAAAATACCACTAAGCACAGTCAGGAAAGTAATGTACATTTTCCAAGAAGAGAACCGAATGCACTCATTACTCCCCATGCACAGTTAAGATGGTGAAGGAGGCAAAGAAGAAACCAAGGATCGCAGTGTGAGAGCTGCACAGCTTATCAGAATCTTTGTGTTTCGATTTCCCAAATGAGCTGATAGATGCCACCTCCATGTCAACAAGCTCTTGGGATGGTTGCACAGAAGAAGGCCTTGAAATGTTCTGAATCACTAGCAATGCAAACAAATTCAATTAACAGTATAATAGAAAAGTTAAGGATAAATTTCTTTCTGAAAGGAAATACAGGGTGGCAGAATTGAGGTTCCAAGAGACAACCTAGAGGTTCTGCTTCGAAAGAACACAAAACTTCTTATATAGTTTGCAAACAGATGCCAAGCAAACTACACAGCAGGAGATGAACAACACCCCTCTGTATCTTTGAGGATTGATGCAGAGCTAATGTTTACTGACGCTGACATCTTAACCCCTTGGCAAAAAAGTAACTGTACACCTGAAGTGTAGGTAGATGTGTAGTCAGTATATTTCTTCAGGTGTGTATCCCACATAAGCAGACTGCAGTGTCCAGCAGGACATAGTAGTGTCCAACAGGGAAAAACCATCAAGCTTTACTGTAAAATATGTTTAAAGATAGTTAAAGAAATGCAACAGAGTCAAGTAAAAAGTAAAAAAGTATTTATGGTGGAATTTACTTTGAATTTGTAAAAAATTTACTTACAGTAAGAGCAAGTAAGGAATTACATCTACCGAGTTACTATCCACTTCTACTTGAACCCTAAACCACAATGAAGAAAAACTACATAAATACAGATGTTGCCCCATTTTATTGACATGTAAGACTCTGAAAATGCTATAATAAATAAAAATGCTGTTTTCATAATTATTTTCATCATATTTTTATTAACTTTAAGATTATTAAAACTATTTATAAATTGCAGAAAAAAATGTATTTCTCAACCTTAATTTAATGCAGACTATTAAATTATTATAGCTTTTTCTGTTTTTTCATTTTGTTGACATCGATTAGGTCACTAGGTAAATACAAGTTGCCTTTTCTCTGCCAAAAATAAAACAAAAAATAACAAACCTTCACAGCTACAGCTGCAACCACATCCTCTCCTTTTGCCGAGTCGCAGCTCAGCAAGAGATGCTGCCCTGCCACCAACAGGTGAGCAAAGTCCCAAGGAAAGTTGCACAGGGTAAACCTGTGGAGTCCAGAGGTATTAATCCCAGAAACTGAAGGTGTCTGTTTTCGGGAGTTCAACCTAAATAAACTGTTCAAATTTTGGAAAATAAATAAAAACGCAGCTAAAAATAAACTATTTCAAACTTAAATAATAAGTAAGTCTATGGAGCCAGTTTTATTGCTCATCCATGCGGTACCATTAGCTGCTGCAACCTGGTCAGGATTGTGGTGGTCTGGAACCTAGAATCACTGGGCAGCAGACATTAAATCTAAGCACTGTGGGGGTTGCCGGTCACTTGCAGGATGGCCACATACAGTCATACTCACACATGCACAGTATGAACAATTTAAAGTGACCAATTGACCTGAAACATACATCTTTGGACTGTGGGAGAAAACCCAACATGTAAACCCCATATAGAGCAGGATCTGAACCCAACTTGCTGTGCCAGTGCCCCTGTTGTAGTCATTATTATTATTACTACTACTCCTCCTCACTCAGAATGCACTATTATATATTTTCACTTCTTTCACATACCTGTATTCCAAAATGCAAAAAAATTGTTAGAAAGTATATTTTATATGTTTAAATTTATGTAAAATGCAAATTATTTAATCGTGTCCTTAATATTAAACGTGATTCTTAAAGTTACTTATTTCTTACATATTTTAATAAAGAAAAAACTAGCAGTTTTAGCGGTATGTGATGTGAATATGTTAAACATTTTGATTTTTTTTAATAGCAGCGAATTTCTGCAGTTTCAGCACGCTTTTCAATCATAAAACATGGCGAAAGCAAATAAAGTTAGTTCAATATGACCTTTAACCTACTGTTCCATCGCTTTGTGGGAAATGTAGTGCAAAGAGGAAGAGGCTGTATTTTGAACCAAGTTTGTGTGGTGTTCAAACTTCAACTCCCATCAGCGCTTTCCCTGGGTAGCGGCATACACCGCACGGAGCAATAATGGCGGCGGTAGCATGTTTGAAAGGTGAGCCTGAGTTATTCGCTTTTTCTTTTAGCAAGCATGCACATGTCACTGCATTTAAATGCTAATTAAAATTTGAGATCCGAAATAACAGTGTGCTTGGATGCTGCGCTCATTTAATATCTCTTTGCTCATCGTTTCACTTTTACCCTTGCTTTTGTGGCAGTAGAGGTGACATTCATATTGACATCTGCGTAGTGTGCAAATTACAATACATTTACTGCATCTCTTTGTGTCTTTTTGAAATTAAAAATAACGATTTGGGGTTTATTTCAGCACTCGCTAGGCTGAACTTTCCGAGGGTCCTGTCGTCTAGGTTGTCTGAACCCTATGTGAACGGTCGACTGTACTCAACTGCTGCAGTCACTCAACCGCTGCCCAGTGACAGTCCAGGTAAAAATGTTCAGTGGTGACACGTTTCTTCTAGTGCTTCCTCCATTGTTACATTGCAAAGGATGCATCCCCAGCTTACCAGCAGGGACGTAGTGGCTACTGGTGTACCCTTTTTGTCAGAAGGTACTTATTCGGTGTTGATACAGTGAGAATACCATGCTGTGTAATGGGTAAACCACTTTACTGTTGCTTCTTTAATATTGTGTATCATCTCAGTTAAAAACCCCAGGGGCATTTGACCTGATAGTAATAATTATGCAGTTAGTAAGCCAGTGTCCCCACTGCTTCAATTCTAGCAATTTCTCTGCTCTTTATGTTTTGTCTAGCTGAACGTGACAAGGTCCTCACGGAACCTCTAAAGCATCCCGACTTCTTCCGTTTATCAGAACTCTTTTCGTTGAAGGATTTATTTGAAGCCAGGGTTCATCTTGGTCATAAGAAGGGCTGCAGACATAGGTACTGTCTGGTCGCATCTGACCTATCTGTTCTTTTAGCTGCTTTCCATTCAGAAATTTACTTGTTATGTGTTTCCATATGTTTCCCTTTGTTCTCTAAGGAGAATGTGTACAGAAAAAGCTATAATAATTTAATTTAATATGATACTGAATAAATGTATGGAATGTAAGTCTAAGAATTAGACTCCCTGAGTCAGGTTACAGTGTCTTCCTCATGGACTCTTGACCAAAGACAAATAGTCTGAACTACTTCAGTAAATGAAGAAGTGAGCAAATTGTTAAATAAAAAAATTAGAAGTGCAGGTTCTAAATACAAGGTTTAATTTGCATTCATGTAACTAAACATTGATGCAAAACTAACTACAGATGTTCTTACACATCCGTATACAGGCTAATGGAGCCTTACCTGTTTGGCTGTCGACTGGAACAGGATATTATTGACTTGGATCAAACAATGGAATTCCTACAGCAGGCGCTCAACTTCACAGCTCACGTTGCATACCGTGGTGGAGTGATCCTCTTTGTCAGTCGACGGCGGCAGTTCTGCCACCTTGTAGAGTGCACAGCGCAGGACTGTGGGGAGTACGCCCACACCCGCTACTGGCAAGGTGGCCTGCTCACCAATGCCCCCATCCAGTATGGCCCAGGGGTGCGTCTGCCTGACGTCATCATATGCTTGTCCACTCTAAACAATGTCTTCCAGCAGCACGTAGCCATAAGGGATGCAGCAAAAATGAACATCCCCACTGTGGGCGTGGTCGACTCCAACTGTAACCCCAGCCTGGTGACCTTCCCTATCCCTGGCAACGATGACTCGCCATCTGCGATGGAGTTCTACTGCAAGCTCTTTAAGATGACCATCAACAGGGCCAAGGACAAACGGAAGCAAATGAATCTGCTGTATGGTGTCAAAGGCTCAAACGCCTGAAGAATAAAGGACTACTTTGCAGAACTCAAATTTGTTTAGTTACTTGGTATATCTTGAAAACCTTGTAGCTGAAATGTAAATAAAAGGTCTTGGCTGATCATTTGTACGTAAACCCTGTCAGCAACAACTTTTGCTCATCTCTCACGTTTTGAATGCAATATGTGTTTGTATCCAATGCCTTTGCTGTTTCATGTACTTATAAGTAAATGCATTGTAGCTATTAAATACATGAATGAGCATGATTGCCTTACAATGGATTGGCATTGCATCCATGATGTACCCCAGGCTATACCATATGCATCTCAGAATAGGCTCTAGACTAACAAGACTGGGTAACTTAAAACTAAAAATGAAAGAAGATAAACCATGCCCCTTGATTTGTTTGTTGGTTACCAATTATAGCATTGCTTTGCTACAACGCTCCTTTATTTCAGCCTTTGCGGACTCTTGAAAGTTTGTCCGAAATATTCACTAATCTATAACCTGCTTCTCCAAATCTATATCCAACAAAATTTCAAAGTGCAAAATGAAGGTAGCTTCTTATCGAGCTTTTTACTTGTTACCTGAATCCAAATTGTTTCAAACACATCCGGCCCAGTTTACCGAGTCCTATTTTTCATTATTTTCATTGAGAAAAATAAGTTCCCAGCACATCCAAAGTCCCCCAAATAATAATTCCAAATAGCAATAAAACACATTCTCATTTAATAATGCGAGGAACATAATGCACAAACAGAACAGGGAGAACAGCTGAGAAAGGCCTGCAGTGCACTCATTACCTGTCCTGGCTTGCGTCTGACTGTCGTGGGAAATTTCTGGGGAATTTCATGCTGAAAACTTAAATCAGAATTACTGCTTTGAGGTTTTTCTCAATTTTAGCTTAATCGGTTCTCCCAAAGGCAAATTATGAACTGAAGTACAGATCCACTGAGCGTCTTGCTTATAAATTTTATATCTGCGCTATACTTTCTTATTCTTAGTGCTGTACAATCTTTCGCCCGGACTCCCACACGACCTAAATGTTTTTTTGGTTGGGCACATTCTGAATTTTTTTTGGCAGTGGATAGCAATTGACCTCTTACACAGAATCAGATTTATTTGACCAAATATACTCACACATACAGGGAATTTGGCTTTGGTTCCCAATGGCTCTCAGTGTACAGAAGACAACACAACATATTGTACATACATATAACTGTGCAAAGATGCATGGAGTGCAGGAGAATAAGAATAAATATTATAAGATGAAATATTATAAGAGTATCTATAATCTAGAGCACTAATGCATACATTATTTTAAAATCCTTGCATTTTGATATAATGAGTCAGAAATCTTTCTGTAGGACCTTTTTTTATTTTTATAATTTTAAAAATTGGTAACAATATGCCTCTGAACTGGGACTGAAACGCCGGCACACTAACACGAACCAGCTGTAAACACTGTGGAGGAAAATTGAATTAAAGCAACTCAGCACTGATATTCTGCGTTGTGTTCGAAGCATAAGCACGGCTCGTTTTTTTTCTACAGCAAACCTAAATTTTAGGCAGTAGGTAAGTTGTTTATGCAATTAAAATGAGCTGGAAAAACTGTGCTGAAAACTTGGCTGAGCGATTGAAACAGCAGAAGACAGCACACAGCCCGCCCACCGAGCATGGCATTCGGTACGGTTTGTCCTTCCACGCTTCCGTACTTCCGTCCAGTATAAATTGTGACGCAAAGCGCCTCACGTTCTCTTTGCTTAGTGGGCAGTCGGAGAGGTGAGTTTTCGGTCCTGCTTTTAGACAAAGTGAAAATTGCAAGCATTTAGGAACAAAAATACCAGTGCAAACCGCGCTTCTTCCGCATCTTTACAGACACAGTTTTCCTGACATTTGTGTGGTTGAAACTCGCGCATGATTCCGACTTAACATGAACAGCAGGTTACACTTTTCAGTGGTGACCTTTTATGTACACGTATTTTTTTTTTCTTGTTTGACGCCGTTACGGAGTATTTAGACCGCAATGAATGTCGAGGTAACGTTGTGGGGGGGGAAATAACTGGTTTGCTTGTGCCTGTGTTTGGAGAAAAGTGTAAAAAGCGTGGCGAGCCCAGGTCACGTGATCACACTGCCACTAGAGGCGTTGCAGGGCGACTCCACGTGTCGTCCCTGTGTCATTAGATGGCAGAGATTGAAGCGGGACTGTGTCTGCTCTTGGTTCCCAATGCAGTGGGCACTTGGAATGATTGATAGTCCCACATTGACCCTGAAGAGCATGATGGGACATTGTAGGCTTTAAATCCAGTTTGGGAGGATTTAAGCTTCTCTCTCTTTCTGTTGTTCAGTTGTTTGGTGGCAGAGATGACGGAGGAGGAGGGATTCCACGGTGTCTGTGTGCGAGAAACTAGTAAGTACACCGTGATCCGCAGTCACTCGCATTGTAGTTCCTTACCCACAGAGGCTTTTTGTTTGCGTCTGTCTTTAGTTGATTTCTTCTTGCCCTGTGAGATGTAACTGTGGCTAAAATGTCACTGTTATGCCATAGGAGGGCAAACGGAAAGTGGCCATGAATGTTCTGGTTGTCCTGCAGTAGACATCAGACATGGCAAAGTGGCCAGATAGCATCTGATTGTTTGTTCTTGCCCCTTATCACATACATTAGGAGTAACTTTCATTTCTATTATGATAAAAGGCAAAGCAATTTGGATTGCTCACTTTGGTCTCACTGTGAGCTGTTTCCTACTAATGTGATATTCCTCTGTTGGCCATGAGGTCCATGGGACAGTGGCTTACAGTCACAGTTCTTATCCTTTCTGTTGGCACAAAATGCCAAAGGTAAGTTTACAGTGCTGGAATAATCGAAACCACTCAGTAGTGTTAGGTTGCCCCTCAGTGCCGCTGGATGCTACAGGGCCACTGCTGCTGTTGCACCTGTGTCATGTCTGTAGGTGACAAAGAGGAAAGGGGTTCCAACTACACTCAGTCCCCATAATCCAGTGGGTGCTCAGAATGACTCGTAGCCTTATAGGATGTAGTGAGGCTGCTGCTACTTGCTGTATAAAAAGGGTAAAGTTTAACACGTTGTCTGCATGAAATTTCCCAGATGCCTTGATTTGTGCTCTGGCTAAAAAGCAGCTCATCCTGCTTTAATGGTGTTGGTGGCAAACAAGTCTGAATTTAAGGAAGTTTAATGGGTGAGACATTGAATGCAAGTTTCCACTGACTGATTTGCTGGAAATCCTGTATTGATTCAGGTCTTTCCAACAGGTGGATAAATGTTTGACTTGGCTCTTTCCAGCCTTGAGGTCAAGAGGACCAGGGCTTCTAGGCAGAAAGGGTAAAGCCGGTGTTTGTGCTGACTGAAGCTTGAGGTTCATCTGTAAAATGAACAGATCAGATTTGATTAAATCTGATAGATATAATAAAGATTAAATCTGTCAGATTAAATGTGCAATTTTTTTCATATTAATATTAGCTGGTATATTCAGTAGGGACCACAGTCAGGGATTTGTTCTACTTTTGATATTAAATACATCTGTTGGGTTTTCCTGTATAATTTGTAACATGCCAATAAAAATGGGTAAGTTGAACAGCAGACTACTTTGTCATCTTTTAAGGTGATTTGTTCCTGGCAATTCTGGCAAACTTCTGGTCACAGAATCAGTTTAACAGACATAACCAGTGCTGTGATCCAGGGGCAGGCAATGCTCCAGCTGGGGGAAGTGTGCTGGCTCAGACTCTGGGCCCTGTCCTGATCCATTTGAGATGGGTGTTGATCTACATGGTGAAATGTCATACACTACCGGAGGGGAAAATGTTCACTTGGGAGTGCTGTAGAGATGAGCACTTGGGACACAAAAATCACTCTTGGTTGATTAAAATGTCTTTTATTAGATCCCTAGACAAGCTGCTTGACAATGGTTGTCAGAATTAGTCCAGCTGACTTGAGGCGTCAGCGTAATTTTGAGGAGTAAGGCAGCCTGCCAACCAGCTCACACATGTGAGAACACCGCATTAAAAAGGCTTGAAATTCTGTAATGATGCATGTTTTCATAAAATATTAAAGCAATTTCCAGAGGCTTCATTTCATACCTAATACAAAGTTGATTCACACTGAAGCAGTGTTGGCCATTAGTTGAAGCCAGATGTAGAGCTGTTAATTTTGCTGTTTCAGTGCATATAGATGAGGACTACCTGTGTAGCTGTATATATATACAGTATGGATGGGACCTGTTTTACATGTGATTGGCTGCAGTGTGCAAATGAAGACAAGCCCTTAAAACCAGGGACATGAGCTCTGGCTGCATGGGATTTGTTTGCCTTACTCCTGAAGTAGTAGATGAGTTTACTCATTTTAAATAGGAAATTAATAGCTGAGGCTGACAAAACATGCAGAAAATCTGAGCCCTACAAATTGGTGCTAGTTCCCCTCCCTTAAAGCATAATCCAGTGAATGTGATTAATAAAGGTGCTTATCAAATGACACTAAGGGTAGTGCTGTACATATTACTACATTAAAACAGGTGGGCAGAACAGGTTCTAAAACTCTGTGGCAGGCTAGTTTCAACCTAGAAGCATTTTCTTTGAAAATATGCCTGACAACCTTTAAACCTACTTGTTTGCATGTGTGTAAGCAACAAATTTACATGTAAGCCACATAACTCCCAAGAGCACATCTATACAAAGTACAGTTCATCTTGACTACTGTATCTACTTGCAGACATAGCACTTATGGCACAACTTGTAATGAACCCAGTTTAACACTTCCAGGTTTTTATTCCAGGTACCTGTACTCCCAACCCAAAGCATCAAGTTTCCACTAAGGGATCTGAATTGTTAGGGTTTTGTGATACCTAGGTAGAATATCTTCTTGCTATTTTCTAACCATGCCATAATTTTCTTCAAGTACTTGATGGCTCACAAAAATAGGAAACTGACTCATGAAGGTGTAGAACCAGTCTTCACAAAACAGCCATGGTAATGCCAATTCTCCTGCATATTCAATATATACCTGTAACAGGTAAGTCAAAACAGTAAAGGGGCTCCACACCTTTAGAAGCAACTGGAATGGGGAAATATAATTTGTTTCCCACAATGAAGGCTTAATATGGAAGTTTTTCATTATCCTCAAGTTAGATGCAGTACAAACTTGTATTTCATAAATATTTCAAATTACATTAAAACTGAAGCTATTCTTTCCTCACTTTAGGAAGCTAATACAAAAAGGTGAATTTTTATATTAAAGTGAAGCTATTACTGTTAAATTTGTGGCCCAAGTATCAGTTATGTATCACCAGTTCTCCCTAAACTGTAGTTACTTTAATGTTATAAGGCAGTTTCCCTTCCTTACCCTTTTCTACTTTTTTCCAGCTTCTTTAGTTACTATGTTCCATACACTTAATGCTCACAAGACATACAGGAATGTTAATGTTTAAGTATTTCAGTCAACTTTCAATGCCTTGTTGCTTGGACAGCCCCATATAAAAATGTTATAGTGGAAAATGTATTACATTGTTGTACATATGGATAAATGATTGCAGATAGTGTGAATGTGGCTTTGAACAAGGGTGTGTGTGTGTATATATATATATATACACTAGTACAGATCACTTTAGAAAAAACTATTTGCTAAATGAGTTAATTGTAAATGTCTCATGCCACTCAGCTGTTGGGAGCCATGTCAAATCCAAATTCAGTTCATGTAAACATGTTTTGAGCTGAAATGGGGATGTTAAAACTCAAATTATGTTAAGCAATAGGGCCTCTTGGAAACTAGAAGGATGCTAGGGATGGAGCTGCTGGGCAAGAGGGAGAGGAAGACCTAAGAGGAGATTGGTGGATGTGGTGAAAGAGGACATGCAGATGGGTGTGATGGAGAAAGATGCAGAGGACAGGAAGAAATGAAAACAATTGATCCCCTGGGGTGACCCCTAACGGGAGCAGCCAAAAGAGAAAGGGTCATCTTGGAAACATGACATTCACCACTACCTCAGTACACTTCTATTCTGTTAAACCTGATGCCCAGTTTGTGACAAACATGTCCAGTACCCATCAGCTTCTGGCCACTTTCAGACTTTGCCTACACTTAAGTTGAATAATGGACACATGCCAGCTTATGTTATGCAAGCATCTCAGGTAAAGCTTCACTAAATACATTGTAGTCCTATTTTAACATTAGCTGTATTACCCATAAAGTCCTGGTTTGGCAAGAACATGCCTGGAGGTATGAACACAGCAACAGGGAAGCCTTAGTTGGGGTGTCAAGTACTTAGGTGCCAAATGTGCCATGAACAAACAAATGAACAGATGTACAGATGGAGACTAGGCATTAGACAGCTCAGTAAATTTAAGCTACATTAAAATTTAAAATAACTGCAAACAGAAATACATTCCACCCACTTGTATTCATGCCTGAATTTTTACTGATGGATCCCATAACCGTGCAGCATCCTGGAAGAACAGCTGAAGTGTAAATGAGATTAATTTTTTTCTTTTGTGGGTGCATTTTACTGGCAATTACCAGCTGGGTCAAAACAAGCTACCTTCACTCTGCAAAATAAATGTTCAAATAAACTAGAAAATGCATTTTCAAAAAAAGTATGAATTTTTGCAGAAAACACTTAAATTGAAAGATGTGCAGTAATTTTAAGAAATGCTAATAAGATGTTTTGTATAAAATCTTAAAACTTTAAAGGGGTTATTTCAGTGCTCAAAAGGCAGAATTGCCCCAATACCTGTATAAGAGCTGCTGGGTTTATGTACCCTAATCCACAGCCATAACCCAGAAATCAAATGCAAAACTGACCATTCACATTTATTCGTTTTCTCCTTGTCTGACCATTTTTGCCAGGTGACGACTGCTTAGTAATCCAGTATTTGTTAAATCATGCCCATCAGTGCTTTTATAACAAAAGTCTCTGCTGTATCCCAAGAGAAAGTCTCAGTCTTGTATCTCAGGAGGGGGGACTAAATGCACACAATCTAAGACTAGAACAGGAGATTCAACAGTGTTTTGTGTCCTTTACAATTCAAACAACATGGATGTTAAGTACTACAGGTTAACAGTCATTCAGTTTTGGCATAAAATTAATTCAGTGTTCAGCAATGCCCCCTAGCAAATCCCTGGTTCATAGATAGAATTATTTGAGCTTTCTGGCAGTACGAATAGTACCTCAAGAGAAAGAGCACAATTCTCTTGTCCTTCAGTCAGTTTTTAACATCTTCAGGAATATTTGGTGTTGGAGATTTTTTTCCACAGAAGGGTCTTGAGGTTGTTGAGAACAAGGGAGTGGTGGACCTCCATCTGGCTGGCAAGGCCGCTCAGCGTCACACAGGTGCGGAGCTGCTTCTCCAGGTCCACACGCAAGTCTGGTGGAGACCCAAACAGGAGGTAGTCCTGGAGCAGCCGGCACACCTTCGCCAGATTGGGCTGCACCACCTCCGTGTTACACTGCTTGACTAACTTGTCGCAGGTGGCCGTGCAGTCTTTGCCATAGGTGCAGTCGCTGTTCGTTTCGCAGCGGCGACCTCTCAGATAGTTGCGTACAGCAGTCTCAGATGCCACGCTGCGCAGATCGGCCATTTTGCAGTCATACTTTCCATTGTAGCCCACATGCCAGGGGCTTGCATCACACATGAGGAAGCTACCATAGGATCCATGAAAAATCTCCTCTACAAACTCCAATAGCCCGATTGTGATCCGAGCACGACGGGGCCATGCTGGGGCGAGCCACTGGTTCAGAGTAGTGCTTAGGGTCTTGGGCACCAGGGGCTGTAGGTAGCTAGGAACCTCCAGCCTGTAGAGGGCGCTGTGGCCCACCTGTTCGGTTACATACAGGTCCCCACAGAAGCCGAGTAGCTTTGGAGTGTGTTCCTTCTCATGCAGTGCCATCATCAGGAGAAATTCATTGACCTGAAGCAGTGCCCACACAGACTTTGCCTCAGCCAGAGAGACTTTTCCATCTTTATTCACATCAGCCAGGTTGATGACATGGCCTACTAGGGTTCCCAGAGAGGGATGCTCCCCCAGATTTGACTGTAGACACAAAAACAGTGTGTGACATTAGAAACCTTCTATTGAGATGAACTTGACAAAGTCAAATCTACAGTAAATCTACAACTTGCCCAAGACAGCTGCGGGCATCATGCAAACCTCTTGCCCTGCTATGCTCAGAAAAATGGGATCCATTCCCATTGCAAAGATAAAAACACTAAATTAAACCTCATCTAACACCTTTTCATGTAGCCTTGGTCAAACTCCAGTCTGAAACTTCCTTCCATCAGCTGAAAATAGTGCTGCATTTAATACTGTAAATATTAAACGCCTGAATTATTTAAAAAATAATAATGAAAGTGAACCTTAAGAAAGTTGTGCAGCATTTCCCGGAACTCATCCATGGAGGTGCCCCGGGTTGGTTTGTCAAAAAGGGTCATTTCTTGTCGAAGTATAGAGTCTGGACTCCCATCACCCCGTGATTTGTCCTCAATGCCACACTTTATAACAACAAACTTCTCCTTCCAAATACCACTGTAAACCTGCAAGATAAAATTATACATCACCTGATACTGCAACACATTTTAAATCCTGTATTTTGTAGTTATTTAACTTAATTCTCACACATTTCCACTGGGTACCTGATGATTGGGTGAGGAAGACAAACATCGCTGCAGCTTCAGTGTACTTTCCTCACACAGCGACTTGCAGGATGATCCAGAAATAATGCCTCTCTTGTAGTGATCACACTGGCACAGGAGGAAGAGTGAAGTCACCGTCAATACATACAGCAGCATTTTGTGCAAGACGCTGTCAACTACATGCTGTTAATTCTGAACATCAACAAGAATTGAATAAAGATGGCTGGAACACAACAATTCAGTCCAATTTTTATCAACTGTGGTAATCAGTCAGCCCCATAATACTACAACACAATAACCAGAAAACAGCCAAACTACAACATGTTAATGGTACGTGGTGTTTTCTTTTAACTATAGAAAGAATTTGGATATAGAAAGGTGACCCTTATCTTTTTTCTGTTGGTGTTCCTTCTATTTACTCTGTCTCAGCAATTACATTTGTCATATTCTATAAATACACATACAATATGCCTTTCACTGTTCAAAATATTTCTACTGCCAGGGGCTGCAAAGGTCTCATGTGCACAGGCACTAATGTGAAACATTAAACTGTATGGTAACAAATGAAAAAAAGGGGGGAAAAAAAGAAATTCAATCAAACTGACAGCAGTCTAGAAGTGACAATTTTTCTGAGCTTACAGGCTTACTACTATTAACTACTCCCCATGCTGTATTCCCTCTGCTATGTTTCTTCAATGCCTTTCCCTGTCCAAGTGTTTTCATAATGTTGTGCTTATTTTGAGATTTAAGGTATTGACCACTTAAATGCATGCTTACTCTCTGCGGCCAAAACAGGTATCAAATCTTTTTTGAAAACCAAATTAAATTGAAGATACAATAATCGTTGAGTTATGCAGATATCTCATCTGCACCAGAACAGTCACAAAGTTTCTCCTATTCTCCTGTAGAATTTAGTCAACCACAAACTGGATTTCAAAAAATAAAAATAACCAAAAAAAAAAAAAAAAAATTTAATCTCTTGATTAACCTTTAAATTCATTTACTTTGTTCAAAGTGAAATACAAAAATAATACTGTAATGATTGACCCAATTATAATTTGGAGAAATGGTACGCATCTCATTCAAGGGAACAGGAGGAGTAGGATTATCAGTTTGTACACAGGTTTGATTCCAACTCAGTCTGTACGTTCTACTTGTGACCGCATGGCTTTCCTCCCATAGTTGAAAGACATGCATTCCCATTTAATTGGTCACTCTAAACTGCCCAAGTGGCCACCTTGCAAAAGATTGGCATCCCCAGAGTGTAGTTTCATAGCCTAGTGCTGATGAGTGATTCCATGATATGCTCCAGACTGCTGTGACTCTGACCAGGATAAAGTGGTTAAGAAAAATGAACGGACTGATAAATTAGCCAAGTCACTAATGCATTTCACTTACAGTATATGGCTACTGTTTCAGTTTCCTTGAAATGTTATAAATTTTAATTTACCTGTTCATAAATTCTGAGAAAAAGCATAAATTAACCCTAAAGAATTATACCGGTACAGTAGCATGCAACATATAATGCAAAATCTTAACCAAGCCCGATCAGGAACTCAACAACCATTTAATGTATACGATAAATTATGAACATGGCATAACTGATTTGGTTTTATCATTTATCACACAACTGAGAAGCCAGTGGTAAATTATATCTGAAATGTAACAGCAGCAAAACACAGGTTTTCACATCACCCACACAGCAACTAAACTACTAAAATGACATATGTACAGTAAGCAGCTTGATCAAACAATCAAGTGACACTTTTGGCTTATTAATTCTGATGTTAGAATGTGTAGCTTGAGCACATTCAAGGCCATTCATTTAGCTGGTTTGCTATAAAGTGACAGAAATAACCGCCCTGAGGATTTTGTCTCCAGCTGACCAACAACTTGCCATGGCCGGAGGTAGTCAAAAACACAGCTGCCACTCCCCTACTGTAAACAGGGAAAGGTTCCCAAATGTCCAATTCCAAGAGCCACTTTAGCCCCTCCTGCTCAATAATAATATTAATCTGGGAGAAACCTGAGCACAGGCTAACAGACTGTACTATACCTCTAATGGGGAAGCACTGCCCAGCAGTAATATTGTCTGGCATTGCACCATAACATTTTCTCAGCAGTGTCACATATTGGCAATTAAATCAGCCACTGCTGAGAGGAAGCAGACACCACAGCCCTCTCACCTGAGGCTTAAATGGTCGAATGTCTAAACAAGAACACAAAAAGAAAGGAACCATAAACTTTCTACCACTTAAGGTCAATAGCTCAGCTTTATCTGAAAAAGAAATACTAAAGCAAATGTTGATATAATGTTGATAAAAATTGGAAAGAACTTGTACCACCTGAAATGTGGCAAGTTATGCAAGCATAAAAAGCAATTTTTAAGTACTTTTATAAAATGTAGCACTTCTGTGATATAGAAATATTACATTAGTATCGGATAATGAATCTGTGCACCTCAGCAAGAGCAAAATGGCACTTTATTTGCAGCCACTTGCTGGCTCCACTCACCACAGATACAAAAAAACTCATCCCTGTGTCCATTAGACATCCTTAATCCCTTCCAGCCTTCAAGCATCTATTTTAGACCCACTTACTTTCTTATAGCTTTGTAAATTAGTCAATAACCAGGTGTAATTATTATCCATGCATCTGCCATCACTCATTTCTATAGGCCCTTACTCTGGTAATGTGTGCCAACAAATCACAGCATCACACAGGTAAGCTGTGGTTTGCTAACTTTGTGTCTATATAAAGGTCAAGTCAAGTAAAGTTGGAGTTTTATTGTCATTTCAACCATTTACACAGTACATGGCAAAACAAGACAGCGTTCCTCCAGGCCCAAGGTGCAACACAAGTACGGCAGGAAAAATAAAAGTGCAAATTTACCAAATAAATATAATAAATAGGCAGTATAAATTACAGAAGGGTAGCAGCAACAGAGGAGGGGGGGGGGTGTTAGAATGATTGAGTTTGTTATTTTTTCTGGTTTAGCAGTTTGATGGCTATGGAGAAGAAACTGTTTCTCATCCTGGTGGTGGAGGCCCATATGCTGCGAAATCTTAATCGTACGCTACGAGGTCTTAATGTGTTCCTCAATTAACTTTTGTTCACCTTGAGTTATAAACTACTTTGGAGATAAGCTATTAGCAAATGCATAAATATAAATGTAAAGCTGAAATTTAAAAACATTTTAAGTGCTTAAGTCATTTAAGGGTTTGTGTTACTGAATACTTTATTAAATAATTTTTATTAAAATTAAAAGCTGTAAATCTAACCCTAATGCAAATATACTCTTTACTTATTGTATTTTGTCTATATGCACGTACATGGCTCATTTTAAAGGTTACTTACAATGACCATCTGACACACGTGACCACGGCAGAGCTCCGAGTAGGAGGAGTAGTGCATGTAGATGACCCAGCTCCCAACCAGGACACCCAGCCATGCCAGAAACAGGTACTTCACCTTGATGGCCGGGAGACGACCCTGTAAGTCAGAAGGGTGACAGAAAAAGATAGGATTCAAGCAGAAGCAGAGATGATATCCAGAAGGTCATTGGAGAAAGCAGCAGGTGACTGCTGAAATAAAATCACAGACATAAGCAACATGCATAGACTACCTACTCTTGTAAAATTATACTGCCGTACTTTTCCTACATTTTTATTTATAGAAAAGTTTTTATTTATTAAACAGTAATGGAAGTGAAATCCTTTTTCATTCTAGTTTCCCCCTCTTCAAAAAAATATTAGGGATGTATAAATGAAGAAACGTATTCATTTCTTATCTTATAACCCTGAGCAGCATTTCTTAAGGAGGTAAAGCCAGTAAAGTTGGCAAAATATGGCATATCAGGTTATCACTTCCAACTCAAAGAGAGTAATGATTCTTTTCTTTAGCAAGTATGGAACCACCAACCTAAATAAATAAATAAATAAATCTTGCGGGAGAGCTCAAATTCATATCTAAAACTGAATATACCTTCAGTCAAAGCACCTAAGCAACCCCATATGCACAGACTGTAGAAAGTAACCTCAAGGAAAATAAAAACAGCATAAAGTAGCTCAGAAGGTGCTTGAACAGCAATCTGCCTTCTATATACCAGGTTTGTAATTATATCTCAAATAGTTTACAGCATACTATTTTTTTAAATTATTCAAGCTATATCAATGTTAGCAGGCATCTTATTTCCACAACACATTGAATTAACTATTGTTTGTCTTCAAGTCTACAACAAAACAAAATGGTGCAAAAGTGCAAGGAACTAAACTTATGGAAAGTTTCTTCTACTTTAAGAAGTACGGTTTCCAGTACACAGGGGCACTGCAGCTTTACCTTAAGGAAAATGCTGAAACACACCATGAAGTACCAGACTAAATTGTATAAGTTGCTTTAAAGAAGGACAAGGATATCTGTGAACAAATTAAATGTAGTAACACTTGACTCATAATGCTGATGGACTCCAGTACCTGAAACTTGTGACCCATTTTCAACAGATTCCAGTTATCTGTGAAGCCAGGCCAAATTCCCACTGGGGAAGTCATTAAATCAACCAGGCCTCAAGTCAACATAACAAATAGTTCCTCTGTTACATGCAATTCATTTTCCAGGCCAGCAATATTCTTCTGACAGATGCCCTCAGGCCGGTGCAGTGCTACGCAATCCTGAAGAAAATCTAATCATAGCCTCTTGGTCAGCCTTATAATTAAGTTTAGAGAAAGTGAATTCAGGCGCTTTAACCAGCCAGGGTAGTGATATGGTGAAGGATAAACCAATTAATCCAAGACACATGCAGAACACCAGAGGTAGACAACAGATATTCAAATTCAAAGGTAAACTAAAGCAAAACTTGATCTGACAGAAAACTGACATTAGCTTAAGTGGCAGTGGTTGTTCAAAGGGAAGGCACTTTTTTTCCTCTTTACAGCTTACATTTGAAATTATAGCTGCTTATATTAGAGAAATACAATTTCTGAAAACACATCAAAATGCCTGTTCAGAATATTTTAATCTGACAATGATATTAATGAAAAGAAGAGGGTGATTTTGAACTTTCATAAGGATCAAAGATAAATAGCTTTTGTAACTTGACTTTGTTGAAGGGTAAGATGTTTTACTACCAGTCATTATTACAATTTATTCATTATGAAAGACTTTTCTACTTAGCTGGTAGTACAGACCCCAGAACACCCTTCAGATAAAAATCTTTTTGGATAAATTCTATTAGGGGATTCAAAAAAAAAATAATAATAAAAAAATAACATCCAAAAGCAACATACACAATATGGCTAAAAGTATGTGGACCCCCCTCTAATGATTGTATGAGGTGTGGCTGAAAGAAGCTCAATTCAAAGACATTTTAGACAACTGTGTGCTTCCAACCTCATGGCCACAGTTTGGGGAAGTTCCATTCTTGCTCCAGCATGACTGTGCCCTCATTCACAACGTGAGCTCCACAAACACACGGTTTGCCCAGGTTGGTAATAAAGAACTTGAGTGGCTGCACAGACCCCTGACCTCAACCCCACTGAACACCTTTGGGATGAACTGACATACAGACTGCGAGCCACGCCTTCTCATCCAACTTTGTTGCCTGACTTCACTGATGCTCACGTGGCCAAATGGGCACAAATTCCCACAGCCTCACTCCAAAATCCGGTGGAAAGCCTTCCCAGAAGAGTGGACACTGTTATAGCAGCAAAGGGAGAAAACTCTGTATTAATGCCCCTGGGTTTGGAGCAGGATGTTCAACAAGTACACATGGGTGTGATGCTCAGCTGCCTGCATACTATACTGACCATATAGTGTATATTTCTTCAATGTATTAATATTTGAGTGACTCCTTTATCTAAGGTTAGTTATGTCAAATGCACCACACTACAAGCATCTACCCATCCACACAAAGAAATTTAACACTGAAACAGTCAGATTGAAACCCAGATCCAAACTCTACAGCCAAGGGAGCCAAGGGCTCTCTGGTATCCATACTGCCCAAAACTGTGCAATATTACATTTACTAGACAGTCATTTTAAAATTCACACAATTATGCAACATTTGGTATGATTTTTAAAAAAAAAAAAAAGCTTTTTTATAAAAATGTGTCCTTATCAGTGACTTCTGTGGAATGTTACATTAAAACTAGTATTTTGAGGCACCCCTAAGAGACAATGTGTAATTGCATTTGAGCTCCTGCACAAAATAGAAGACAACACACTGATGCTGGAAGTTCATTTGCTTGGACTAAAACAATTAATCCTATGACTGTTAATTACAGACTGATAAAAGCAGCTCTTACATTACAGCTACAGTGTGCAGCTGTATAAAATATCAGCACATACTGTATAGCACCAAAAATAAGCTCAATTTCTTCAGCTTGCTTTCATTTGGCAGACCAAATTTTACTTCACGTCCATCTTTAACGCATGTCATACATCTCAGAGGTCAAATATGTGTATATGTATACATGAAAAGACAATTGACTATGGTGTGTTTACTGCATTTACAGGAATGGTGTTTTACCTACAAGAGTAAAAATGAATGCATCTCCTGGCATGAGCGTCAGACATCTTCAAGTCTTACTAAAAACAAAACTAGGTAATTAGGAAAAGCCTGCCAAGTGCCTCTAGATATCACTGTATAAGCACAACTAAAAACAGGCAAACATGTAGGTTATGATACCGGAAAAATTATGTCTAAAGGGATCCTCGGTCAGTGAAGTGATGCCCTAAATATTTTTCTTCCAAGAAACAAATATATAAACTGGTTCAAGTTAAAGAAATACACACTGAAATGAAAGGCAAACAAACATGTATCTGCTTAAATATATTCTTAAACCAATCAAATACTTGATGTATAGGGGTAGACCTACTGAAGTGAAAATACTAACTAATGCTCAGAAAGTATTCTGAACAGGGAAGAATTGACTATTAAAGTGCCTTCAAATGAGAACTTCATTATACTAATACAGTGCTCTACATTAGTAAATACTAATATTTTTCCTTGTTCAAAAGGTTGCCCTGACTCAATACTCTAGAAAAAGATATTAACCTCAAACATATCTAGCTATCTGAATTTGTATATACAACTTGCTATAAAGTGTCAGAAGAAATGTGTCTGCGGACCAAAAATGTACCAGCAACACTTCTAACTCTTCCTCTGATATGTTCTTGTTGCCATAAAGCCATAAAATACAGCACTTCATGTAAACTGCATACATGATATACAATATACACACAAACATCCCATATAATATCCATATTTAAGGAAGAATGCATTATGTTTGTTGTAAAGGGAACAGTTGTATTAATAAAATGTCCTGCCAGGCTATTTGTAACAAAAACAACTGAACGATGGACTGGAGAATGGACAAGCGAAATCTTCTGACTTCACCGTGACAATGGGAATGACAATCTGCTTCCGAGGGAGATGTGAGCCCTGGCAGAGGAGATTTAAATAAATCATAACTCATAATATCAAAAACATTCAGTCAACGAACTCAAAATTAGCTGTTCACCTTGCCAGCACAAAGCTCCAGTAGAATCTATTTATCCAACCGTTTTTGTTAAACACTAAATCCTGGTCAGGATCATGGCAGTTCAGAATATATCCTGGATTCACTGGGAAATAGGCTATGAAATTGCCTTGGTGGCACAGTAGAATGCACTGTCCAATAACATTTAACAATGATCACAAACATGCAAAACAACCAGTTGTTAAACACATTAAAATAATAAGGTAGGTTAAACACAAAAAGGCTTTAGTTGAAAATATTTAAAGGGACCTTTTGTTGCCATTTGTGACTCTAGTTGTGAGGTACTAAAATGCCTGCAATTTCAGTCAATGTTTCCACTTTACATGTAAGCTACTTTTTCTAGGATGAAAATCACTCCTGTTCAGCAATATTTCTGGAAAAAAACAAGACATTTTAACCCCACTTTGAGTTTCACTTTATAGCTGTTACAAAGAAAACATTGGAACACAGTGAGGTTACAAATGTACAGCTTTGCAAGCACAATTGAATCAAACACACTGCAACAAACAAAACTTCCCTAATATAATACAGCTGTTGAGGTTCTGCTGGTCAAGGAACAATAGTATGGAAGCAACTATGTTTTTTACTCACAGAAATAAAATATATAATTACACAAAGAATTTAATTTTTTTTTTTTTTTTTTTAAAAATAGGAGCACATGAATAGGAGTGTCATTTTAAAATTTGCATTAAAAAGTCTGCTCCAGGATGTTCTCGGCTCCAAATGTGCTTTGGTGGTCACATACAGTACTTTTGAAGTTTTAAAATTAGATTTTTCTGACCTGCCTCATTAAATTTTGGGGGAAAAAAGGAAGAAAATTTTGTTGCTAAGATGAGAACAGGGCAAAGGCAATTTATCAAGTTTCCATAAGAACGGTTAGAAAACCAATAACCTGCTATAGGAACCACCAACCCCCCCAAAATGTCCTACAAATCCCACCATCATCTCGCTCTGCATCTCCCTCAACCATCTTACGATACAAACTACACAACTACATACATTTGTGGACACCGAAACACAGGAGATGTGCCTTCCTAACACCGAGTTACACCTACAAGGCCATGAGATTCCCTTTAGGACTTCCGCTGTAGGCACAAAAAGTGAATAAAAACATATTTCCAATTCTCTTCTCTCATAATTCTTACATATAAACACGCACTTTAAATTCTAAGCACACATGCTGAATGTTGAAGCAACACAAAAATAGGCATATACGAGTTACACATGGGCTCATACCATACAAAAATACATGCATGTCTGAATTGCGTAGATGCCGTAAGATGGTGTGACTGTTCAAGTAGTAATCTTCCAAAGTCAAGGTTTCCAGTTTACATCCTACTCATGCTGTTGTACCCTTGATCAGGGTACTTATTACCTTGAATCGATATAGTAGGAATACCCTATAAAATAGGGCATCCATGTCAAATGTAAAAATGGGAAACATTTATGCGTTTGTACAACACCGACAGCATAATAACACCAATAATGCAGGTTTGTTTAAGACGCCGCATTCTCACCTGTACCCCTTTGGACAAAGGGCAGAAGAGCACCAAATGCACGAGTCGCCGCAAGCTGGTCATCTTTCCAGGTACGGAGTGCGGGGCGCGCGCGCGCACACGCAGACGACGACCGACACATCAGTGCGCCTTCATGGCCCGCGCGTCCACGCGCCGTCGCCCTCGCCGAGCATCAGTGAGCGCGACGCGGCTTCCTAAAAACTACGTCCAAGAGCGCACATTTCGAGTGAAGCCGTTCGCGCGAAACGAGGTGACAAAACAAAAAAAAAAAAAAAAACGACGATGACAACGAGAGGGGGAAAAAAAAAAAAAAAAAAAAAAAAAAAAAAAAAGGCGAGTCAAAAAAGCACGGCTCTCTGCGGGTCTGCAACCCAGGGTTTCCCAACACCCAGAGCGGAAAGCAATGCGCAACGCCTCATTGCTTCATTTACACCCGCTGCAAATAATATTCTCGGACGCACCACCTTACGGGTGACACCAACCGAATTTTTGAGGATATTCTCGGATGAAGGGGCTGTTAAGATGTCAGCACCGTTTCGGCCGCGAGGGGCTTTACCGACGTCTAACGCTGTCCGCACGCACGCGCCGGAACGGAGACCGCGAGACCCGACGCCGCACGAGCAGCCGTAATGCAGCGGCTGCGCTTCGGGGAAACAGAAAAGCCTCAATTAAAGGGGAAGCTGCGCTTAAAGAAAGGGTTAATTTTAGCCCGCCGACGTAAATATGCGCTCAGGGGTGGAAGCGTGCTGCGGCGTTGCTTGCGTTGCGTGTAAAGCATGTAAATTCCAACGATCTGTTTAAGGCCGGTCACTGCACATCGTATTTTTAATGTGTTTCGTTATTTCCCCCCACGTTGCACAAACATAAACATGATTATATGACTCGGAACATTTGAAATAATACGATCAAATTCATCATCTGGAAATCCAGAAAAAATCTTTTCATGCTGTAACATTCTGTGGCGCGCCGGGTATGCCCGGATCCGACTCACTCTGTGTGGAGCTTGCATGTTCTTCCCTTGTCTACACGGGATGGGTTTCTTCCTGATGCTCCGGTTTCCTCCCACAGTCCAAGAACAGGCGTCTCAGATTCATCAGTCGCTCTAAATTGCCAGTCATGTGTATTGCATCCAGACCAGAACAAGTGGTTGACGAATGTGAGCGAACTGTAGCAACTGTAATGTTGGCATCTTGTTAGGAAAACATTGTAGGCGTGAATAAACAACCACATCTTAAAACAGATGTACGGTTCTGGTGGCTAAAGATAAAGCTGCCATTCAGTCACTGAACTTCCTTTTTTGATTTATGTCTTAGTTACTGGATTTTATAGATTAGTTGCTCCTGAGTTTGTACTACAGACACGATGTTTGCTCTGAGGGTGTTGATGGAGAAGTACCTAGAAGGTAAGAAGGAGTTGCATTGTGTCTTTGTGGACTTAGATAAAGCAGATGACAGGGTACCCAGAGAGGAGCTGTGGTAATGTATGAGGAAGTCGGGTGTGCCAGAGAAGTATGTAAGAGTGGTACAGGATATGTACAAGGACAGTGTGACAGTGGTGAGGTCTGCGGTAGGAGTGACGGATGCTTTCAAGGTGGGGGTAGGATTACATCAAGGATCAGCTTTGAGTCCTTTCTTATTTGCAATGGTAATGGACAGGTTGACAGATGAGATCAGACAGGAGTCACCGTGGACTATGATTTTTGCGGATGACATTGTGATCTGTAGTGAGAGTAGGGAGCAGGTTGAGGAGACCCTGGAGAGGTGGAGATATGCTCTAGAGAGAAGAGGAATGAAGGTCAGTAGGACTAAGACAGAATACATGTGCATAAATGAGAGGGAGGACAGAGGAATGGTGGGGATGCAGGGAATAGAGTTGGCGAAGGTAAATGAATTTAAATACTTGGGATCAGCACTGCAGAGTAACGGGGAGCGTGGAAGAGAGGTGAAGAAGAGAGTGCAGGCAGGGTGGAGTGGGTGGAGAAGAGTGTCAGGAGTGATTTGTGACAGAAGGGTACCAGCAAGAGTGAAAGGGAAGGTCTATAAGATGGTAGTGAGACCAGCTATGCTTTATGGGTTGGAGATGGTGGCACTGACCAAAAGACAGGAGGCAGAGGTAGAGGTGGCAGAATTAAAGATGTTAAGATTTGCATTGGGTGTGATGAGGATGGACAGGATTAGGAATGAGTATATTAGAGGGGCAGCACAGGTTAGATGGTTTGGAGACAAAGTCAGAGAGGTGAGATTGCGTTGGTTTGGACATGTGCAGAGGAGAGATTCTGGATATATTGGGAGAAGGATGCTAGGGATGGAGCTGCCAGGCAAGAGGAAGAGAGGAAGGCCTAAGAGGAGATTTATGGATGTGGTGAAGGAGGACATGCAGGTGGTGGGTGTGACAGAGAAAGATGCAGAGGACAGAAAGAAGTGGAAACAATTGATCCGCTGTGGCGATCCCTAACGAGAGCGGCCGAAAGAAGAAGAAGAAGTTTCTCCTGAGTTTGACAACTGCCCAAACTGTAACTGTTATTAATTTGTTTTCCTTCAAAATGTAATTAGAAGTAGGAATATAAAATCTATAAAAGTGCAGAAATAATGACTGTTCTAGTTTCCAGGTGTAATAGTTTCAATTTCTTCTCTTATGTCCTGTGGGTTTATCTCCTGAGCAATAAATTCTGTCTCTGACCCACCTCCCCCGGCCAGCAACAGGGAGGCTTATCCATTTCTGCTGAGCTCAAAGCCTATCCCATTCACCCCACCGTGATCCGAGTTGTCCGCCAAACCAAAAGGCACCTAATGTTACACACATGTTGACCTGGAATACATAAGTAAAGTGACACAAACACATTGTTCTCACAAAACGTTTTTGATTTAGAAGCAACACCTTGGCTTGATCCCTCAGGTATACTACGTTAATGTAGGTCACTTACAAGGCATATACATGTAATATTCAAAATGTTCTCATAGCTGTTTTTATCCAGTAGGGCCTCAACAGTAAGTCCTGCACATTCAAACACAAAAGGGGTTGAAACGAAATACAGTTGTGACCCCACATTATACTCAACTTACCCATACTGTTGCCAAATATTTTTGTGCGCCGTTCCAGTGGCCAGAACAGTATGACCCTTTGTTCTACCCCATTTTACTGGGACCATAGTGGAAGGAGCTTTTGAGAGTACAACTTGAAATTTGTGTTTAGAAATTCCATTGCACAGTGGTTACTGGCCATAGTGCAGGACCACATTGTGCTGTGCAGCAGCTGAGTGGGGCAACAAGTTACTGTAGTGTAGATGTTGACTTGGTATATGTTCTTGTTGAGATATCACACTTGCTTGTACAATCAAGTCTATTTATTTATTTATTTATTTATTTATTTATTTATTTATTTTTTATTGCTGGCTTCCAGCAGCAATGTGTTTTAGGTTTTAAAAACATCATCAAAAATATGAGGCTTGTGGTAGTGGATATTAACACGCAAATATTTCTGTCAATCAAAAATGAAACTGGTTAATCCATTAGATTCTATATTTAAAACCAAAGTAGCAACCTTGCACACAAGAACATTAGAGGTTTTCCACAGGCTAACAAAGGTGTTTAACTTGAAGTACTTGAAAACGCACCTTATTTTTTGAATCAGTATGGTAGCAAGTTACTCTCACTTTACCCACTTTTCCCAGCCACTGTACCCAGCTTTGAAGCAACTGGCTGCTTAGCAAATAAAAGAAAGTTGACTTTGGTGGTACAGTAATAGCCTTTTATAGCCCTCTTTGTAAGTGCTGTGTTTCTCAAAATGCACCTAGCGCACTAACTGAGGTGCCGTATCCCCTACAGTACATTTGTACAGACTGTCCAGTGTCAGTTCTTTCTGAAAATGAGGTGGAGCGCTTCATCGCCTGTCCTTTAAAACCACAGCAAAGGAATTTCTGTTGTTCCAGGTCCTTTGGTATTCCTCCACAAGGTGACATTGACACAGACAGTGATGAGTCAGAGCTGCCAACACCACGCTTAGTGTTAATACTAACAGGTCGGAGAGGCTGCATTGGTGAAGGGTCATTAAAACTCTGCTGATGCAGCCTCTGTCCACATCGAGCCCACTCCTTCTCTGAGGTGTTGTTGCCTACATTTCTGATAAAAATTAATCTAGATCCATGTCTTACATTCTTCATTCTGTTGTAAGTTATTTGCATTCCTTTGGAAACAAAATATTCTTTAAATTCAGTTGATCCCTGGGTGTACTTTACATCCAAGAATAGTATATTCATTATTCATCGAGGTGAGGAGGGGACAGGGAATCTGATCATTTTCAGACAGCCTTGATACATCACTGTCTGACAGCAGAAGTGCCTGAGTCACCATGGTGACACACAGACATTCAAAGGCTCATCAAGCAATTATTCCAACTTCTAAGTTCCTGTCAATTTGGTGGTCAACGGTTGAATACAGTATTATGTTTGATTGGACAGGAGAGTCTCCATGTGTTTATGGCAGTTTTTCCAGACCAAGGAACCTTTTAACCACTAGGTCTCATTCATAGTTTTACCTTTGTTTACATACTGCCAGTGTCTTACTCATGCAGGGGATGCAGAAGGGCAGGCTCATGCCTTACAGCTCCTGGGCTGCTTCCCTGATGTGGGGGTCAAGTCAGGCTTAGGGGTGTGTATAGAGTTTGCATGATCTCTTCCATGTTTGCACTGCTCTAAGGAAAAAAAAATATGCCTGAAAGAAGACAATGGCAAACCACTTCTGTTCCTCCTTTCCTTGAGAACCACACCTGTGGTCACCCAGGAATCAGTAATAATTTGAT
The DNA here is from genome assembly GCA_018136845.1 of Heterotis niloticus. Lineage (NCBI taxonomy): Eukaryota > Metazoa > Chordata > Actinopteri > Osteoglossiformes > Osteoglossidae > Heterotis > Heterotis niloticus. Next base: position 24,547,570 of record CM030891.1, read on the forward strand.
GCACTTTCTAATTCCAGAACCTTTGCCCAGGTTATTTTGTTACAGTAAAAAATTTGAAATGCAGTGCTAGAAAAGCTACAGTTCTCAGCAGGTGCAGAACTATGGGGGGGCCAGTCAATAAGTACAGCATATACTATTTCATATCACATCCAGCAGTGATAAAATATTGCTGAACAATGCAGTTATGAGACACAGCACAATCATGGTTTCTAGAAGGCAGTTGTGGGACAGGAGCAAGCTGGGAAAACACCAGCACCTGCAGATGGTTACCATGTGTCCCAAATACATGTGTAGTTATTATAAACAAGCATGTAATGGCAATAGAAGTCATTTGTCTATTACAGAAGAAAATGCTAACTAACAGGAACAGGAAACAGAGGGACCAGTGAGATACTCCTGTAGAAAGGAATCAAGTGCATGACTCTGGACTGGAAAACTACAAGTTCATTTTTTAATAAACCTTTGCATTTTGTTGTACACAGAGGTTCAGTGAACATACTGTAGATACTATGTGCATGGTGCTGTTTTTTGGTTTGTTGTTTTATTAAGTGATATATTTCTTTTTTATGGAAGTGTTGGTATTGTAAATTATTTATTTGAATTGGCATTTTTTTTGAGAAGGGAAGACATTGTCTTCAGTGATTTTAATTTTGCTGACTCATTGTAACAACCCTACTGTCTCCCTTCATCTGCAAGCCAGGTTAAAGGAACAATGGAAATTTATAAGGTTTCTTTCCCGAGTTTTCCTTAACAAGTATTTAAACCTTTGATACATACTATTATAGAACAAATACTGTCAACATTCACATTCTTAGAAAAGATATTGCTTTTAAAACCAGATAGTGTGGCTAAAAGCAAATTGACAGACAAAGTATATGGAACATTTAAAATTTCTACTTTCTTTCTACTCTGTATTGTTTTTCATTAATAATATCCTGTACATTTTCTGGTATCAAATTTAAAAATAAAATATAGAAATGTAATTATTTTCTATAAATGTACTTCAGCAATACAATAATCCTATATGTGCCTTTAGGTTAAGTTTAAATTCCTGGTTTGTTTTGTGAGTTATTATGTGGATAGGTAGATAACTTGTCTTTATAAAAGATAAAAGTACAGTACATCATAAAAAAGCACAAATAAATTGAATCAAGTCTATATTATAAACATGTATAAACGTGCAAACAAGGATTTGTTTGAGAAAGCACTGGTAAATCTTCTGTCTTTAATTTTTTTCAGTTAAGAGGATGAAGACAGAACTGGATTGCACTTCTGAATTAAAACAATTAATCCCATTAAACAGCACCCTGTAATCTGACATACTGACTCGCGTCACTTTCAAGTGGGACAAACCTTATCTGCTGCCAGATCTATTTGCAAATTTCATTGTTTCTGCATAACTACCCATGAATATTATTTTCTCACATGTATGTCCATGGCTGAGAAAATCAGATAAGTAAGATTTAAGCGATCCAGAAAAAAACAACAGCTTTATTCACAGAAGCTTTAAAGATCTGTGATATGAGACTGTGTTACTTTAGAATTGCTCAAGAATCAAAAATCACTTATTGTCAGATACCCTTACACAGCAGATATACAAGGAAGGACCAAAATTAAGTTCCTCAGCTCCACGATGCACAGAATTAGGAGAAACAAATTACACAGAGGTAAGTAAGATAATATAGAAAACATAAAGATATATTGTATATATAATATTTCATCTGTATTCAGTATATAAAGATTAAACATCTATGAATATATATGCAATGTTTGTACAAAAAAATATAGATACCTTATATTGTGGCTGTACAAACAGTCAGTGGTCATGGGCAGTGGTGGTGGTTGTCAAATGTGAGGTTTGAGCATTCACCAGCCTGTCTGTGGGACAAAGCTGTTCCAGAGTCAGGTGGTCTTAGACCCCGGCCTGCGATAGCATTCCCCAGATACCAGAGAGATGGAAATGGTGAGAGGGGTCTACAGTGACATTGAGAGCTTTTTTAATGCACCAGTTGCTATAGGTGGAGTAGATAGTGGGTAATAGGGTCCTGGTGGTGGACTAGGCAGTATTCATTACTCTCTCATTACCCTGGTCAGAGGCAGCACAGTTTGCATACTAGACTGAGATGCCAGAGGTCAGGAAGTTCTTTATGTGACGTCTGAAGAAGCTCTTGATGATCAGGAATAGGGGAGTACAAGCAGCTTGAATTCTTCTGAAGTCAACAATCATCTTTTTGGTCTTGGTGAAACTGAGAGACATCATTGTCCTTGGACCAGACTACAAATCATTCCACATCCCATCTGAAGGCCAACTCATCATTGTTGGTGATGAGGCCCACAGCTGTGGTGTCATCAGCATACTTGATCATGTGGTTGCCATATCATATTTTCATTTATGTGATTTTTTTTAGTTTGAAGGTGAATAACATACAAGCCCATACAGTATGTGCATATATCAAAATAAGCCCTCAGTATATTTGCTCATGGTTTTAGTATTTTTCTACTTTTTTAGCTCATAAAATATTGAGATATGCCAACTGCTAAAATGTAATTTTGGAGAGTTACATTTTCACATGCTCACAAAACTGTAGGTGTCAAATCAAACTGTCTATGACATGTTTTAAATGTTTTGCTACTTCAAAGTGAAAGACTTACCAGTGAACATACAAATATACATACACATAGATATTCAGCACACTGCACCTTTGATAGCATTTGTTTATGTCATCATTGGTTCAAAGCTCCAAAGGGTGTGGGTTTAAATGATAAAAATGCAAGTGCTGTGCACGCAAGCCTGTTTCACTGGAAAGCAGCTTTTACACTGAATCCAGCATTCTATGTGGCCTTAGGCAAAGGCAACAGTTCAGTACTTGTTAATAGCTCAGCACGATTGTTTTAATTTTACAGTGGCGCAGTGGTTAGTGCAACTGTTTCATAGTCCCTATGAAATCCAGCTCAGTTGGTGCTGAGTTTGCATGTTCTCCCTGTGTCTCCATGGGTTTCTTCTGGGTGCTCTGGTTTCCTCCCACATTCCAAAAATGTGTTCCAGGTTAAAATGGACGCTGTAAGCAGTAAGTGTGTGTGTATATGGCTATGCTGTGACAGACCAGATTCATGTGCAGGGTGTACCCTCCTAGCCCAGTGCCCGGTGATTCTGCGATAGCCCCGGGACCATTGTAACCAGGTCAAGTGGTTAATGAAAACGGATGAATGGTCAGATTCTAGTAAACCAAAGAAAGGCTAATTTGATATTACTTTAGTGAGGCTTCCACATTTGACCGCCAAGCTTGTGCACTTATAAAATAGTACAATCCCTCTGTTGTACTCTGGTGGATAGTACAGTACTTGTGCTCGCTGTTCATGGTTACTGGTTTTAAAACAAGCAAGTACAGCAATGCTACGCTGGAATAGCAAACAGCGCCCCCCATCTTTTGCTAAGTGTAAGGCAGGAACCGGAAACACTAGAAGGCGTTTTTTCCGCCCGACCAATTTCCTCTGGCGGACGGACGTGGAGGAACATCTGCTCTGGCGCCGTTTGGACACCTCGTTTGATCGCTGAACTCCTCGGCTGTGCGATATCTTGCCACGCTGCTCCACGTCTCGTATTTCAGAAAGAAAAGGAGGCCGACTGTGAAAGCCGGGAGCCGCAGCTTGGGCCGTGGGAGCTGGAATGTGCGCCGGGGCTGCGCTGTTGCACTAGTCGGCCGTTGCGGCTCGGGATGGAGCCCCTATGGCTGCTGGTCTTCCTGCTGGTGCCGCTTCTCCTGTGCACCAGCAGCACGTTCGTCTTCTACTTTAAGAAGTTCTTCTACGTGGCGTGGATGATGACCCTGGCTGTGGTGGCCATCCCCATCTGCGTGCTCAAGAGCGGCGGCAGGGACGTGGGCAACATGCGGTGAGTGAGCGCCCTGTTGAATGAAAGTGCCACTTCTGTGTAACAGTTTAGCACGGACAAATCCGGGAAAATGGAAGTGTTTTTACGACACTCTCGGCGAACCGCACTCCAAAGTCCACAACGGCCAAGTCCTGTTGCTCTCAGAGGCTTTCATAAGAAACCCCCTTATAAATGACCCGCATATAACGGACACGTCGTGAAAAACATGGTGAACCAAGTTTATTAATTTTAAAAGTCATTTCAACCGGCGCAGCTCCACGACAAAGTGGCAGAGTGCACCCGGGGCCCATCCACACACTCAGGGCGGGACGCGTTGGTAATCCGCGGCTACAGTTAACTAGTTAATCGGTTAATAAGGGTTGCGTTGGACTAGGAGAAAAGCTGTTAATGTTAAGCTGCTGATACGGTTTTAGCAAAAGATCCGCAGCTGCTGGAAGTGCTCCCGTCGAACACTTGTCAGATACCGCGCCAGTGTCGGTCATTTCTTTAAAATATGCGCCTAAATATATCTGCTGCTCCTGCGCTTTCACGCCCGGTCGCACACGCGTGGTCATGGGTTGAAAGGAGAGCTCCTTCATGCCGTCCATCGCGCTTCCGTGAATGGCGACAAGGCGCTTTTCTAGAAGTTCCTCCAACAACTGCTGTGGAAATCTCCCCACGTTTGTTCCGCTGTTGTGTATTCGTCTTCACGGCTACATTCGGAGTTGGTCGACTAATCTTTAGAAGTCCCTTATGCTTGATATAGTTTTGCATTTGAAATGACCAGGTTTGCTGTAGTCGATCCCAGTGTTCTGCTTAATAGCTATGGTCCACATAGTTACTGTACTGTTGCCTTTACGCCAGTGCCGGTGGACCAACACCAAGTACAACCTGTTTACTATAATCACCTGAGCAGGTATGGTACATTAAGGTAGAGTTTTTCACAAGGGGGGGGGAACAAGGTATAACATTTAACAGCGGATATGTAAGATATGAGATGTAGAGCAAAGATTGGTGGTGGCTCAAGGGGCCATTGGACATGGATTCGATGCCTGCTCGGTCTGTAGCGCTTTTGTGCATTTCTTCCCACAGACCAAAGACTTGTTTCAACCAAGTTGGTAAATCTGAGTTCCCCATAGTATGCGAATATGTTTGTTGCAATACAGAAACACCACATTTGTAATAACAGTTGTGTGTTTACCACTTGTCACTTTTCAGTGTTACTGAGATGCTGAGGTTATTATCTGGGGTTATTTAGGGGTCTCACGAGTTCTTCTGGAAGGAGTTTATTTAGGATCACTAGTGTTTCATCTGTTGCATAGTGCATTTATAAGCAATATACTTTGCCCATGCTTTTAAATCAACTTTTGAATATTTTTTTTCCTGAAGGTCTCCCATGGAAAGCTGGTACCAAGTGAGTCAAACATGCCCAAGATGTGTCTACACTACACAGTTTTATACTTTGAAGGAATTTGAATGCCTCGGGTGATTTTGCCGCTTACTAAATTCTCCTGATCTTTTGACTTATCAGGCCAGTTATACCCCACTGGTTTATTCTTTATATAGCCTACATGATGCTCAGTGAAATTATTTTGAGATGTTATTTTAGGAATTCCCCAAAGGGTGACACATGTAAGCACATGCAGTGTGTGCTGAAGAAATATTTTGTCTATGAAAAGTTTTATTTTTGTATTATTTTGTTGGTATTTTTTAAGCTCTGTATGTATGTAAAACTGACATTAAAACCACAGAAATGTCAGTGTCATTATAATAAATCGGTCAGTTACGCCACTTTGTGTTCCAGCATCCTGGGAGTTGTCATGACCAATCCTGTCAAGGACAGTGGTTCAGAAGGAGGTGGTCTGACACCAGTGACTTTAGCATCTTTGAATTCTGACCATTGACTATTGTATGCTAAAGGAATATTATTAGATGTCTTTGTGGCCTGTATTGTTTAGTCTGTCTGGTTAGTTTATCAGAATCCTTAAGAATGTTAAATGGATTCTTGTTTTTTTTTTTTTTTTTTTTTTTTTTTTTTAATGTGTAGGTAGTGATTTCCCTGGTCCCTGAATAGACTTTCTGTGTGGCCTCCAGAAGCTGTCCAAACTTTACCTCCTAGCATGATACCATTTAAAAGTATAGGATTTACTCTAAAAGGTGCTTTAGGAGTCAACATAGTAGTGTGAGAGATGCATGTGGATATGTCCTCTGGAGTGGACAAACCTTAATTTCTGAATTTCAGGAAGCTGTGAAATGATATGCTATCAATGCACAATGTGTGAAGCTAGTGATCTGAACAAGGTAAAGAATTTTTACAATGTATATGCCCTTGCCAAGTTTATATTGCTGAATTTTCAGGCCTTGTTTAAGAAGGGATTAGTGGCAAATTTGATTTAATGTGGAATTCTAGCTTTACTCAAAGTGCAAGAATAACTGTTCTCTGACTGACTTGTGTTGTGGAATGCAGAATAAACTTTCTGATGGAAGACAAACGTAAACTCTGCTCTAAATGGTGTAAGTCCTCTGCGCTGTGCCCCGATTACACTCTGTCCAAACAAAAATGATCTCCCAGACAGTGGGGTGGGGGGGGGGCAGGCAGTCAGCCAGCTGAATGGGAACTTTAACCTCTTGCTCAACACTCAGTTTAGTTATCCCTTGTGTACCTACTTGTCTGGAAGTAAAAATGTTTTTTTTTTTTTTTAAAGTTAATTTTTATTGGCTGGCTTTACAGTCATTTAAACAAGGGTATTTTCTTTGCATGCACTGTGTGTCTATGGGCATGCCAACAATATTGATGACTTTTAATTTTACTGATTATTGATCACTGAACAAAAATCCTGAAGAATAATCAATACAGTTGAGCAACAGACATTTGACTTTCTGCTTGAGTGTCTTTGCAAATGATTTTTGTGATGCATTTTATTTTATGGTCTGTGTGTGTGTGTGTGTGTGTGTGTGTGTGTGTGTGTGTGTTTCTAGATTTTCATAAGTTTTCAAAATTCTCATTTTAATTCTATATCATATATCGCATAGCTTTTTTTTTTTTTTTTTTTTTTTTTTTTTTTTTTTTTTTTGGAATAACGCAGAAAAAATTAAACTGGGAATAAAATGTTGCCATGTTATGATGAGAATGTTTACATGCATAATATATTTTGGGAGAAAATAAAATAGAACAGTGTAATACAGCTGTTTGATAAAAGTCCACTTCATGTTTGAATTAGTTTTAAGCAACTTGAGTATACTACACCAGATATACTTTGTATGTTCATATTTCATTCAACTGAAGAAATGCCATTTACATGCTTTAAACAGTCTGTTGACCTACTTGCTTTATCCTCACTGAAAGACAGCAGTTACGAAAAGTCTGTTTTGGAAGTCATTTGGACAGTACAATTTTCATACCATCTGTCTGATGATAATTATTTTTAAACAGCATCAGTATATATCATTGTAATCCTATTTTGTGTCACTCATTTTATTAAATTATGTTTAAAAGTATTTACTGCTGTAGAAATAAACATGGAGAGAACATTCCACTTTTGTTTTCCAGTTTGCAAATAGTGCACATTAATAATTTAATCATGTCTTTTCACCTTTCTTTTGCAGGGTTATTCGTTTCATGGTACGACATGTAAAGTACTTCCTTGGTCTAAGGTTTGAGGTGAGCGGCTGGGAGCATCTGCAGACTGAGGGGCCCTACGTAATTGTCTCCAACCACCAGAGCTCCCTCGATGTCTTGGGTGTGTAGACACTACAGCATTCAGAACGCTGCCTATATGGTAACATCTCAATCAAAAACAATGTTTTACTCCAGCTCAGCTTCATTATATACTACATGATGGTCATCTTCATTGATGTCACAAGGATTGTGTGACATAAAATCATCCAGTGATGTCAAATTTACTTTGTGAGCTGTTATGCATGATGGAATAAGCACAATCTCTTTCTCGTGTCTGAATGGCGGAGGCGGGAGTCAGCCACATGTACATTTATTTTTTATGCATGCAGATCAAGCAACTTAGTGCAGTTACATATCTGTTGAAATGAGAGTTGAACAATTTAAGGGAATAAATTGGAGTGGAAAATAAGCATTATTCATTGATGTGCCATAGATAGCAACACCCCTGCTTAAATGAAATGTCTTTATCTCTGCTGAGGGGAATGCTGATATCTCATAAGGAATTAAGGGGCTACTGTTCTTAATTTTGCTTTACCTTAGTTTTGTGTAAAAGTAGTACATTGCTCTACTGTTGGAGAATAACATGCTTCTGAAGATAAGAGAATGAAGAAGTAGCATAACTATTGGATAATGCAGGGTGAGGGATTTTTTATTCGTTCTGAGGGGAGATGGATGGCTCCACATGATATTCAAATGATTCTTTCTGAGCATCCCCATTTCTTACATTTTTTGAAGCTGTGTTGAAGCTTATTCTGATTTCTACCTTAATGACTTACTTTCTGGGTGGACTACAGTGGAAAATATTGTTTTATTGGTCCTTTTTGGGCAAAAGGTTTTTCAAAATATTGAAATTGAGCACTAGAACTGTGACAGACTGCTAGTTTGCCTCTGAAATTTCACATCTTCATTTAGTACTTTTTACGTCTTCACTAAAGAATAATTGAAAATGTAATTTATAATTATTAATTTGTTTAATACAGTTTTAATTTTCTGAAGTAAATATGCTGAAAAGTTAACACAGTGGCTTCCCACTGACACCTACTCTACTATATCAAAATGACAGTTTGGTATCCATAGTGCTCATTTTCTGTGATACACTGTAATGTATTGGCTTGAGTAAAGTTATCATAAATCTTTTGTACATCATTCTGTAGCAGGAACATGATCACATACTCTTTAGCTATGGCCAAAGCCCCCATCTCAACCCAGGGTTTACAGTAAACGTGTTCACAGTTTGGTTGGTGTCAAGTCTCAACACCTTGGCTCTGGGTCCGGAAGACTGCTTTTCCCGGTGGGTGGAGAGCTTGTGCTGTGGGTTTTTGTGGTCCAGTGCTGATTATCCACAGTGGGGTCTACTGCTGTGCTTGAGTTTGCTGCTGGGAGCACTATGGGTGTTGACATTATGAAGTTGGCTGTGACAGGCTGTTGTACCATTACTCTCACCTTGTGGCCATTGACACTGGTGATTTCAAGTAGGCATTCAGCCAAGAGGTGGCTGGAGGAACTTTAGCATTTAATTTGAATCCTACACACTCTCATTTCTCTGTCTGGGTTCCCCTTACTGCCATTGTCCACAAAGCTGCTTGGTTGAAAAGATCTAAAACTATTGTGATTTGTGTGATTTCCCCCCCCCAACTCTAAGGGTATACATAAAACTTGCAAAGGAGCATTCTGTTTGGTTCATTAATGTCAAACTACTTTGTTTCAGAAGTTTAGGTAGAATGCTTTTAAGTTTATTATTTCAGCTATATTTTGCGGGAACATCTTGGAAATTGAAGTTAGACACCTTGATAAACTGTACTGGTGCCATTTTCCCTTTCATAAAAAGCTGCTGGTTAAAGAACATTTACACTACACTGCTGGGATGGAATTCAAGTCATAGCTAAGACTTAGAGATGATATGAGGAATTCTAGGAATAGCACATAGACACATTGTCTTTATGTTGACAGGTTTAAGGAACCATGTTGTCTCCTGGTTTCTTGTCACTGTGACTGATAGGGTGGCTCCTTGTTTAGTCTATTTTAAGAATGACTTTTCAAGTTCTGGGACTTTCTGCTTCTTGAGTTTGCTAAATTTGAGTTGCACTGCTTAAAGTATGGACAAGACTTCAGAATGCTGTACACATGCAGCTCAGCTTTAGGATTTGGGCTTTGGTTTAAAGTGGAACCTGTCCTTGAAGAGGGGGAAAAAGAGCTGAGAGGACTAAGACTGTGATACTGAAGATGCATATGGTTCAGCTTCAGTGATGTTTAGGTCTTGGGCGAAAGTGGCTCTAATGAAAATGTTTGTCAGTGTTATGCAAACTTCATTTGTATTCTCTCAGTTCTGGTGTGAGTGGTATGTGGCCTTATTTGAAATATGGAGTTGTATCAAATCTCTGACCTACTTTAAAAAATAAAAAAAAAAAAGGGATGAAAACATTCCTTTGTTTGTATGTTTGGTTGCAGCCCAATAACAACAGATGATACTGGCCTGTTTGCATTAGAAGATGGTTTGGTATGTGAATTGCATTTTATTCTTTCTTAACTCTCAAACAAGCTGAAGAAAGTGAGTTGAGTTTTTCATAACAGGGTTCATGGTCTCAAATTCACCCCTTCCCCCCCCCAAAAAAAAACAAAAAAAACTACCAGATACATACTTTGCCCCCACTATGTGAAAGAACAAACTAAATTTGATTATTCTACACTTAAATACTGTTATTTACTTGAGTAAGTGCCATGTAAATAGAATAGTGTCTAAGAAACAATTTATATATCACACATTATCAAAGGTAAAGTTAACATGTTAATGAACCAGTATCAAGCTAGCATGCCTTAACTGTTCTGGTAGCCTCATGTTATGTTAAATGTTAATGTTAACTTATGCTAATTTTGTTGAATCAAGAAATATTAAGATCCTGGAGAATTACCTTTGGTAAGTGTTTGGTTTTGTAGGAATTTAGTACGCAAAGGTTTTTCAGTCTCTTCAGCAGTAGTTAAACCAGTTCATTTAGGAAAATACTTAGCACTGTCAACTCAGATGTTTTAGTTGAGTAAAGTCATTCTCGTAGAAATTTTTTGGACATTGTTATCCTCTCAAGCAGGGTTGGGGGTGGGTTCTTAATGTTTTTCATTTGTTTTTTTTTTTTGTTTTTTCCCATTGCTAAACCTAGAAAAAGTAATACTTTGTTTTTTTTTGTCCCCCCCCCCCCCCCTTTTTTTTTGCCAACCGTTTCCTGGAAGTCTTAATCCATTTGTCAGTACTGTGCTCTGAAAGCCGTAAGGTCCCTTCAGCTGTATCTTGAGCTGTATAACCCTGTGCTAGAATGGCTTTTACATTTATTCAACAATTTGACTCTGCTCCCCAAAATTCCCATAGGCATGATGGAGATCCTCCCTGACCGCTGTACCATGATAGCCAAGAAGGAGCTTGTGTATGCAGGAACAGTCGGTATTGCGTGCTGGCTGGGTGGCATCGTTTTCATCAACCGCAAGAAGACCAGCGATGCCAAGAGTGTGATGGCGGAAGCTGCAAAGACCATGTTGCATGAGCAGGTGATGGCACCCTGAGATTAATCTGACACTAAAAGCTCTTTGTTTATGGATAGTGAATAAGGGGGATGAAGTCAGACTTCTTACAGTCCATGATGGCTCTTCAGAAACTGTATTTTTTACTTTCTTTGACATTTATTACATTTTAATATTGTTTGTCTTCTGATATTTCATCTTAAATTTTTACAATTTACCTTGCATGCTGTTTGTGTGACTTTTGTCCATTTGGCCTTTTTTGCTGTTATACAGTACAGCCATCTTGTGAAATACAAGTCTTTGAGGTTTTCTGTATGAGAGAAATTATTTAATACCCTTTACCATTATACAACCAGATATGAGGCTGATTTTATGTACTTTCAGGTAACAAAAGCCACTAGTGTTGTAATAATTCCATCACTGACTCATAAGATTTTGCCTTAGGGTGGATTTCTAGGAACGTGTTACAGTGTTAAGTAGGCGGATTCCTGTACCAGTGGGGAAAAAAATTGGGTGCTCCAGAGTAATGGGATGAATTGAATGGACTGGTCAAAGCACAGCAATCGACAGGTGTCCTATATCTGAGGAAGCTGCAACCAAAGAGTTGGGAAGACATATCAGCTATAGGACTCATGGGGTGAAAGGACTGACTTCCGACAAATATGCTTAAAATTTTGATTGGTAAACACCCTTGGCAATCAGCAATGGCAATAATATGATGATTCACCTTCCTCTGTGCATTACACTGTGTTGTGCCTCCTTTGCAGATCCGTCTGTGGGTGTTCCCTGAAGGCACGCGCAACCAGAAGGGAGACCTGCTTCCCTTTAAAAAAGGCGCGTTCCACCTGGCGATACAGGCACAGGTGAGCTGCAGGGTCAGGATGAGTTGGGCTTTGTCAGCATCTGTGTGTTCTTGTACTCCCCCTTCTTTGTTTTATTTCTTTTCAGGATGAACACTTTGAGATGTCCCGTTTCTGTATATGCAGGGATAGAGTACAGTAAATGGCTGTTTTAATTGTATGTGTTTTGTAAGTGTTTTTAATTTGACCTCATGAATGGTTTTCCTTTCCTGGTCTGTGCTGTTGGACTCTGTTGCCATACAGTTTATATAAAGAACACTAGGAGGTGCTAGAAACCAGTACATTAAGTAGAGGTAATGTGTAGGGTTTACGGGCATAGTGGAAAAATGTAGCAACCTCCAAGAAGCTTAGATCCAACAAACAAAATTCTCATTTTTCAAATCTCTTCATGTGCAAAAAAATCAGTTGAGTTAAATAAACTTGGGTGATTCCCCCCTCCGTTTCCCCCTCAAAGTTTTATAAAAGGTGTAATGTCTTCCTTGCATGACCTTTTCAAGTGAGAACAGTTTTCAAAAACTCTTTTTGATTTCAGATGATGCCATTTAAACTGTAGCATGTTTTAATGTTTCTCAGTAAAAATAACTTTAGCTTTCTGGCAGCACTTGCTAAGGTGCTTACCTAGGGATTTACTGTGACCAAGTCACATATATTTGTGATGTAGTTGGAAAAATTTCCTCCCGATAGAACCCTACGAGGCCCCCTGCTTGGACCTGTGTCTCAGGCAGCTGGCTGGGTCTGCCTCTGAAATGCGCAGTGTTGCATTCCACGGCACTGATGTGGCCTGCAGTCTAATCAAGGAGACAGGCAGTCACGACAGTCACCCCTCCATGCTCTCTGCTGGAGGTCTAGTGAAATCTTAGCTCTTCATTTGTAGGTGTCCCACCACTTACACTTGTGTTGTTTCCACTGTACGTTTCAAAACTAAGATGAATGGCATTTGACCGCTGTGTAATACAGCATGCACTCTGCCTGTTTCTGCTGAGTACTTGAAATTGTTTATTTTTGCAGGTCAATACACTAGTTAACTTTGATTTAATAATTTCTAGGCAGAAACTTAATAATAAGCAAAATTTTTGACTACAAATGCAGAAAACTCATCTTGTTGCTGATGAAGTGTGTTTAGTAACCTTGTTTTTCTCTCGGTATGTACTCTCTGGTTCAGAATCTTCTGTATTATTGGTGGAACCAAAGTAGGGGTTTTTATCACTGTTGCTGCTGCTCCCTTTTAATATGTTGATTTTGGATTGTGCATTAGGTCATAAATTCAGCAATTTTGCATATTAAGATGTCTCTAGACTTTAAAGAAAGCTGATGAATGGCAATGTATTAGTTAAACTTTTCATAGAATTTTTGCGCAATGAACTGATTTAAAATGATGTATTTTTGTCCAGTGTATTTAGTATTTTTCTGTTTGTACTTACCTCTTATCACTTTGAAGCAACAATTATCTATGAAGTTGTCTAAAATATTTTGGCTTTATTTTCATAAGTTGAGAATGGAATTTATTAGTGATGGGGGAGTCAGGGTGGGTGCTTAGACACTAAGGGACCTCAAAGTGTGTCAGAGTAGAGATCATGATTCGAAAGATCATGATTTTTGTTGTCTTTTCAAGTTTCTTGAAGAAATCTTATGTTTTCCAATTATTATTCATTCAAATTAATTCCTTTTGAACGAATTCTGTGTGTTCAAATGGCTGTTAGTGTTTTGTAATTGGATATTGCTGAAGAGCGGGAGTGAATTGCACCAGACTGCCACCATTAGACAGCTGTAACAGTGGGGATGTTGAACAGTCAGATAAAGCACAGAAAATCCTCCTGGGAGAATCTGTGATGGGGGAAATCCTCCAGCTGCCTGTTCTTTTGAACCAGAATCCAGAAGTTTACTGTGAACTCTCATTCAAAGCTGCTTCAGCAAGTGTTGGGAAAACACTGAAGTAAAGCAGAACAGAGCCCAGGGTTTATCCCGTCTGAGCACATGCACTGACCCCTGGGGCTTGGGAACTGACCCTGGCTGGCTGCACTACATTGCCATAACCACCCCCTCTCCGCTTAGTCTCAGGACTTGCTCAGTAATTCACTGGATTGTGCCAAGACTGCGTGCATATCCAGAAAGAGCCACATTTATGCGGGGGTGCCCCTGGGAGAAGCGGATGGAGATTATGCCAAGCAAACCCTTTGGTAATGCTTCTCCTGGACCTATTCTTGTGAGAACTTGTTTAACTATTATTAGTTCAGTAAAAGACATTTCATTCTAATCTTTGGAATTTCAGTTCTCCTAGGTAGCATTTCATTTTATAAGAATGATTTTCCTGGCTAACTTCACTTTGGTGGCAGGTAGCACAGGAACATATGTTCAAGTCAGCCTTAGTCTAAGTGAGGTTTGAATGTTCTCCCCATGCTTATGGGTGTCCTCCTGGTGCACTTGGTTCCACAATCCAGAAACGTGCATTTCAAGTGAACTACTGACTCTAAATTGTCTGTAGTTTACATTTATGAGTGTGTGATTATATGGGAGGCCACCCCGTCATGGGAAATACGCTACCTTTTATCCTATGCTTCTGGGATAGTTTTTGCACCCCTGCCATCCTGTATTAGCCAAAAGGTTGTTGATGACAAATACTTGTTGGTTTTATTTCTTAATCAGGAGAGGGTGGCTTGCTAAGTGTACACGTTTGAAGCAGACAGGGTCCCGGGGAGTAGTACGGCTGCACTTGTAAGCTGCGTTAAAATTACTTAAATGTGAATGTAATTCTCTGGAACTTCGATCCAGTCCATTCATCAAGAATGGCTATATCTGCCTTAACCTTGTGTCTAATGGTCCATCTTGTCTTTGCAGGTGCCCATCATACCAATAGTGTTCTCCTCTTACAGTAACTTCTACTTAAGAAACGAAAAGGAATTCAAGTCTGGTATGAATTTCCTTTCTTTTACCACAGTTGTGCAATCATTTTATTTTGTATTTCATAAACATTCTATATTTTAGGATTAAAATTTTTCCTTTGTAGCCAAAATGAATTGTAACTAAGCATTTTCCAGTGTTGATATGTTCGTTGGGGATTGACTGGTTGATATGAAACTTTATCGCTGCTGTCGTGCTTTGTTCATGCTTCTCTTTGCTAACCACCCAGTAACTAGGTAACAGTGGATAGCTGTTTTAGCATGTCCACAAGCTAAGGGACCCTGCACAAAAAATTGTGACCTGTCTTTGTGTTGCGACTTGGACCACATTTGCATATGTGTTAGACTAACTCATCGCATCCTCAAAGCTCTCTTTGTGAATATCTGGGCCACAGCAGTGGATGCCCATTCCCTGTCTTAATGGCTTGCTTTCCATTTATATCAGACATAGAAAAGGGCATCTGTAATCTGTGGTAGTTAAGAAAATTTAATACCTGCTTCCAAATGTTTCCTTGAGAATCTCAGGGACTAGCTTTGTGGTGAATAACAGCTTTATTGAGTTTAAGAACTTGGACCTTTTTCAACCAACATTTGTAAACTGGAGACCCGTTAATCTATCATAATGGTGCTTCTCAAATCAAAGCTTCTACATGTTATCATCCATCTGGGCATGCTTTAGTTTTGTGGCAAATGATGTTTGTGTTGACTTCATTAGCCTGATGTTTCCTGAAGAGTTCAGCAGAAAAGATAAAGTTAACTGCTTTGTATGGTGGTTTTTGATTAACTCTTTCTTGGTTTTGGTTTGGTTTGTAGTGCTCAGAAGCTCTTTTATATTTTATCAAGTTTCCTGAATGCTAAATGTTTGTGGCAACTTCCCTTATTCTTGTTCTACTCTTGTCTTCAGGAACTGTTAGGTTGAAGATCCTCCCAAAGATTGAGACTAAGGGAATGACCTCGGACGACGTGACTGCTCTCTCTGACAAATCCTACAACATCATGCGTTCTGCTTTCATGGAGATTTCGGAAGCAGCCAGTCAGAACAATGGACCGTCAGGTCACTGAGAGTTCCAACTGTCACCTCGCACCCTGTCCTTTCTCCCCCACCCCCAGCCCATAGGGGGCAGCGCAGTTGCAAGCGTTTCGGACAAAGTAAATGTCTTAGTTGTGATGGTAATGGCAAAATGCTACCATTTCCCACCCCCTTTCACAGGCATCATCATGGCATGCTTGAGGGTACAATCACTGCAATGTGAATTGATGTGCCTGTTACTTGTATGTTTTGGTAGACATTTAAAGTTGGTGGAAGGCTGCGTAGGGGATAGGTAGTAGTTGAACCGTAACAGGAGTTACAGAAGGAATAGGAGTGCCGGTGTTTGAAACCCATAGTGTTCTGTGAGAGGCAGGACTGGGGTGTGATTCTGCCTGCCTTGTTCTGACCATGGTTTGGGGAGCCACTGTTGCTTTGTGGTCTCTGATTTTAGGACTTTTTAATGTATGCACGCCCATCATGCATGCCTTCAAATCAGTCTGCCCGAAATCACTTCTTTTTCTCCTTTTATGAGTGGCTGTGCATTTTCTTCTTACTCATTCTCTCCTGCAGTCTTAGACATTTTATGTTAACCAGTGTCCGTTTTGGTGCCGCAATATAATTCCCTAACCTTTTCCCTCCAGTTTAACCTCACGACTTTGTAACCTTAATGTGTATTTGCACAGACAAATTCATCTGTTATTTTTGCTGTTCCTGGTGCAACATCCTGCACATACGTGGACATTCCAGATATTGACACCTCTTAAGGAGGCAGCAGGGTTTTGGGAGATGGGCAAAGGTGTTGGTTAAAGCTAATGACCCAGTCACCCATTTTCTCCATTTCATTTTCTTTAAAATTTACTCGACTACATTACAGTTAGTGTTAGCTTATTAAGTCAATCAGGTTAAAAAAAACAAATTCATACTATTTTGTGCATTGTTCCTGTGACATATTCCTTTTTGACAGTCAAGTAAATTCTGCATGTAGTCCTAAGTGAGTTTTTTCCTCAACTGTATAGTTATTTATATATCCAGTGCTTTTTAATTTATGCTTTAGTCTCCTCTTAGAGTAGCCCTAATAGTGAACATGTCCAATGTGTCAAAGGTGATCGAGTGCAATTTTAATTGTACAAAAAGGATTTCTAGAGTCAGGACCCATGGTGTGCCATGCCAAGCTTTTAGTTTCAGGTGCTTTGTAACAATGTTGTACAAAACGTTGAGCATATTTGAAAGCTGTGAGTTTAACATTTCAGTTATCCGAATGTGTGAAATCTTTGTCGTTAATGTTCCAATAATTTAGTGGGAGAGCAAATCATGTAAAATGAAAATGTTGTTTTAGGAATGGACTGCAGAAAGGGATTTACACAGCAGTGTAATGTTGCTAAATAAGGGAAAACACCCAGGTTTTGTTAATTGCACTGTTGCTGCAGTTGCTGAAAGCAGCAGTCAGAAGTTAAACTCGGCTTATAGCGCCTGGTTATCTTTTCCTTACTTTAGAGGCTGTTTCAAAATTGCGAGCTGATCCAACAAAGGTACCTGCCCCCTGAGACAAACCACAGTGCATAATGAAAAACTAAGTTCAGCCACTGAAGTGACTCCATCAAAAGCAAAGAAAAGTGTTATGTGCACAATAGAAAACCTTAAGGAGACATTTCTCTTAAGATTAGAGAAAGGGGGGCTGGTTGAATCCCCCCCTTTTTTTTCTTTTTTTTTAAAAAAAAAAAAAAAAAAGAGAGATACCTGACTGGATCTTGAGCAAATCTGGCTGAGTTTGTGTTACTTAAAACAGTATAGTGAAACTAAAAATGAAACTGAATAAAAATATTGCTGCAATGATTATATGATTATATATAATGAAGACTATACAGTTAAGAGAGTTATGGGTGGGTACCAGCAATATCTTATCGGTTTTTGGCAATTCAGAAATATTTTGTGTCTTTGTAAATTTAATTTTAAAATGTTAATTTTTATGCAAGTCATCTGATATGAAAAATGAGTTGAATTTCCCTTGTTCAGAATCTTTGGAGAATATTGTATAAAATTCTAAGTTATTAGTTGCTTTAAACTCTAGTTGAAGTTCTCCTTCCAACTTTCAGCATAGTGTTCTTTGTACTCTTGCCAAGCTACTGAACACTAAAATTTAGGTTACTTAAATCAGTTGTTTATAGAGTGAGTAAATAGTTTGCTACCTAAATGACTATGTTTGTTCCTAAAGTGCCGTGTTTACCTAAAATCTGCTTGTTCTTGTAACTGAGGGAGAAATGAACGCCTGTATTAGCTACCCCTTCCGGCTTGCTTATGTTGTGTATGTGGATGAACATTTCAGCAGTGAGGTGACAGAATGAAGGTGATTGTTGTCATTTTAGGTATTTGGATGTGGTTGTCCTTGCTCAGTGAAACAAAGTTCTGTTTTCCATGATGCATCAGAAGCAGCAGCTACATGTTTTTTTTTTTTTTTTTTTTTTTTTTTTTTTTTTTTCCCCCCCATGTTGTCCTGACCTCTTCTGTTTTTGGACTGAATTTCTTTAAAAAAATGTTTGGACAATAAACCCTTTCCTGGTTTGTAATGTGCTTTTTTTTTTACTTTGGGTAGTTGATCATTGTCAGTTTAATGATGGATAAAGTATACATCCAAACCCATTTATGCAAACATGAATATTGTGTGTTGTAAAGCTGAGTTCAGAAAGGTTGCATAAATGTAGAAATTTCAATAGTGACTTTTTAGCTGTGTTCCTACTGTGCTTGTAATAGCTTGTTAAATGAAATGCACCTATTTAACATTCAAAAATGTTACATTTATGCATTTAAATTTTTACAAACACTGCAAATGACACCTTTTCTCATAGTATTGCTGAGAATTTGACATACGGGCAGGTGTGTCTGTTGGTACTAATAGGTAACAGGAGGGAACTTTGACTCAAGGCCATAAAAGGTGCTTTAATTTTTGCTGTTTCACAAGCGAAGGGTATTGGCAGGGTAGGGATGTTACTTGAATATGCAGGGTCAACTTTCTGTTGGACCGAGATATACACCCAACTCTCGTGCTTTTGGACACTGAGCCGCAGGTTTAAACAGGTGCCTAGTAATGATGTACAGGTGCGGCTTGGGTGGCTGACCTCCCCCCTGTACTGCCACCACCATACATACAGCAAGGATCAATGAGAGACTGCATAGACTCAGAGCTTCAACCTTCTTATAGGTCCATGATTTGGCTTAATTTTTTTCTGATAGTTACTTTGAATTCTTTGTACAATTTCATTATTTTAGTTTTTTTTTTTTTTTTTTTTTTGCACAAGCTGTGCAGTGATGTTCAAATGACCCCCGTCCTTTGCTTGCCTGGACATTTTGTTGTAAGACGAATTATAAAATGTACACTACTCTTGTACTGACATAAATGTCTAGGGAAACAGCTTATTATAAAGGCTGTTATATATTATAACATTTTTAAATTGTGAAATCAAAAAGAGGCGCATATTAAAAGCCAGTGCTGGAACTACATTTGTCAGTGGATTGATGCAACCCTGTACAAAATGGATGCACATTTCAATGTATAAATGAGTCTTGTCACTAAGGGGGGAAGAAAAAGCATACCTGAAAAGTTAAAACTGTTAAGACCTAGTAAATATGATAGGCACCTGTACAGGTTTGGGAAAGTTGACTTCTGTCAGAATACAATGACCAGAACAGCACAGGACAGCAGCTTGAAGAACAGCAGTAGATGTGCTAGTCTGTGCAGTCGAGGACAGCTTGCAGCAGTTCATTCTTTTACTTTAAATGTTGGAGGTGATACTACAGTCAGTTTGCAGATCCTGGCTTTCAGCCGGTGCAGTGGGCAGCCAACCAGTAATGCTGTGTTTGCTTTGCTTGGGCACCGGTTACCGCATTTACTGGGCCATATGACACACATGCAGTATTTTGAACACATACGGTAGCTTTGCTGTTGCATAAAGGGCTGAAATACACCTAGTTTCCATGTTCTGCTGGCCTTGAACCTGTTTCCCGTATATACACTGGTGGTCTGTAATATTCTGCGGTGTATTTCCAGGAAAATTCTCAACTTACTCCATTAGTTTGTGCAGGATCTGCAGTGGTCCATGACTAGTAGTAATACTCTGTGTGTCTGCAGACGTCAAACCAAAATGAAATTTGTTGGAACTGTTTTTAAACAATGATTTTTCCATTCTCACCATCTGGTTTCAAGCTAGCTGCTTAGTCATAATTTTGTGTGTTCATTTGTTTTTGGTTTTTTGCCTGTGATTTTCGTTGTCATATTGGAGACCAAGTGGCTGCTAAGGTGATGTGTACGAATGCGGTGACGTAAAACCTAATGAAACATTGACCTTCTCATAGAAGGACCACAAATCTTGCCTAACTTTGCCATTTTTGCAGTTTTACTGACTAAGAGCAACTTGGTGGTAATAAGTAGTCTGTCAGCCTAATCGGTCATCCACATACTTTTTTTCTACAAGTACTTTTGAGTAATCTTTAAAAACCATCACAAACCTGTGGATGTGCTGCTTTTTTGTTGTCTGGAACAGCTCATTCTACACATCATTTATTTCCTTTGACTTACAACTACTGATACTTTTGCCTACAAATTGGATTTGCAAGAAAATTTCTCATAAGGCCCTGACTGAACAGATTTAGCAAGTTAAGATGTATTTATAAATATTAGCAAAGCACTTGTTTGTTTTGACCAAGAGAAAAACAAATGAATGTTCCAATAAAGTGGAAGTTGACAAAATGTACTATAAAGTTCACCAAAGCTATTAAAAGTGTATAATTTGTGGTAGCTGTAGAAAAAAAAACTGTCAGGAGTGTCTGCATTTGAATTAAAGCAGAGCCTTTTGTGTGTATGGTCCAATATACATATTTGTACATACATCAGTGATGTACAAACCATAGAAAACCTGGTCATATATAAACATATTAATGGTCTTGATTTTACAAAATCTGGATAAACCTGTCTAAAAATGCTTGGAAAAATAATAAACTGTTTTTCCTGTTGGAATGTTGCATACTCCCTATTCCCTTGTGTTTTTGTTCATTTTAACTGGTTTTACCATTGTTTTAATTACCTGAGTAATGGTAATGCATTTGTAAAAAGATGAATATCTATTACCTTAATATTAGAGAAGTACTGGGCATGTAACTTTGTGCAACCTAAATTCTCAGTTTCTTCCTGCTTGTCTTGCCCTTATTTTTTTGCTGAAATGATCACAATCCAGAAACTGCACACAGACTTCTGTAACTTCTATTGGAAAATTAATTTTATTACAAAAAGATGGTTGAAATGATTCTACTATGTTTCTACTACATAACCAAATATAACTTGCGTACATAAACTCATGCGAGTGAGGCAGACGTACATTTGCCTCATCCCCCTTCTTAGAAATTCTACAGATTTTTTTTTTTCTTTTTTTTCAGTGGAATTATTTTGCTGGAGTTGCACTTGGTTCTCTTCTTTCATTACGTAGCTTTTACAATCCAGTACTGTCCCATTGAATAACAATACTACACTAAAAGTATGGCCTAGAAAAATAAAAAACTGTTGAAGTCCTAATGCATTTAAAAACTCTTGTGCATGATTATAAGAAAATAAATATTCAACCTGTTGGGTTTTGCTTTATCTGACATTAAACAGTGGTAATAGCATATTCCCTGGACTGGAGTGCTAAAAGCCTGCTTTCATTTGAGGAGTCATGGAAGTTTTTTCTTCCCCTCTTCATTTGATCCAGTCCGCTGTGCTTTCCCTGCCTAATTCCTTCTGTGCCTAATTTTCTTGGCAGGAACCTGTAGAGAAAAAAAACAGATAAGCCTTTATGAATGAGATTTTAGATTACATTGCTTTTACATTTGACATGTTTATGCACATTAATGTAACCTACTGTAACCCATTTTACATCATCCCTAGAAAGTAAGGTTCCCCAATAATAGGTACAACAGAGCATCTTGGAGAGTCCTATTCTGTGCAATGCTTAAAATTTTTCTGTTTTTTTTTCGCTTGGTTAAACTACTATAGAATAAATCTGTGTTCACCTTATAAAGAGCATCTAAAGGTGAACAGGACATTGCTAATGGCATTTAATCATGAGTGCCTACACATTTTTGCCCCCCACTTAAAGCAACACCTTGATATTTTTGTTTATTCTCTGTACAGAATTCTTGCTCGGTAAAAATGTAAAATTTCTAAATATCTTTTAAAATGGCATTTACATTATGTAATGCGCTAGCTGAAAGCTCCAATGAAACATAAACCATCATTCCCTACAGCTCGTGGGTACATGTGCACAGGCACTTAGCGTGATGGGATAAAGGACCTCCAGAAAAAGGACCACAGAAATACAAGGTGATGGGATGCAGCGGGTGGTGCGCTCACAGGTGCCAAGCCGTTCCTCAAGGAAGCCAATCTGCTCGCTGAGTGAATCAATGCGGTCCAGCTGCTGGAAGGAATGGGAGAGGAAGCTGCTCCTTTCGGAGATGCTCTCATCCAGAGACAGCGGGAAGAGGCTGTTAAAGGGAGCTAGAGCCAACTGCAGCTTCTGTGGAGGGAAGGGGGGTACACTATAGTTGTTTTGTTTGTAATATTTGTGTAGTGAGATGCACTGTATGGCTAAAAGTATGTGGACACCCATGCTAATGCTGGAGCTGAGTGGTTTCAGCTACACCCAAACAGCATTCAAACACATTCTAGACAACTGTGTGCTTCCAACTTTGTGGCTACAGTTTGAGGAAGCTCCTTTCCTGCTCCAGTATGATTGTGCCCCCCCATGCACAAAGCGAGCTCCATAAACACATAGTTTGCCAAGGCTGCTGTGGAAGAACTTGAGCGGCTACACAGAGCCCTGACCTCAATCCAATTCAACACCTTTATGATGAACTGGAATGCTACCTGCAAGCCGGGCCTTCTCACCCAACTTCACTGATGCGCTTGTGGCTGAACGGGCATAAATTCCCACAGCTGCACTCTAAAATCTGGTGGAAAGTCTTCCCAAAAGGCGGAGGCTGTTATACTGTAGCAGCAAAGTGGAAACAACTCCGTATTTAATACCCATGGGTTTGGAATACGATGTTCATCAAGTACATATGGCTGTTGTGCTCAGGTATCCACATACTTTTAG
Organism: Heterotis niloticus; assembly: GCA_018136845.1. Lineage (NCBI taxonomy): Eukaryota > Metazoa > Chordata > Actinopteri > Osteoglossiformes > Osteoglossidae > Heterotis > Heterotis niloticus. The sequence goes on from CM030891.1 coordinate 24,570,532, forward strand.
CCATATAGTATATATTAATAATATATAGTGCAATTTTACTGAATCAGTTCCCGAAACCTCAAGGTTATAAAAGTCACTGGTGACACATGAACCAGCATCATTTTGATTACAGTATTTTAACCCATGTGCTGAAAACTGCTCAAACCTTGTGTTGTAACACAGAAGTTTTGGAAGTGTTTTGCAAGGAATATTGCAGATTTTCTATATTAACTTCTGTATGGTGTGTTTGTAGCTTCAGGGGCTGAGTCTGGCACATGAGACCTACCTGTTCCAGTAGCTCAACTCTGTTCTTCAGGTTCTGCACCTCCTCTGTCATGTCATCAATGGGCCCCACCTTTCCGCCTTGGAGACAAAGTACGGTATTCTACGTTACGTCCTGAATATTTATTTCTTCATTATTTTTTTTAAACTCGCGTCCTATCTAGAGTGTACCGTGCCTCATGCGCTGTGAGGATAGGCTCTGGACCACCAGGACCCTTGCATTCTGCAATTGGCTAATGACAATGAATAGATGTTTATTTAAATTGCAGTCTTCATTCAGTTTCTGAAACATTTCAGAGGTCTGAGCTTGTGAACTGCACTAACATGGCCATTTGGGCTTCCCTTTTCAACATAATTTATAGCCAAGTGGGATTTCAAAGCTAATAAGCTGGAGACCCAGAGCTGTAATTGCAGACTCAGAATAACTGTGATGACAAGCTTCATAATGTTCAGGTCTCATAATCGCTGAAAGCCAAATTTCGGGCAAAAAAGAACAACAAATTTCATTACTGTATATAGTAATTCGGGCCACTTTGCTTTTTTTAGTCAGGCAGGTCTGCATTTTGTCTGCTGGCTTTGCCCCAAACACCACCAACTGTCCCCATGGTGTATTCTGTCCAGTGAACTCTTTATGACCGTGAGGAGAAGTTGTGCGCGGTCTTTAAATCTAACTGTTTAGAGCTCTGCAATGTCTCCCAGATGTTGGAGGTGTGCAAGATATAGACGGAGAGGCCACCCCCTGCAAACAAATGTGGTGCAGGAATGAGAACAGGGTAACCCAGCCAAAGAAGAAGAGGGAGTATGGGGTTGGGGGGTGTTGGGGAAGTTGTCTTCCCATGCTTTGTTCTCATCAACATGATTTCCATGGTAACCCGCTTTATTTCTTCAGAAGCAGTCAGCACACTTTGGCTAAAAGCTCTGGCGTTGTGTTTTTAGTATGAGCAGTAGATGTTAAAGTACAGCGTGTGTATTTGATGTCACGTTGGGTTCATGCACACTTGCTTTTCTGACTCTTTGTTTCCGTGCTGAATGAAAAACAAACCTTTGGCAGTTTATGAGGAGAGATTCGCATGTGTACAAATAGTCTGTCAGGTTTTTCTGCTTGGTGACCCAAAGTCCCCCCCCCAATTTATGTACTTTTACAAGTTATTTTTTTAAATATATCACATCCTATCTATGGTGTCTCTAAACTCATTTTGTGCCATGTCATAAATTAAAATAAAAAAAAAAAAACTAAAAATATGTAAGATAAGTTCTCCACTGTCTAGCAAGTTAGTACACATTGTGATTCTTTACAGCACACACAACTTGAGAGTGAAGCTGAGGAGGGTAGTAATGGTGCCTTGGAGTAACCCCTTTATCTCCCACTCTCAACAGACTTCACATCCAGGACTCTCCAGCTTACTGGGATTAAACCTGTAGGACTCTTAATGCACTTTTATTAATCATGCTGACACTGCTGAAGTAGGCTGCAAAATATTGTAAAAATTCTTATAAGTGCATTATACTTTGCATGTACTGCTCTCCAATGACCCTGTCTTTGTAAGTTACCTTGGATAAAGGCATGTTCTAAAAAAGAATAATACAAGTAAACCCTGATTTACACATTTAATTTGACTGCAGAAATGCTGCACAAAGTGAAATTGCAGAATCTGGGATAAAAATGTAACATTATTTAATATGGGAAGAATAATGATGTGTTCCCAGTCCATCCCATAACTCCCAAACCAACTTTCCCAAAAATTACTAAAAAACTGTAAAACACCTTGTAACAACACAGCATTATGCAGTGCAGCACAGCAAACACACACACAGAACACAGGGCTTGGCACAACACAGCACACGCACAGGACATTGCGCTATGCGGCGCAACACACAGCACACAAAAGAGACACCAACTCCTCTGTTCACATCTATAGATGTGAGCTTTTCTAACATTATTACCTTCTTTCTTTTCACTTTTTTCCACAAAATTTTCAAAAAGAGTTTTTTGGTCCAATTTTACTGGATTACACTTTATTTATGAGATTCTGGAGACACTCCAGAAATGAGTAGAAAAAAAGTGAACATGAGACAAGAAACTGTAAGGATAGCGGTAAAGTATATCTTTTACAACTTACCATATTAATTCACAAGTCACACTGTGGTACAGGAACAAGATACTGCGTGTCACATGAATTTCTTGATTTCTTGCAGACAAATTTGTAGCACTGAGTTATGGCGCTGCATTATAGCAGGCATCTTTTGCACAAAATGAGAGCTAATATTAAAAGTTTAGCTGTGTCATATTGAAACTGTGTATACTGGAGCTGCGTATACCAGGGTTTACTTGTATTTTTTTAGTAGTCTTGTCCATTATCATTTTTTCCTTTGCAGCTATGGATAGCATTAGGAAGACAACATTTGTATGTTGCCACTGAGTATGAATTATACTTTGCTGGCACCATGCCACATCCATAGTTGTATATGAAGCATTGTCTGCAGTCAAAATAAATATCAAACACAAAAAAATAGCTGAAAGTCATACCCAAGCTTTAGGGGTGTTAAATGCAGAAATGAATGCATTAAATGAACCTTTAACCCTGCACTCTGTCAGCCATTACTATTTCAGTTGGCAGGAACTGCAAACAGCACCAGATGTGAAAGTGGACAGTCCACGCTGGCATGTTCACACCCAAGGTGTGCTGTCCTGAGACCCCCCTGTCAGTACCAGTGTAGTGAGTGATCTTGACCCACAAACAAGACGCTCACAGCTGGCAGTAGCTCTTTTGGTGATGGTGCCTGCCACAGTGCATTATTACTCACGGTACGAGTTGAGAGCGGCATAGCGCGTACCAAAAGTAATAATGGACTGTGCAGCAGGTAGTCGTCTTTTCTTCTTATATTTCTGAAGCATATATACACAGTGTCCATGCTTTTCCCAGTCCCAGGTGGAGAAAATTGTGGCATTCAAAGACAATAGAACAGCTGCTTATGGTGTGCAGCGTAAGAAAAAAATTATTTTTTAGGGTGTCTAGCTGTAGTCTACAAGTCTTACTGGACTGACCTCAAACCACAGCTAGGCATAAAATACAGTTTGAATTAACCATACTGGAGGATAAATGTGGGAAAAGTACAAAAGCAGAAAAAGCAACATTAAATAATTTTAGGTATAGACAGATAAGTATAAAGTGTTTTTATGACAACTCTGGTGGGTGTTCCTTCTTGCTCAGCTAAATATTAAGGTCCTATTGGCCATTAATATCATTGTTTGTTTTGAAATCTTAACAGCTCCTGAGTGAAGGAAAAAAAGGGACCCTGACATTGTTTTGGAGATTGGGTCAAGAAACCTGTGGTCATAGTTTTTGCTTATATTTTTAGTGGTGCATTGGAAGAAAAAGTCTGGAGACTCAGAGAAAGCATTCTAATTTGCCATTGAATCCCCAAGAGAAGGGGCTGCTGGGAAACAGTCACCATACTGGCCTCAGTCTGTTCTGACCTTGGGTAGCAATGTTCCTGGCATGGAAGCGCTAGCGATTTGGAGGACCCACAAAGACCTTTCTTCACGTGGTTCTTCAGAAGAGTGAAAGTGGAGAGAACCCCTCAGTCTACCACAAGCCCAAGTGGTTAGCATAACTCATGAAAGACTTATGGAGCTGCTGTAACCATTGGCTTACATACTGTTACATTTCATACTTTGCAAATTTTTCCTACACTATAATTTTTGTACTCTGTGCTGGTGATCACCTGCTGTGTTATCAACTAACATGCATACAGAGGGCAAAGAAGTTGCATACCTGAATCATAGATGAAGGGTGTGATCTTGTCTGGTCTGGGAGGAGTACCCAGGCTGGTAGGCGAGGGAATGGTGTCACAGGAGCGCCCATCCCCAGCCAGCTGGTAGCCCTCCTCACACCCACACCGGTAGCTGCCTGCCATGTTGAGGCATTGCTGAGAGCATGGGTTTGAACTGCTGCACTCATCCACATCTGAGAAAGAGCCGGAAAGAAACATAAACATGTGTAGCACTTTTACATCCACATATTATCTGCACATATTATCAATACCAGGCAAATTAATAATTGTTAACCCATTTATCTATAAAGCTCAGTCTCTGTCTGTCTGTTCTTTATGCACAGCTTTGTTTTTCAAGCCACAGACTTGTAATTTGGCACACAGGTAGTTCTCAGCCTGAGATTTTTGCATAGCCAAGTTCATCAAATGCCAAAAAGGCTTTAGTGTCTTGAAAGTATCTACTTGAAATATGGCTTGGACATGTGTATATTGCTATATCACATGCAAGAGTTTTGTCGCACACAAAGCAATGTCATGCTAACTGGATGACACGTACAAGTAGAGCCACAGGTGGGGCTGATTGGCTGCTAAATGCAAAAAAGTTTAAGGGTAATGTTTAATTAAAATTTATTAATGATAATTTATTAATAATTTATTAATCTTTGCAAGTCTACTGCTGGCACATGCGTGACTGTGCGCGTTTGATCTTCTTGGTGGCGTATGTGTGTGTAGACATTCACCTTGTGTACTATATGGAAAAAACAAAATTTGTGTCATTATCATCACGATGAGTGGCGATAAGAACTGTTTACAGCTGTAATATGGATGCAAATAAAAATAATTTGTAAAATCTGTACAAAGTGAAAATGTAAAATTTCTTAAGAAATTCCACATGGCACTGCCCAAATTAGTGACGTAAGGGTAATACAGTTTTGTGATATGCATTTTTTTATTATGTTTTTCCTTCACACCTTCCCACTTAACTATGGCCTATATGTGTCACTATGGTGTCCGTCTGTTCGATAGCAAAATATTTATGTGCTAAATCCAACCACCTTTTGGGTAATACAGTTTGATGACATACCATATAATGTGTCATTACTTTTTACCTTCCCACGTTTCTACTTTCTGACCCATGCGATGCTGGGTAACTCAGTTATTTGATAGAACAAAGAAATATTTTGGTATCATAAAGCTGTTCAGTACACCGGAGTTTAACAACCTGTGAGTGAAGAAAGGTCTTTGTTGTGAATTTAGCAAATTAACTTGAACCACTTTTTACAAAGAGAATGCTGGTTGGTACCTGTTTGACAGTGTCTTCCTGCCCATCCTGTAGGACAGGCACAGTGATTGGGCCTCATGCAGGTGCCACCATTTGCACAAGTCTGCACACACACTGCTGTTTAAGGAGAAAAAGAGAAAATCCAGAATGTACGATGCTGCTCTTACTTAGGAAAATATGTTTTCTAAAGTTCAGTCCTCAAAATACAGTTTGCAAATCTTGGTTTTATAATACTGTGGAATTAAAAGGATTTTGCCTTTCCTTGAATGATTCAAAATATCTGAATGAAGGGCCAAATCAAATTTGCCAGACACTTTAGACTGTAATTCTTCTGTAGGTGTGTAATAGTTGGAGGTTGCTCAAGGAGCAGTTTGAGGAGAAGAAAGCCATCATTATTTACGCCACACCTTTATGTAAGGAAACCTATAACTTTTTTGTGACGGTGAGATTAAACTGGCATTTTGACACCACTGTGGCTATGACATTGTGCCTAGTGCTGTTACCTTGGTTACAGTTATGTGAGTGGAATCTTCTCCATCCTGGGCAGCAATGTGGATAAGTGTGTGGTACCGGTACGCTTCGGCTCACCTGGCGGTACGAGACCCTGTACAATGTCCTGTTGACAGAGAGATGGGGGTTCTCTCATGAGATAGGATTACCATGCAGAATACAACTGTTTCAGGAGTCTTTCTTTTCCCACTCGGGGAATGTGAGAGCCAGCTGAGATGAACTAAACCATTCCCTAAGATGAACTGAAACCGATGTTTGTCACAGCTGGGAAACTAAACTGATCACCGTGATGCAAGAAGCACTATGGCTTCCTGTACATCAGGGACTGGGCATCATCTAGATATTTCCTGGAACCATCTTCAATGAGTGCACAGAACAAACTGTGGTCTGCCAAAAGACACCATGGGGGGCTGTTGGGACTGGCCCCATGTATTAATGAGTACCATCAGCTCCAGCATTGGTAAAAAGCTCCACTTAGAAGAAAGTCAAAAGAGGCTCACTCTTGCTCCTGTGCTATTTTGAGAGCACTTTATGCAAAAGGCAAAGCACCATAAGCCCAAAAAGCAACTTAGCCAAGGAAAACAGGCTTTGCGGTCTCTGTGGGCTAACACTTAATTTCCCGTAGCTGTTCAAAAGTGCTCAGGTTCCATGAAAATTCCTACCGCCATGACTCAGTCCTGGATCTGAGTAAATGAACCCCCAAGGAAAGAAGCCTGCCCCCGCCATCCCCTCACTTTGAGCAGCTCACCCTGCTCCTGACCCATACCCGAACCTCCGTCTTGTACAGAGGTTTACATGTAGTGCACAGGTCTGACAAACAAGTCAACGGACATAAGTTAAGTGAACAAGTCCCTTACAACTTACAGAAGGTGAACGTTTACTTACTTGTAGGTGCTGCAGAGCCGATCTCCCTGACAGAGGGTAATGTAAGGCTTGTGGACTGGCTGGATGAAGGACTCTGTGTGGAAGACCGTGTTCTGCTGAAGGCTTTCCTTCATGCAAACCCTACGCCTGCATTGGAGGAAAGTCAAAACCTATCAGTTGTTAGTTTAGATTTCAGCTATTCGTGCTTCTTTGTCCAGAATTTAGACATCATGTAAACTGAGTAGGAGGCGTGCATTACCCGTGGTAAGCAATGACATGGGGTGTACATGAAATGGCAAGGATGAGCAGGGAAGGCAGGATGAGGAATCCTGAGTACATTGCTGCCCGCCTCTCTTTCTCCTTTTCGTCAGTCTGGGACGTGTGAAAACTAGGCCAGTTGCCTGTCTTGCATCAACCTTATTGGAAACCTTGTGGTCACCTGGTGTATTAAAGGCACAAAAAGATAGAATTAGACTAACAGAACCATTCTTAATAGGGAAACCAGACTTTTGCAGAGCATAGTTAAGGGCCAAAGATGGACTTGAGGTCTGCCCAGGTTGTATCCTACACGCTGCCCTATACTTCTGGTATATCTCTTGGACCACTGTGGCACATCATTACTGCAGTTATTAAAAATAAATTAAAGCGTAATTATTATGGAGGAAGATGTATGAAATGTAAAATTTCTGCCTAATTTCATGTCCACCAGCGTGTCATGAGCATGGATGCAATGAGATGATAGCATCTATCTAGAGATAGGATTAGCAACAGACTGTGACACAGACAGACCCAGAAAATCAGACAGTTCCCAGGACTGAAGGCATCTGACTAAAACCATAAGCTGCATTTTCCTCCTCTACATTTTCCACATGTGCAAGTTGTTTTTAACATTGTGATACGAATGAATTTAACACTTTCACGTAATGAAAAAGCATGGGAAAGTCTGGGCGGCCATTTTCCCGTGGATGGGTCCCTTCGATCTTCAGCTACAGGGACAAGAACACTCACACAAAGCAAGCAGAACCATTGTCTAACTTATTAAAATGTGGGAGCAATTACCAAATGATCTCTGTTATCCATTACATTCCACTGCAAAGGAAAAAATGCATTTTCAGCATTTAAATTGTCCTGTTTGCTGCATATTTGATAAGTGAAGTAATTCCTAATTCTAATACTCTTCTGTGCCAAGCCCTGCATCTTGAACTGATTAAAGTAACCAATGTGTAAGTGTACTGTAGTACCAGCAACTTTATGAATGGTTGACATGTGACTCCATCGCAATGACTCCAAACACTGAACAAGTAAAAGATGAATGAATATAGACACAAAGGATCTATAAGGCACTACAGCGTGGCTTTTAAAACCACCTGGAAAAGGTTTACTGGCCTCATACGCTCAGGTCAAGCCCAAGTCTGTGGTTTTTCAGGGTTCTGATTGGGTTTAGATGGAGACCAACATCTGCTGGCTGAGTATGAAATCGCAGCAGCGATAAATATAAACCCCGGCGCTCTGTGATGCTGCGTCATCAGCATGATAGTCCTCATATTTGGGAAAGAGGCACCATAGACAGTCGTATACTCAAAGTTTAGCAATGGGCGGTCTCATGAGACTGGTGGGAAATTTCAACTAGGCCACTACTGGCTCCCCTGCAGTACTTAATTGTGGGATTGTCCCAGTTTGAGTGAACATTTCCTTCTCAATCTGTTTCTAAAAAAATAAATACATGAAGATATTCCCTTACCCTTATTCTCTCTGCAGTTGCTAAAGTTGCAGGCGAGCACTGAATTTCAGAATTTCATCCATCGTCTGCATACATGCCTGCATTTTCTTAAATGAAAATTTGTGCTCTTTTTCACTCACGTTCCTTCCATATATGACTACCAAATTGCCTTTAACTCCCGTAGGCCGTCTGATTTGAGGTATTTACATAAATGCTGGTGGAGAAATGGAAATTACAAAACAAAGCACAGTTTCAAGTATGGAACAATTCTGAGACTTTCCTCATGCCAAATGGTTCACATTAAGATGTTTTTTAGAGTATGGACATGTCTCACACCCTGCTTATGGAGGGAATTGAGAAAATCTAATATTGGACATGTTCTGTTTCTTTTATCTTATCCAATGAAATCTTTCAAATAAAATCTCTGGCACTGTCAACTGCTTGTCACCGTGCACCACAACGTGTGATACACTGCAGCTGGGAGTTTTTGCTCTAGGATTGAGCAACAGACTTTTTTCAGCTCAAGGAGGCAAGGTTTAGTTCATCTCATAAACACCTCCTGGAGACCTGTCAAGAACCTGCAGGTTCTCCATTATCCATTATTAAGACGCCTATGGTTGAGAACTAGATCTTCTGAGCGCTCCTGAAAGACCTGTGTGTAGAATGTAAGAAACACAAGAGACTTGGCAACCAGTCTGAAGATCTAGTTAGGGGAACCTGTGCCTTACCTAGAACCCCATCTGGAAAGACCTAACAGTGAAAACAGTGGCATGATGCCTTAAAAAAAACATCACTTTTGTTAAGGAAAAATTGCGGCTGCTTGAAGAACAAGAGGGAGTCAGTCAGCAGTTATTTCTCACGAGGCACAGCAGCATCACCAGCTGTTTTTCCCATGGCATAAAAACTAGACTTTATTACCTACGTCTTGGCTCCTTACTTTCAAATCCAATGAGCTATTTTTAGTGTAATTAAAGGAAAACAGCTTCTCCGAAGAGAATAGCAAATTACATATTTGCACAACAATCTGGTACATCAGACATTTTAGCCCTGCTTTTGCATCTGGGTTCCTCCAATGCAGAATCTGAAATGGTGGAAAGGTAGTGCTGTGAGACAATCCAGCGGACTTCTGGAAGCATCTCTGCAGATACAGCGCACAAGTCCTATCCTCACAGAAGAAGGTGTCTGCTGGGTGAGCAAGACGCAAAACTTCATGCCGCTTCAATTTATGTTTGGCACTCAGCCTGGAATGAGGGAGGCAGGGCCAACCTGGCCAGATCCCATTCACAAGTCACTGTCCTCCAAAGGTCAGCATGGGATCACAGACAGCTGGAAGGGATCGGATCGTAACTGGGGAAGAACTCGGCACGGTAACTCTACTCCTACTCCTGCACCCCTGTCCCAGCACCCCCCCCCCAGGTGGAAACTAAGGAGGAGCTCCCCCAGATAGGACTGCTTTAGTACAAGCACAGCATTCCACTCAGTTTGCTATCATGTGTTATATCAACACAGACAAAAAACAATGAAAAAAACAATTAACACATTTTAATGTAAATAAAGTCACTCTGTTTACTCCCAGGTAACTTTGCACTAATCTAGCTGATAGACAAGACACATAAAAATGATCGTATTGTCATATAATAATCTAAATAGGACAACATTATTGAGTATTTGGTATCAAATCTGTCAGTGAGTGGTATTTACTTTTGTCCTTGAGTCATTTACAGGAATCACTTGTACATTTATTGTATTAAACGGCCTGGTGTTTGGAAGTGTGCTTTACTTTAAGACAAAAAATAACCAGTTAGAGGACCTTGGTTTTACTCATTGTGAGCCAGGTGGTCTTTTTCTTGTTTTCATTTCTGCAATGTAAAAGTCAGGTTTACTTACACTAATTCTTCTGATTTACTTTAGAAACCAAAGGATTAGCACCCTTTCTTTTGGACCTTAGAAACCAGTGGAGGCATTGTATCTGGACTGTTTGTGTTCATCTCCTTTCATTCCTAAAAGGCAGAGAGTTGCAGATAAGCAGGAGAGACAGGTCAGGCCCAGTTGATTGCTTAATAGGAATGACCTCCTGAACTGCTGAAAAAGAACAACTCAAGCTCACTGAGCCACTGGAAATCTATGAGGGACGGCCACAGAACAGTGGCTCTGTGTTGTGTGATGGCTCTACTGTTCATTGCCGATGGCACTGGAATGAGGCTATTCGCCCCACGTCAGGTTATTTAAAACTCTAGGTTGCTAGATAGACCAGCTGAAGGGTCCTTTTGAAGAAGTACTTTGACCAACAATGGGCAAAAGTCCTCAGCTCTGTAGTGTAAGGAGCATTAAAATCTCTGTGCTCTGTTTTTCTTTGCAAATGACTAAATGAATTTTTTTTGTATTAAAATTATAACAATTAAAGCTAAATTAGAAAGCAACATTAAATAATTTAATATGAATGTTTTTACATTTATACATTATCATTAAGTGCCACAGTGGTCTACAGCCTCTTCTGGAGACATAAGTTGTGAGGCAGGGTTCACCCTGGACCAGAACACAAGTCTATCTCAAGACTTATTCGGTCATAAATGCACGCTAAGCTTACACCTCCTTTTGACGGTGCATTTTCTTTGAAAGTGCATTTTCCATCCATCCATCCATCCATCCATCAACTGTCTTCAATGCAGGGTGGTTGTGGTGGTTCAGAGAACATTTGGGAAACATAGGGTATGTCAGGTACATCCTGAACAGAATAGCACACAATCAGTGGGCAATCACACACATTCACACTCACGCCCAAATGGTATTTTAGAGTCACCAGTTCACCTGAAATATCTCTTTAGATTGTGAGGAAAATGCAACCCACATGCATCGGGGGAGAACATGAAAAGTCCACATGGACTGAGCTAGATGGCATGTGAGACCCATGTTGAAACTCATAGTCCTGTGGGGCCCCAAAGAGCTGTGAGGCCCCAAAAACACCTGTTGTGCTGCGATGCAAGCTTCCCTAAAAATGAAAGGACAAGTTGCTGATATAATGGGTACTAGGCACAATGATACTATACAATAGAGCACATTAATAAATATTACTACCACACATATCTTCCACGTTTCCCAAAAATGAAAAAACTTCTTTATTGACGCGTACACTATGAAGCAAAAGTATGCAGATATCTGAGCATCACACATCAGCCTTCCAGTTCATCCCAAAGGTGTTCAGTGTGGCTGAGGTCAGGGCTGCTCAAGTTGTTCTACACCAACCTGAGTAAACCAATTTTTGGTGGCGCTCACTTTGTGTATGGGGGGGGGCACAGTCATGCTTGAGCAGGAAAGGAGCTTCCTCCTCAAACTGTGGCCACAAAGCTGGAAGCTCACAATTGTCTAGAATGTGCTTGTATGCCGTGTGGGTGCGGCTGAAACAGCTCAGCTCAGTCATTAGAAGGGGGGTCCACACTTTTGGCCATACAGTGTGGCATATGAGCTAACAAATATTTCCAAAGTTCTATTTATTTTGCTAAAAGATAACACTGTATGAGGCAGCATGAATAAAATGAATAGCACTTACGCAATAACGTGTATATTATAATCTTTTCAGTTGGAATAAATCACCCAGTTAGTCCCGAATTTACCCGGTTAATAAATTGCTTTTTATTTTTAGTGCTGGCATGTGCATAGCTGGAAAGCGCTGGCTGTGGAACAGACCACGGGCGACAGGGGGCGCTGTTTAACTGGTCGCATCGACAACAAATCGCATCCGCAAGTTCACCTTGGTTCTCTCACCACTGCCACACAGCACCGACAAGAATGAATGAAGTTCAGCATCTTTTTGAACATCAGCGCCCGTTCGGTAAACGGCACCTCAGAATCTTGCCAACATTTCCCAACTGCAGAGTCAAATTATTAGAAACGCGTTAACCGGAGACACACAATTCCCGACAGCGCTAAGCAATTCGAGTTTATTTTTCAGCAAGCCTCCGTGTGCTCGCCACCTTGCACTGGAGTGAGACGGAAGTGCATAAGTGCAGATTTAGAAGAAACGATGCATGAACTCACTGGGACAGCTCTCTGTGAGGCTGGAAGTGTTTCTTCGCTCCGCAAACCCACAAGCGTCCCCTGGATGGAGGCGAAGCAGCCGCACCGTAGGTCCCGCATGCGGAAATATGCGCAGTGATGCGCCTTAATGCAGCGGAATTTAGCCGGCAAACATTCCCAGCCGCTTTCCCTCGCCTTCTCAAATCCCGTGCGACGAGCTCGGATGATCCTTTCGGGCTTTTTTTTTTCTACAAAAAAAAAACAACAAAAAACTCTATATTCACGTTTGCAGCCTGTTGTTCTCAGTCTTACTTTTTTTGCAGAAGATCTGAGAGTTCGCGGGGGGCCCCCCCACCGACTCACGCACTGCTCCACCTATCGGGCCGGGATGGAACTGCGGACGCCGCGGGAGCGGGATTTCACCGGCGCTTCGCACGGATTCGGCCCCGAACTCACAGCCTACACGTCTGACAATGTCGCGTCCGACAACGTTTGTCTCCTTCCTCGAACCAACAGCCAGATCTTAACGCCTCAGCGAGCAGAACGCACGCCTTAGGTAAGTGGAAACTTGTGGGCCAGTGAGTACGCAAGACTGCCGAACTGCTTTGCTCATAAATCATACAAATAACGGCGTCAAAAAATAGCAAACTTTTAAAAACAGGGAATAGTAATCGCTGTTATTTTTATTAGCCTTCTGTAGCTCACACTTTTGTCCAGCGTGACAACGTTAGAATCATTTACCCATAAATCAGTGCGACGCGCTTGCTTGTGCGCCTTTGATCGCAAGAGTGGGATTCGAACCAGCATCTTTCGTATGCGTAACGATCAAATGAATAAAGCCAAACTTCTTTTTCAGTAAAATATGTCAACAGTTCTCACAAAAGACCTTTTTTTCTGTATTCATAGGATGGCGTGGATTTCACAAGTCGTAATGGAAAAAAAAATGTTTCTTTCTAATGTGTTCGTTTTCAGTGGGAGTTTTAGTCTGGCCGATCACGGATCAGAAAGCCAGGCCAGGCTGCCCTCGCCTGCATCAATTCACTGCTTTCTTGTTGCACGAGAGAGAGAGAGAGAGAGAGAGAGAGAGAGAGAGAGAGAGAGAGATTAGGAGTCCCACAGGAAGCCCATCAGGGTGTGTTTCAGCTGCCTGTATGCACTGTTCTGCTCTCATCCTGGTCTGAAAGGGGGCGACTTGGCTGCTCCAACCGCACAGTCACTCTGACACACTACAGCACCTCAAACCCCCCCACATCCAGGGCTTAAAGGGGTCAAAAACAAGTGCCAGTCCTCCCCTTATTGGCATCTTGGCCTGCCTGCCAGCAACCTAGAATTTCCGCTGTGAATAAAATTCAGATTCATCTCAAACACAAAGATATGAGATGCTGCCTCACAGCGTGTATTTCTTCATTAAAAGGGACACTTGAAAAGAGCAGTGGGAAAGAAGTGTGGTCACGGTACTGCAAAGAGCCAAGCGTACAAGTATCAGTACTTTGTTCCAGTGAGTACCAGGCAGCACTGCTTATATCTCAGCTAAAAATAAAGACCTTGCTAGGACCAATTTCTTTGAAGAACAGGACTGGTTAAGCGGATAAATCTCGCTGATTTACTGTAATAAGTGCCATTGGGGATCGACAGCTTTTGATGGAAAACAATAGTGATTAATCCTGAAATGATAGTTGGCTTTACAGGTCAAAATCTGAAGTGTTATGGGCAACACCAAACCAACCACACTGCTGGTATATGTCAGCGTATTAGTAATAATGAGGCAGGCATGTAAAAATGTGTAAAAATAAGTAATGCTCTTATTTCTCGCCTACCTTTTCAGTTTGATGTTGGACGACGCTCAAGTCTTGCCAAAAGCTGCAGCCATCGACATCAGCCACTCGATAGCAGTTGCATCATGTTCTTCCATTCCTTCAATTACTTTTAACCTCATCCCAAATTTTTTTACGAGTATACAGTGCAGTTGATTTTCGGTGTGCCCTGTGAACCGGCTGGAAAGAAATGAAATGCCTTTGGGCGTTTTTCGGTTGCTTTTTATGCAAGGTTTCCTGTGGAAGCCAGGAATTGGATGGACAATCCCAAACCGGAATTCCTGTGTGTGTTTCGTACTGATAAAACCTCCTCTGCAGAACAAACAAGCGCCATCCTGCTCAAACTGCTTAATGAATCAAATTTTTCAAAATTTAATACCCTTTCTTGCTGCCATGGAACTTTCTGTACAAAAAAAAACCTTTTGTATTGTTTTATTAGTATTTGTAAAGAACATTACCAAGTCTTATTTTGGATAACTGTTAATTGAAAGGATACAATACTTTTGTTAAAAAAAAATACATAAATAAAAAAATTCAAACTATACAAATGTATTATTTATAATAAGAATTTTAACAGGTATTTTAATAAATATTTTTTTTACGGCTACTTTTTTGTGTGTTAAATTGCTGCAAGTAAGAATACCCAGTTTAGAACATGAGAATGAATTACATTTTTATTGCTTGCCAATCCTCTACTGTCTTATTTAAGCATAACAGTCATTTCTACAAAATAAACGCCTTGTTTTTATTTAGTTATTATGATTAAGTATGCATGTCTATATTCACTTATTTAGGTAACAGTAGTAAGAATTGCTTAAGTACCTCTGTCAGTGGTACAACAACAGAAACCCTGCTTAAAGAGGAGTTCTATAATGGAGTGATTTACCACAAATGCACAAAAAAACCACAGTAATACACCTCACCCAACAGCTGTACACAGAAGGTTCATTTAACAGAGAACAACTGTATGAAGATGGAGGGACTGAATTCCTTCGCGTCACCTCTTTGTGCACAGGCCACCTTGCAGATCCTCAGACAGTTTCTTCAAATTTCACCAATCATTTAAAAGGTGATAAATGCCTCTCTTTTACCAGTTTAGTGCAGAAATGAATCTCTCTGTACAATTGCACTTCACAGTCCACATCAAGCCGGGAGCAAATCTACATGAAGCTTGTCCCCGTTTTTTTTTTTGGTCTGTACTGGTGTGACAGAGTAACAGATAAACTTCTGCTCAGTAATAACAACAAAGTGCAGTTACCAGGGTTACAGAGGCAACAAATATGTTATGAATTCATGGCACTAATCCAATGCCATTAGGTTTTCTCTGTTTGCAATTTTATATGAGTGCCTCATTTTGTAAACCTCAAGAACACACAAAGTCAAAAGACAAATTGACATATATTTTATTTAGGTTGTTTTCTTTTTCAGCTAAGATACTGCAAATGTGCATGCCAAACAAAATCATCAGTTATTTGTATGTGTCAAAAATTACCAAATAAAATACTGGGATTTGTTTTAAGATTTAAATGGTTTTTGTTTGACTTATTTCTTCTTGTTTTGTCTTTATGGAAATGTTTACTGTTTAAGGTTGTGTTGTAGATGGGATTTGGGATTTTTCTGAAGAGTCATTGCCTCCATAATTTGCATGTCCTTTCTACCTACGTGACGTTTCAGTTCTGTCCTCATTGCTGCTGGTGCGGTGACAGCCGTGATCTACGTGACCCAGCACCATGGGAAACCACTGGCCTGAGTCTGGAGGTGACAGATCAGCGCAGGTTGGTCCCAAAAGCATTGGCAGCAACTCTGCTGTCTTTCTTCTTAAGGAGTCTTTTTCTACAGCACCAGGTCCCCGCAGTGTAATTCCAGACTCTATTTTGCAGATTTGGCCCTGAGAAAAAAAAAAAAAAAAATTAAATTGAACTGCTGCAGAATTTCCTGTCACAGAGGAAGAAGGAAGTAGCTGGTGAAGAGAGATTTTGCAGTCTGGTCCCTTAAAACAATGAAAATCTTACTTGCAAAGGAAACGGATCTACGTCAAAGAGGACCCGACAGAATTCTGAAAGGCCAGCAGCAGTGACCTAGTCAAGACATAAGCACACAGCCATTTGACTGAAATATCTAGAAGGGCTCTTTCCACTGCCAGACGGCAAGAGTTCGATTCTTTCACTCTAAGGCCATAGATACGGCAAAAAAGGATTTTTACAAGGGTTTACAACTCTGATAAATATTATTGTCCTTCGAAACAAAGTAGAATGCTGAAAACATCCCATAGGAACCCTTTGACCGCACTTGATTATGTTTATCTTGCCCTTTGCCAGTGGCTGTTTGTGAATAAGTCATTTTAAAAAGAGTTTATTACAGTTAGGCAGTTGTAATGAGGATGAATATTCAAGTGGCGGATGGAGAAATGGGCTTTTTTATGTCTTTTGAAATGTATATACACAAGTGAGGTCTTTTGTATATTTAAAAAAACAATCTGATTTATCCCAAGTGAACAAACTTGCAAGACAAGAGAATTTTATGTTTAAACCTTAGTAAGCCAACTGAAAATTTTGTATAGAAGTGATTTTGTGCAAAGGAGCAAGGCAGAAAATTAGAATGAGGAAGACAGGTGAAAAGCATTATAGTGCCATCCTAATAGTTATGGCCACCACTGTAGCCGAAATTGAACTGATATGAGTCAGTTTGGAGTTAACAAGGATTTGGACGTGCTCCACAGGAGTGGACACGCAGGGTTTTTTTAATCCGCCAAGCTCGACACAGACGGAAACCCCTGTCGTAAACACCCCTCCAGACATGTGACTGTGCTCCAACGATTACGGAGGCCATGGAATATGGGTCCCTGCCTCCTCCCGTTTGTCCAGCCACATTTGACCAACTTCTGGCCTGTGGACCAAAGTGCTATCATGTTGGAAAATGCCCCCTCCTGGCTGAGGAGAAACACACCACGCGATATGGATGATTTCTCAGAACTGTGCAGTTCGCTGACTGCTGCCGGAATGAAGGCACCCAGTGTGTACGAAAAACATATGCCAAATATCCCAAACCAGTGTGGAACTTCCAAATACGCTTCCTGCTGGATCCCTGCCATTCGACAATTAAAGTCCTTTGGGCCGTGGCCATGCTGTACATATTCATGTCCGCTCAAGGAAGATATTGTGTAAGGCAAGGCCTCTGACCATAAGATGTCTTTGAGAGGGCTTTGGGTTAGGTTGGGGGTGTGGGAGGCTGCCCTGCCTTCAGAAGAACAAGACATCTTCTTTTAAGCATGCATAACTTTATTTAAAAAATAACCCCCGATTAAAAGCTACCTCACTTTGCTGACTGCAGCCAGATCAGTGGGCTACAGTTGCTTTTGCATGTGTGCTTTGGAGAGCCAAAAGTCCACATACTATGCATACATATCGCGTAACGGTTGTGTATACTACGATCCCATTTTACTGGCTTCCTGTAGATATTTTTATTCCACGTTTTGACAACTGTGAAAATGCAGTTTTTTTCCCCATCAGTCAACTATCATTACAGCATCCACTTGCTTGTGTGCTTATTGCTGCTACACCGAAGGTGGCACACACGCAACTTCCCACATGAACCATGAGGTCAGCGTGTTTCTAACATCTGTAGCACAGAGACGATACAAAAGGAACACCCCCACCCAGTCACACATCCCTGCTCAGTTCACACCACTCATGTGATTTCCATCACTATTCAAACAGGACATCCAAGCCAGTAAGACTGGGAATTCTCCTTCCTCTTCAGAAAGATCCAGACATGACACAACCGACCCATCCTTTCCAGGA
Organism: Heterotis niloticus; assembly: GCA_018136845.1. NCBI lineage: Eukaryota > Metazoa > Chordata > Actinopteri > Osteoglossiformes > Osteoglossidae > Heterotis > Heterotis niloticus. The sequence continues at coordinate 24,588,571 of CM030891.1, forward strand.
TAAAATGGCCCGACTCAGAATGTGGCCACTGGGCTCAAACTTGTTTGAGTTCTTTGGAACAAAGAGTGAAGTCTGTTACCCCGTGACTTTGAAGGCCTTATGACTTCTTTGTTTCCGCCTTCTGTTATTATTGTAGAGCGGAACGGCACTCAGAGATTTTCATTGGCTAATTGTTTCTTGCTTTTTATATCTTTAATAGATATTTCACTTTGGAACACACAACTGTTGCAAAAACTCAGCGCAGAAGATTTTGTACTTCATGTTTTATCACCAACATTCACAAAGACACTAAATATTTGTGTGATCCAGATTCTGAAACATAAGCTTGTGCATTTCACCACTGCATTAGTTTATTATTTCTGTGTGGTGCTATACTGATGTTTCAATGGAACAGATTTATTATTTCAACATTTCATATTTATTCAGTTTAATCTGACTTGTTTTTTTTTTACCATTTGCCTTGACAGTCATTGATTTGGTAGTAGAAAACAGATCTAAATCACAGAAATAGCCCAAGAGTAATTTACTTGCTAATGTTACAGTGAATAGAAATTTTATTGTGAAGAATTGCTGAGATTTTTTTTTTTGTTGCAAGCTGTATTTCTTCAACTTGTTGTATTTATGTGTATCTGTTGTTTTTCTGCACCTATCCTCTTGGGTAATGGCGCACAGCACTAACAGGCAACACAACATGGGACGATACAGACAAGTTGAGGTAGACTATAGAAAAGTAGATAAATACACAGATAAAAATATAGATGAACAGATCAATAAATGAGAAGGTGCTGAATAGATAAAGGATTGATGCAAACAAAGACAGTAATGATGGTGATAGTGATGCAAAGGGAGTTGATCAGTGGTTGGGGTGGGGATCAATCTCTATGCTTCCCAGAATTCAACAGCTTGACTGCCTGCTGGAAGAAGCAGCCTGCAAGCTATAATAGGGTCTTCCATACGACAGCAGTGAAAATAGACTGTGGGGTGAGTGAGAGGGTCCACAGTGATAATATGAGCTGATACACTGCTTGCTGTAGGTGGTCTGGATGCTGGCCAGTGAAGACCTAGTGATAGACTGGGCAATTTTAACTACCCACAGCACAACTCCCTGGTCTGAGGCAGTGCAGTTCCCATACCAGACTGTGATGCAGGAGGTCAGGGTGCTCTCTGTGGTACATCTGTAGAGGCTGGTGAGGATGTGGGATGGAAGTCCAGCTCTTTTCAATCTCCTTAATAGAAAGTAGAAATGCTGTTGTGGTATCTTCACCAGGTTGGTTGTATTGTGGCTCCTGGAAAGATCCTTGATGATGCAACACTTAGAGGAGCCTGAAGTGGTGCAATAGACCCACTGCAAAATGGCCAATGTACAGAGGAGCATGAGCAGTTAGAATTTTCCTGAAGTCAGCAAACATTTCCTTGGCCTTGCTGACATTAAAAGACAGATCCCTGCACTAGGCTACAAACTGTTTCATTTCCCCTCTGTAGGTTGATTTATTACTGTTGGTGATAAAGTCCACAACTGTGGTGTCATCAGAATATCAATTCTGGATATGAGAGTAGGTCAGAAACCCAATGTACATTACTGGCCCCAAACTTGAATCCTGTGTCTATATGATCTTTGACATTGGTTATGGATTTCTAAGCAAAATGCAGATCACATGTTGGCTTCTTGAAGATTTTTGCTCAATGTACCAGCCAAACAAGTGCAGTAGGCACAATAGCCTCACTTTGTTTAATGTACCATGGGACATCTTGACCAGGTCATCCAGAAAAGGGAGAAACAGTCTTGACAATTTCCTGGCGTATAATGAATTTGGATATGATCTCAGTTTAACAATTTTGATATGTTCAAATTATTATAAGGTGCTCGCAGGCAAACACAAGGAATAAAGAGCTTCATGTTGACTGGATTAAATGCCTCAACAGCAGCAGGACTTGGACAAATAAAGCTCATGAATTGCCTTTTCTACTCCATTTATTCCCCCGGTCTTGCCTTTTGGGCTAATAATGTGTTTATTAGTCAAATTGCACTCTTAAAATCGTAACTGCCTTTAACAACAAAATGATGATGTGTTTTGAGTGGCAGCCAGTCAGGAAAATTTAGAAGGCCACAATGTGGCCTTTTTCTGTTAATGTCCTAGGGTAGGTAAAGAAAACAAACCAGGCAGCTATCAGTCACAAATATTTGAGCTGACTTGCTCTCCTGGAGTCAAGAAGTTAAAAAGAGGCAATTATGATGGTAAGGTGGGTATTGCTCTGACTTGTGTTCCTCCAGAGTTTTCTACATGACCCTATGGACACCAAGCAAAAAAATGTACTTCTTGGAAAATTGCTATAACTGAGACCTTCCAGAAGAAATTTATAGGACTAAATGAATTCAGCAGAAGAATGACATGATTATATCTCTGAAACATCCCAGTAGGTGTTGCCGACAACATCAGTATTTGTCACAAGCCTTTCAGTAAAATACTGCTGATTTCATGGCTGCAGCTACAGGAGCTCAACTACAAGGCAATGGGAGAAAAGTATATCTATCATGTGTTAGTCTTCTCAGAGTGGGATCAAAATTTAGAGTTGCAAAGTTATGTCTACATTTTATTATTTAACATATCATAGACCAGTACCTGTACTAGTAATGTAATTATGGGGTATGCAGTGATTTAATTTCTATTCAAAGGAGTCCAGCCTATTTGAAAGATGCTCCATATGTCTACAAGAGGCGGTGGGCTTCATGAAAGTACTGTACATCTCTGAGTAAGAGAGGCTGGGCTGGTACAGGATGTGTGAGAGGGTGTGGTTCAGGAACTGGTGCATTCTTATGCTCAAACACAACTTCAAAAATACCTTTTTCCTGCTCTCACTGTGCAAAGTCAATGGACTTGTTTTGAGTTCCTTCAGCCCCCCAACAGGAATTACATTCCTGGTCTTCAAAATAATGTCTAGAACAAAGGGTGGAAGTGATGTAAGTCATCCCTACATGTTTATCTGGGCCTGCAGCCCCAGCTCATTGAACGTACTCCTCTCTATACCCCATCCAAATCTCTGCTTTCTCAAGTCTTTCTCATCACTCCACATCCACCAGCCCCGCATCTTCTGCCAGTTAGAGGGAAAAACAGACTGGGAACTTCCTGCTGCAGATGATGGAAGTTTAATAAGTGCACACACCCAGCAACTGGGTTATGTGTACATACAGTACACCCAAGATTTGAAATTCACGTAGTCAGTCTTGAAGTTTGAAAAAGGTGTGATGCCTTCAGAAATAAACTTATAAGCATCCTGATAAAAATTATCTAAACAAAGGTTGTTGCTAAATATATTAAGTGACTCATTAAACTGATGCTGTGGGGCTGATGAACGTGTTGCTACATCCAGGGGAAGACCGTATAACCCTGCAGTTTTTCTCCTCTGATCAGTTTCTGTGACATGTACATGTACATGTTTCATATTGACATGTATAAGGTTTTTTTAGCAAATTAAATTTAAACATTAACAAATTAAAGTGAATGTAATGTACAGTGCAGGTAGTTAGTATGTTATTAATTTCGGTTGTGATGATTCTAGTTAACAGTTTGACCGTTTAAGCATGGAAATGAGGTTTAGGCTGATAAGACTCAGCCCCTTAAGCAATAGAGTTCTGGCTAGAGGATGGTCTTCTTGACACTGGAAGTCATCTGGTGAGATTCAAAAGAAAAATGTTCATTTAAAGGGTCCTGGTGAAGTGGATCAATTTCTGCTTGCTGCAAATCTCAGAAACGTGACTGACATTTAAACCGGTGTGCACCGAACCATTGCTCGGGAAATGACTGAAAATCGGAATTAATTTTTCCCTCTTGGCAATGACAACATGAGAGGAAATTTATTGGAGATTTTTAAACAAAAATGATCCAGGAATATAGAGGTTAGAAAGTTATAGAGGTTATATTTAAACTCGGGTTATAGAGTTTCATGCAACGGAATACGTTGCCCACTCAAAAATGCAGTCTTATTGTTGGTCTGGACATTGTGTTGTTAACCTTGGCCTGCAATTTCTCTGCCTTCCCATCATGCATTGCGTTGTGCTTGTTTACTTGGCTATGATACTTACAGTGGTAATGTTGATTAATAATAAACTAAAGCATTGGAAAAAATGCCACGCAGATGTCATTCCCTTTGTCTGAGATTTAACAACCAAGTATCTGAGCATGTTGGAAGCCATCCAGTTAACCGTCCATCCAAATGGATTCTTAGGCTGGAGCGAAGCTTTATTGAATGCTTGCCATCTGTGAGAACAAAGAGCCAAGAAAAGGAAGGATGGCGAGATCCCCCAAAGAGGGAATGTACAACATCAGGAAGTGGCTGAGCAACACAACAAATGACTTTCACGTAAACATCAGCATTGCATCAACATCAGAATGAACCGAGATGTAATTTCATGCGAGGTCATACAGAAGCCAGCAGCCCGTTCTTTTTGGCTCCGACGTACAATTCACTCTTGAAATTTCACAAATTCTCACTGAGACTGTGTTAGCGTTTCAGCTCCAACAAAAAACAGGTACAGGACCCCAGCAGAGATTTTCTTTCACTGTTTCCTGACAATCATTCCAATAAATCTAAACCACATTTGTTATTAGGGTTTAACACTTTGGAATATTTTGCTCGCCGTTGGTTAAAAAGGGGGAAGATGGGATTGGAGCTAATAATTTTACACATCCTAAATGCAGACAAACAAACAAGCAGTTTGTTATCTAAATATGTACAAAGAAAGTGAAAGGCAGCACTTGGCTGCAGTGTTACTGCCAACAGCAGACCGGTATGAAGGTCCTGATAAATAGAAGGGCACTTACGTATGAAACCTAGATGTAAACAGGAGGAATGTTCACAGTGTTTGGAGTTTGGGTTATTTGTGTATCATCTTACACAGCCCCTCCTGTTTACCTCCACTATCTTGAAGCAAGCACTTCTGAGCAAGGACCTCCTTATCTCTAAGCTCTTTATTCCTGGGGCTTTATTCCCTGAGTGCTAGGGTTCCTCATAATGGTCTGAGAAGCTGAAACCACTGCATCCCCTGGTGCAGTCTGTGGAAAAGCACAACTGGATTAAGTTAAGGAAAGTATAGCTGACCCCAAGGATTGTGAACCTCCATAGCTGTCATCTTAGAAATGAGTTGGACAAACATAAAGGATACCAACCCTGAAATATCAACATCTGCTCAAGACATGTTTGACACTATTAATTTCTTGCAGTCAAAATGTAAAGTTTTCAAATAACCCAGGGCCTGTAATATTTTGCATTTAGTCATTTTGAAGGCTTAGACTGAAACAACTCCTTGCATTTGATAGCATCCCAGAGTGAGGGAGTTGGTATTGTCATGTTTAGTCTATGAAGACTTATAAAAACATTTGTACAAATAAAAAAATGCTGTGCAGACAGATTAAAAATATTCTAAATAAATACATGAGTTCTTTAAATTAAATTATGATTATGTTCTTATCTGTCTGTTACCTATTTGTCCATCTTTGAGGCGACTGTCAGGTATGACTATTTTGAGGCAGGAATATAAAAATACGCCCCGTGTGCTTATCCAGTGCCCATACTGTGATGACAGATGATGCTGCTAAATCCAGGAACAGAAACCACTCATCTTGCACCAACACCGACACAGAGGAGAGCCAACTTTCGAGATGAAAAGCAGAGCTTGTGCATTTAATGCGTGTCCGCATGTGCACGGGTTATAGATGCATTATTTGTAACAAACTGGTTTATTTTATTTTGGAAGGTAGCCAAAGTAACAGAATTCATGTTATCTATTTAATATCATGCGTATTGTACACTTGAAGCCCAAGAACCCTCAGGGAATGTTGGTAGTTTGAGTAATTGTTTCACAATTTATGTGATGTTTATTTGAAAAACAATTGGTTTATTAATACTTTTCTTAACTGTTCTGTCAGCCGTTCAGTTTCACATTATTAAACTTTATTTTACTTTAACAGTGTCCTGAAAGGTTGGTTATTGGTGAAACTGGAGCAAAAGGAGACTGAATGGCTGCGGACAAACTGAGCTTTTTTTGTTTACACAGCAACTCATTCGTCTTGAGGAGAAAAGGCGTTCTATCGCTGTTAATTCCCAAAAATGATCCATCTTTCATCCATTGCTTTTCAACATGCTTGCTTTTGGACATAACAAATTGAGGGAAGGAAAGGACAAAGGATCCATTAGTTAACTGTGCCACAATTTTGACTTTGCGATTAATGGTTCCAGCTGCCTGTTTCTGGGTTTTTTTTATCCTCGGGACTTAACTGTTAAAGCAGCGCTACAGGAATCTTTCTTAGAATGAAGAGATTCCTCTACCACAAGAACAACTGATGGCTTGATCATTACTAAAACAAAGTAGCTTGTACATCATGGCACAGTGTGGAGCATTTGTAGAATAAATATTCTGTGGAAATATTTGTATTTACAGACGCTGTTCCTGCACATGTAGCAGTTCATTCCATGGTTAGGTTTGGTAAAAGTCTAAGATTTGAAAACAACGGACCAAGAAAATAAAAAGAATCCAGAGAAAATTTAACTATTATGTTAAATGAACTAGAAAATGTTTGCATCATTTCAATTCTGGAACTCGGGTATTTGTAGCAGGAGGTAACAGTATGTGTTTTGTATGTAAAATGAAACATGTAAGAAACTAGGGCTTAGATCTACTGTTCGAGGGACAGGAAAAAGCTTGAGAGTGCAAACAAAGGAAAAGAAAACGAAAGTCAAGTTTTCTGCAGCACCAACAAATACACTGAAGTTTGACAAAATCACGGTGCCAGCTGCATGGACTGCCATTTTTTTCTCGAGTAAATGCAGTGGGAGGAAAAAATTGCTTGACCTCAGGGCTGAAGACAAGACATGTGATAATTGTGGCTGTTACGACACACCCGTGGAAGCCAGCATGTACAGAAAAGTACTGGATGCCAAGAAATGAAGGGTGGCTAGAAGCTTTGCTGAAGCAGGGATTATTGTGGTTCCAGGTTGTCTTTGAGTTCATTCTGCATAGCCAGTATAATCAGCCTTGGCAGTCGATATGTTCAGAAAACGTTTTCTTCTGACACTGTAAATAAACAAATGTGTTGAAAAAACTCTTTCCTGTCTCTGTTGCAGTCCATGGCTCCTTTTAGCAACAAATACCATGTCAAGATCAAATCGAATTAAGATGCTCGCTTTGTAGGCATTGAATAAAATATCTGATCACCAGTAGCTATACTATCTTCAGTCTTGGTAAACTGGATGTGATGTTTTATTTATTTTATTTTTATCTCCTCCCAACATGGGAAACACCTGTATGCGAAAAATAGCACCCAACCCTTCCTCATATATAATTTATGCTGAAGGCCCAGTGCACTTTTATAGTAAATCTCAGCAGCTCCAAAAGATGGTTTATACTTGGTCTGAATGTGCATACGGTAAATGTGGCTATAACTTTCACTGATGCTGTATACGTTTAGAGGGTGCAAGAGGTTAGGTTGAAGTTTGATACAGCAGATTTGTTGAAATACTATTTGTTGAAAAAAACATGTTCTAAAAATAATAGTACGCTACAAATATATAATAGCCAATACATATATCTGCAGCAAGAGTGTGCCTGCTAGTAATCAGGAACCCTGCAAGGCAGCTCAGGTTTCCCCTCAACACAGATGTGGTCCCAAAAAGCAAACACTGTGAAGAATACAGCAAACCTGGACACACACGTGCTTCCACACAGTCCTGTTTCTTAAATGACAGACTGGGCCTCATTCTGGCTACGAATATAATTATACCTGCAATACTGTGATACAAAGGGACTTACGTCTACTATAGTTACACACATGTCAACAGCTCACTGTTTCTCTTGAAAACTTGCTGAAAACACCATGGCTGCCACAGTCACTGGGTTAAAACTTGTAACTTCCAAACTGGAAAGTCTTATTATTTTCATTGTTCCATTGTTCATCATATTTGATGGCATACATAGTCTGTGACAAACTTAAACATGATGGTAAAAAGCATTTCAGTGATTTTCTGGGGTTGCATAAATAAGATAATGGGGAATACATTCTGTCCAGTGAGTTGAGGATTACTATGATTTGAATGTATGTACAGTATATTTACATGTGTGCATGTATATGTATGTATGTATGTTGTGTTTGTCTACTATACACTATGAGCCATAGGGAACCAAAGCCAAATTCCCTGCATGTGTTTGCACACTTTTCCCAATGAATCGGATTCTGATTCTGATTCTGATTCAGAAAAAACACAAGTTTTTGACCGAAGTCAGGCTGACTAAAATCAGGAGCTCACCTGTGCTGTGTACTGCAAGTGTAAATCTTAGTTTACATTCACCCGTAAACTGGTGTGAACAATTGAAAGTACTTGTTTAAAGTCAATTTTAATGTTAACCTGTTAGAAAACCCATCATGTCCACATGTTGTTGCCATAAGAAAAGCTCCGTTCTCTTTCTTTCAACTCTACTTCTGCCCTTTTCTGTCACTGACAGTTACATATTGCTAAATCCTGAAAACCATTTAACATTGAATGAATGTAGTTTACTCCCCTTGTGTTTCTCATAACAGTCAGCAAATCTGAGTGAAAATATAACAAACACAGTTTAAGGCAGTTATGGCGTCATAATTTCCATCACTCCAGTAAGATTATTCTAGTCAGATGTCTAGAAACACAAACAATTACCCTCATGGTGGACTGCACTTACACACCTGACCTTCTCACCTTTTTCCCTAAACAGAAAGGTCTGTCGTATTAGAGGAATATGATATGTTCTTGAGCTCTGAAATCATTTGAAATTAGGTGGGCAGGTGAACTATCAACAGATTCAGCACTGCAGGACAGAAATAATTCATTTTTGTCCAAGAAAACTAGGCAATGAAATAAGCCTACAAGAAAGAAGAGATAAAGGATCCATACTAGACTGAGATGATTTCAGGAAGTGGTGGAAATGGTGGTGAAGTACAGGAGGCAGACTGAGAAAGGAATAAACTGGTCTCTCATTGTAGCTGCTCCATCACAACCTTTGGTGCTTCCCTTGTGACCTAGAGAGTGTCGGAAAGAGGGAGCCTGCCCTTTGGTTTGCATCTGGAACAAAATGGGTGGAATTGCTAAAATATGGCCTGCAGGTTGATGACCAAGGTGGTTAAACCTGGGATTGCACCCCTGTAAATCATCAATTTAGACCATGCAGAGATCAAGTTATGGTTATGGTCTTGTGACCTTCTTCACCAGACACACATATGTTCAGACATAGCCAAATGATGTGAAGACCCATGGATTATTTGCACCTGACGGTGCCCACTGGAGCACGGATGTGACACCTGTTATAAACACAAACCCAATATTCCTAATATTACTAAGAATTATTTAGAACTGTCACTAAAGCAGCTTGTCCAGAAAAGTTAGATTAGCTGAACAAATCAAAGCTCTGCTTTACAGCAGCAGCAAGCAGTCCACTGGCCAATAGTCCTAAACAACTACGTAATAGCAATTCTTGGCCGGTTTGATTTAGCTGAACTGAATTGAATTATTGAACTGAATTATTGCACTATAAACATCTCTAAAATTGCTGAATTGGTGTATGAATGCACATTGTTGTAAAATTGTTTATTTGACAGTTTTTCCATAGCATTCAAAAACTTATTTTTCTGCACAAGAGGCCCACGTTCGACAGGGTCACCCGCTGCCATGTGTAATGGAAAATTGACAATGTGCAACACAAAAACACAAACAAAATTAGTTCTGAAGAAGTGAACCTTTGTAACTTCAATATTTCTAATACTAATGTAATAAAAAGTAATAAAAAGTTTAAAAATAAAAAAGTAGTAAAAAAAAGAAATAAACTCAGGTGTTTATATATTTGACTTTTGAAATATTTGTCTAACAATTATAATAATTGTTTATAATTGTATAGTCTTGAAATAGATTTGTTTAACAAAATAAATATTGAAATAATATTGTAGGCATTTCAGCAATTGACTAACTGCAGAAATGGTTGCCTTAACCTGTTTTACAGTATTTCGGTACAAATCCTGCTGCTCCTTTCTGACAGGTGATGTTTGGTGCACATTTCTGGCTGGGGTTTTACAAAACATCTTATGTGCTGTAACAGCTCCCAGCTTTTATAACCATTAGGGTGAAGTCTTAACACCTGCAAAGTCTTGTTGAGCATTAACTCAGGCCGTGCTGAACACAAGCATAACTCAAACACAGCTGTTTTTTACAGTCTTTTTTGACCCCAGTCTTCTTAAAGTTAAACAGACTGGAAACTGGCTCACGTGAGACATAATTTAAATAAGCATTAAACAAATATTTATTTTGCACATTTGTTACGGAATTACACATGTATGCAGCTCAGCATTTCTCCCAAAAAACTTGCTGAAAACACCATGGTTGCCAAAGTCTGGAGACTCATTGCTTCGTTGTTTAACATATTTAATGGGACACAACTCTCTAAACACACTGAGGAGCAAACGTTAAATAAAAAATTTGCTTGTACATCTAGCAAGAATTAAACCTTTATTTAAGTGAAGTCATACACTGTGGCAAGCCAACCAAGTATTTAATACTGGCATCAGTCCAACACAACTTCTCTTAAAGAGCTAAATTTTCAATTAAAGCAATTTTTAAACAGAATTTACAAAAAAAACAAAACAAAAATGCATTACTTTCTGTAAAATCTCTCTTGGGTGTCAGAATCTTGTTAAAGTCACTGTGTTAACATTACTGAAACAGACAGAAGAATTATTTTTTAAGTGTTTTTTCAGATGGCACCTGGTATCCCATCAAAGTGTTGTCTCATAGCCCAGTGCCCAGTGACTCTGAATTAGGCTCCAGCCCACCGTGACCCTCACTGGGATGAAGTGGTTATTGATACAGGATGAACGGCGGGGGAGCCATCAGTATCTTTAGATAAGATGCTATGCCATTAGTTTCACTGCAGGATGTAGCCACTTTCTGCTTTTTATTTTCAACTAAGCCACAAAAAGCATCACATTGCTTACTTGGATGACAGAATATCCCAGAATATTTTTTTTCTACTGCTAAATTAAAAGCTGAAATACAAACAATGAATTCCTCTGTTTAACAGACACCAAGGCTCTCTATAGTATTTTCGCAGGTCAGTTTTGCAGCAGTATGGGAATGCAGAGTGTAGGATGTGGTCATACTGAGCCATTTTGTCTAGAGAGTTAAAATTTCCCTGTTGATGCATTGAGGCGTAGCCAATAAACTGTGGGTGGTCCGAGGGGAAGGTTGTGACTGAAGAACAAGCTCACACTTATGGAATCTGGCGGAAACACTACTGAGAGCAAAATACATCGCCTTGTGATCCACACAAGGTTCCTTTATAGAATCATGACTTAGCAAGCCCCCAAACCGCCAGCTATCAAATTTCATGAAGCCTATATTGGTATTGCTCCTTAAAATATTACCACTGAGGAAATTAATGAAAAGTCTTGTTTACACTTAGACCATGTTTATTTGTGTCGTGATGGGATTGGTCTGGCGAGAAGTGAATCAGAAAAAAAAAAAACGTGGATCATCCTTATGAAGTCATTTACACGCTGTATGTGGAAAGCTGTTGTTTGATGCTAAGACTCTTAGTAGTGCTTTTAAACAGTACTAGAGTGTGGAAGAGCCAAAAAAGACTTACAATGGGTCTATATAACTACAGTACTGGAGGTCCAAGTCCAGGAGGTTTTACTTTTGGTTGCAGCGCAGGAGTGAACCACTTTGTTCTGCTTACTGTGTGGATCGACCTTAGTTAAGTACTATAAAGAGAGCTGGAGAACCACTGGAATCAGCCGTTTAAATTTGAGCAGTCCTTCTAAACTTTTCTCACCGCAGCACTGAATGTCCTCAGAGTGAGGTGACAAGTCATTTTTCATATTTGCCCAATTTACCCATAGACTTCCCTAAAATTGTACCAGATCCTCTCTAGTAAGAACTTGTTCCTTGGGTTCATCACCTCCCATTCACTTACTGAAGTTATGCATTGTTTTTGTCTTTTTCCTTTCGCTGCCATTTCTCCTATTCCTCCACAGGGGTCAAGTTGACTCATGAAATGTTGCTTCCAAGCCATTTCCCTTTGAATTCCCAGCACTTTATTATCTGATTCTCCCTTAACTTGCAGTTTGTGACAGTGTGATAGCTGCTGTCCTTGCAGTATGAGAGTGAAGAACCATCAAGCCTTCTGGGACCTGGCAGGAACTGATGGAGATCACAGACAGGATGGAGGACAGGGCCTCTTGCTCCTTTCATCTCGTGGGGGCTTTTTGGGGATATGAGGTCATACATGCAACCAGAATATCAAGCTGATCATTTCAAACTTCATTCCCTGTCAGTCAGCATGTATGTCAGCATCACTTCATAGTCTTGCCAGATTTCCATATGGTGCATAATTTTCTGACACATTTGCTCTGATGCAAGCATATCATTATATAGTATAATAATTTTAAAATTATTAAGGAAGTCATGTATTAATACACACACACAACACAAATCTGGAGAGTGAAGGACAGGTTTACGTCGTAAGAGACAAAACAAACCCAGCTGAATTTGTTGACACAAAGCCAAGGATCTCTTCTAGAAGAAGGTGTGTGAATAAATTTCAAGTTATGACATGGAAGCTGAATTACCTTCACATAGAAATTTGGCATAGATTTGTATAACATAGTGATATTTTAGTTTAACTTTGATTTAGTCAGTATTTTCTGTGCAAGCCTGCACTTAACAGACTTCCCGAAGGCCATCCATGATCTACAAAATGCTATAATTTGGTTGGACAGAAAAAATGAGATGTAGTCTCTCTCTAGGCTGCTGATCTTTTTAAATTGTGGATCTGTATATATAAATGCATACTGTATATCTCACCCTAAAATATGGTAAAAGCAACAGCATGGTAGTGACACAGGATATGGACTTGTAACCAGCAAGTAACCAGCTGAACAAGCATTCACTCTGAGATATTTACACTGAATTGCTCCAGTAAAATAGTCAAATCCTTTATGGAATCACTGTACAGCAATCCCTGGGAATCTGACCTAACGCATCCCTGAGTTTAGTTGAAAACATCTCAGAAAACACTTGTTATTTCAGCAAATTTTAAGTTCACACAGAAGGAATCAAAGTGAAAAAAGTGTGTGTATGTGCACATGTCCAATTCATACTTTAACTCCAGATAACATAAATTTGTAACAGTATAGAGTACAATTTATTACAATGCATGCATTATATTTTTATTAGAGTACACTGTGCAGTACTTTATGATATTTATTTGCTGATTCTTTACATTTATTTTGTTTTTTGTTTTGGAAAAGTTCTTGATAAAAATTAGGTGTAACAAGTGTCCATAAGGATGCTGATACTTACATACTGTATTCATTTTTAAGGGCTGTTATAGCAAAAATTTGGATACCAGGGGATTGCTGTATTAATAATGCTGCCGATATCACTAGGAGTTAGAGAAGTAAGAAATGGACATCTAAATCTTGATGAAAGACAATTAAAAATGAAAGAGTGTTAAAATACAGATTTAAACTCCATAGTTTCCCAAAGTTTCTACTGAAAGGATTGCCTGTGCGTGAAGGGCGGCAGGCATGGGTGTGTATTGTTACCACTCATTGTAGGCCTTGAGGAAGCTGTCTACCCTCAGTTGCGACAGTAAGGTTTACCCTGGTGCATAAATTAGTACAGTTTTATAAATAGCTTAGCATCATAAGCTGATTTTGAGAAGAATGTCAGCTAAATAAATTACTGTGAATGTAAAGTAGCTCAGTTAACTTCAAAGGGCTGAACCCATCTCCTACTGTAGATTCCTTGAGTTTCTGTAGTAAAAAACTGAGCTTCTATAAAAAACGGTAAGTTGTAAATAGCTAAATACAGAAAGTTAACATTGCAAGCTGCTTTGGAGAAAAGTGTCAACTAGAACAAAAAGATAATAATTTATCTTGTGCAAGCACAGAAACATGGCAGGGGGGTTACAAATGCAGGGTTATTGGGAGTGCCTGTGGACTGACCTCAAGCAGTCAAGGAGGTGGACACGCTTCCACAGTCCCATGACGCCAAGGTGGGAGATGCAACAAAGATGAAAAGAGATTCTTTACTTTGTAACAGAAGTGAAGACTTTTTTCACTTTGAAGACAAGAAGTGATTCAGGGTATTTGACTCCCATCTTTAGTGCAGGGGCCCTGGCCATATGCTTCAAAATCCCCAGGGAGGGAAATAGTTCATGAGAACCTCATTGTACAGATTTTGAGATAATCTATGTTTTTAGTTGCATTATTTTAGCATTTTAGTGATTGTCATAGTTACATTATTTGTTTACTACTTTGAAATATTTTTATGTAGAATTTATCCTGGTTTTACACAGTGGTTACAGCAAGTAGTGCTACCACCTAAACACCTGGGATGTTTGGGCACGAGTTGATTCTGGGTCAGTCTGTATGGAGTTTGCATGTTCTCACCATATCTGTGTTGGTTTCATCAGGATGCTCCAGCTTCCTTCAACAGCCCAAATGCAAGCTGAACATAGTGTATGTGTGTGTGTGTGTGTGTGTGTGTGTGTGTGTGTGTGTGTGTGTGGGGCCACGCTGCAGTGGACTGGTGCCCTGTCCAGAGTATAATTCCATAGCCTGGCACCCAGTGATTGAGGGATTCACTCCAGACCACCCTAACCAGGAAAAAGCGGTTAAAGACAATGGATAGATGAATCTGTCCTGAGCATGAATGTTTATGTATGTATCATATATTAATATTCACAGCCTGTTTCAAATGAGTCAGAATTACTGGGCACTTTTACAGTGGAAAATCTTCACTGTACTAATTCATGAACACTATAAAAATGATAAGTGGTGTCAAAAAAGCTAAGGGAATCCATGAGTCGGCTCAATGTTGAAGGTCTGGAAAACATCTGTGTTGCTTTCTGTGGTGCAGATAATCCTGCAAGAGTAAATATTTTCCCTGTGGTTTGTGCCCCTTCTGCGTTTCAAATCCTACACAAAATCCACAAAATTAAATGTAGTAGTTAGGGACTGAGTCTCCTCACTTTATTATAAATGTTCTGTCTCATCTTGGAACTGTATGAACGCTACTGTTAAAAACTGGCTATTATTTTTATTTATACATGGACAGAATATATTCAAGGTCTATTTATCTTGATTCATTTCACACACACTACAGTTCCAGAGATGTACAACAACTATTATCTATATTTAACTGATTTCTGTTTTGCAGGAGACTTACTACACTTAACTCCCTAGTAGTGTGACACATGCACACACTCACACTATAAGCAGCTTTACAGTCACCAGATCACCTGCAGTCCATGTCTTTAGACTGTGGGAGGAAGCCCATGTAAACACAGGGGAACATGCAAACTCCACATATTGGTCCAGATTCAAACCCATGTCCAAAAAGTACATCCCAGGTGATGTGAGGCACCGGCACAACCTACTGAGCTGCCATGGCATAAGTAAAAGCAAGAATGAAAATCAAGCTGGAGGTAGTTAACCAGAGTACCTGAATATATCAATACTCTACAGGGAGACTAAAAATGTTAGAATGCGTCCATAAATATATTATCATATGAACATGTAGTCTGAACCAATTTGTGAATTAAAACACAAGATTTTTCTTCATTTAAATACTCAGTAACTACATGTTCTTGTGATATTTTAGTTACTGAGTAATAGTTTATGAAAGGGTTCAGTTCTTTTTGAATAAACCTGTATTTTCAAAGCTAACTGTAAGTTTATCAGCATTGACTCAATCATGAATGACCTTATGACATTATTATATACTGCGTATAAGCAACATTTGTGGTAACATAAGGACCTTTACAGCAATGGAAGAAATTTATACACATCATTTCATATCGCCTTGAGGTCAATGTTATTTTTTTCAGTAAACTTGGATTATTTAATGTAAATAATAATTGTATAGAATTTAAATGATACAAACCATGAAAAGCTTTCTAAACCAAATATTGTTGCATGTGTTTTTGATTACTGTGTGGAATATACTGTATGACTAACATGTAGAATGCATAAATTTACTTAACTGCCAAGCGCACACATAACTTGCATGGCCAAAGACAAAATATCATGTTTTTAAATGTTCATTTTACGTGCCTGAAATGAACTAAACAACAAACAGAATAACTGATCCCCCTCTGCTGGTGTTACTGAGTATTATAATGGCCCAGTAAAAAACAAGAACCCATCCTGTTCAGCAGAGCAATGTATTCAGTGATATTATAATATCATTAAATATTAAGAGATTTGGGACATATCATTTGGGGCATTTTCCAGCTTTTACTGACCTTGAAATGTTCATCTATTGTTTTTCACATCTCCTCAAAGGACATTCTAAATTGTAAACTATGAAAGTTGGATAAACCCCTAACAAGAGAAATGAATGTAGAAGACATGAAATGAAGAATTCAAACATTCTTAAAAACATTCAAAATTGGAAACGATTATTTTCTTTCCTCCTTCAATCACCCAGATTTGCACATTCTTGACTCCACAGAAAATGTGTTTCATCTTAAGGGGTCTAAATTGCCATGGAACAACAGAAGAGGTTCTCTTTGTTGTTGAAATGGCCACCAGGTACTGTGAACTTTAAAAAGGCCTGACCAGAGCCTAATGCATCTGAGCACCTGGAGGACCACTGGGATGAGAATTCCAAACAATGGGGACTCTACTGACTTCTTCACATCACACCCTTGGGGGAGGGGGGTATATTGTCTTTCTCCTTTCTTGTTTGACCCCTTGCAACATAAGGAGCACCGAATGTGTGCTCTAAAGAAGCTTGGTGGTATCCTGAAAAATGAAATCTGAATGAAGCCGGTATGATGGCATTTATTGGAGTGAGAGGGACAGCATGAACTTCAAGTTGGTGCATTAATCACATATATGTTTCTTTCTCAAGATTGTGGTTAGTGATGATTCTGTTAAGGGGAATTTCCATTAAATTTCACAGCTGTAACATTGAGAGTTGAGTTTTTAGATATACTGGACACAATTTGGTTGGGAAATCTTCCACTGGGATAAACTGCTTAATAATTATTTCATTACAGCAATCTAAATTAAAACACTATGGCATCATATACTCCCCTTTGGTGTGAAAGAGAACGATTTTTTAAATTCCACATTGTTTCAATGGATATATGTCAGGTGCATGTGTACAACAGAAGCACCCTGGGAGAGTACAGTAAATGAATTTGCTTTAGGAAACAAGTATAATGTTGAAATTGTCAGTGTTCCTTAATTTTACTTTTATTCACACACAAACAAATTCATAACAGAATGCTGAAATAGCTCTGCTGAATTATTATTTTTTTTTAATAGTTCTTTCATTTAATGTTTCTTTTAGCAGGAGGGATCAGCTGTGTATAATGAAGTCCCATGTGGACATCCGTATATACTTTATTACAAAAAAATCAGATTCAAAATAGGTCTTTTAATCCATTTGCTTCTGCATGACCTTGAGAGACCCTGAGAGAGTGTGTTTAGAGGACATTCACGAGCCACATTTTGCTAAACCAAAAAAGATAGATTTAAAAATGATGAAGTTAAATACTACCATGACTGCATTCATTAAAATAGATACAGCACATCTTGCAATTGGTTATGATTAATACATTGAATGTGTCAGAATATCTTATACAATATGTTTTCTAGTGCAGTTTTGTAAAAAAAAATTGTAAAATACTGGAATTACTTATTCCAAATCATGTGATGAAGGAAGTGGCAGTTTCAGTGTAGCGCAGAGCTAGGAGGAGAAGCTATGGCAGTTGTTGTTGCTGCGTGTTGTATAACTGGGACGGGACAGGAGGTGCAGGGTCAACTCGTGAATGTATGGATTCCAGAAGCAGGTTTGGAGAAGCTCCACAATAAAAGTGTTCTAGGGTCTGCAGGTGATTCCCAGCATTTATCAACCCATTTAGCAAAGGTCAGAGCCCAATGGCACAGGGGGTGGTGGGTTAAAAGGGTTTGAGAGGAAGCGCACTGTGGATATGCTGGGGAGGACAGGCGATGAAAGGACAAGGAAGTCGATTTACTGTTCAAGGATCTTAGAGGCCCGGAGGTGCCATCATGAGCCTCTGCTAGAGAAAGACAGGCAACAGGTGGGAAGGTACAGGGTGGTTGCAGATCAGAGGAGTCTGTGATTGCTGGTAATGTGACTGGATTTCCGACAGGAACACGGGGCATGAACAGAAATGGGCTGTGCTTTTTAAAATATTCCTTCGATATGGCTTATTTCAGATGTTTGCATTATATGATGTTTGCAGTTTTTTTTTGCCAATTTACATAAATCTGTATCATATTTTCACATGAAGATTTTGGAGGACTCAGAAAACAGAACTTCTTAGCTATTCATAAATCTAATTTTGGGCTGCAGTAAATCATCCTGTCAATACGGTAGCTCTGCCGGGTCCTCTAAAGCTATCAACAGCCCAGCTGTCTGTGTTATTTTTACAGCACATCAGGACAAAATGTTTTTTGCAATTATTTACCATGAAATACTATATACGTACAGCATGGTTCTTTGTACTCATGTCAACATAAATGACCTTCTGTAACCACAAAGACTACTGAAATGGAAAACAATTCTAAAACATTTTAACAAATTGTTACACCCATCATGCTATCTGTGTCAGGACACTTTATATATCCATTTTGATGTCTTGTTTCATCCACTAGGAAGTATGTTAGTTAAATTCTTAAGGGATCAAGTGCACTTATCATCCAAATTGGAACAATTTATGGTGTATCAGATGTGTTTGGGAGCCAGTGGCAATGGAAATGTGTTCTGTTGCTCTGTCTCAGTTTTCTGTGTCAGGCGCAAATTGTTATTTCAACAGAAACTCTATATACTTTTCTTTTGCTGGTATCTGTGCTTGCAGAGAATTCTGTTATTCGTTTGTTGCCATAGCCCCCAGGTGGGGGGTTGAAATGTGGTTAAGGACCGTCTGGCCTTGCCCTAATAAATACCACTTGCCCTGACCGGGTAATACTGGGCTTCCAGTGGCGCTCTCTGAATCCTCAGCAGAAACAAGGTCTTTTCTTGGCCTGCAGCCATCAGCCAGAGTGCCGAGATGATTTTTCAGCTCCTTCGAGGGACTGAGTGCCAGAGATCCGTCTTGGGTTCACCTCTACTTGAGTGCTGATTTATTTGCTGCTCTTGTTCACCTGTCATAGCTTCTGATTAAAACCGCTCATTTTACCACCCCAGGGAGATTGTGTAACACACAGGTTGTGTAAGTTAGAACTGGGGCAAAGATGACTGAACCCACTGTGCAGAAAAAATAAACACCTTAGTGAGGTAAAACTGTGATTTTAACAAAAAACTGAATTTAAGAAATAGTCCCATTATTATAAAGAACCAAAAAAGACTATTTGTATTATCCTTTGGACTCTTCACAAGCAGGATCCCTGTGCACTGTAAATACATCAACATGAAAATCTGTTATTCTGAAGTTTAAGAATGATTTTTTTAGTGAAGCCTGTGTTACTAAGCACTGCTCTCCTTGTTTAAGTTATAAATAATCATGGCAGAAGGAGAAGGGCCTGAATCATAAGACTCTTCTCTTAGTGTTATTCAAACAAGAGAAATTTTGGGATAACTTCACAGATCAGAAGCTTCTGACCTTTGACACAAGATGAAGAGCTTCACAGAGAGGGGAGAGTACCAACAGGGGAACATTTGTTTTTCATAGAAAAGCTCACATTCTGTTTAAAATAGCACAGCTTCACAGGATGGCCTGGGGGGAAATGAAACTAAAGATGACCTGGGCCATGGGTAAATGCCCCTTTACTGGAGGAATCCAAACTGACGATGCTTTTAATGTGGGGTACAGTATATAGCTTCTAAAAAATGGTGAACGGCCCCTAACTGTTCCAGAATCAAGCTTCTCGGTGTACTCTGTACAAACCTTTAATGTACTTTTTATAGTCATTAGCTCCATGCTAAAGTCCATGCCAGACTGAGCTGCTGTGTATATCTTAGTCTATGTAATGCTGACAACATGGAAAACAAGTAATCATCACATCTTTCAGCTAAGTTCTTGATTCATTTTTCTAAATTAAAATGCATTTCCTTACACTGATAAATTTTCTTCTTTTTGTACATAAGCAGTGATAAAAAATGAGGGAGAGTAAGATTTAACAGTGGGAGGAAAATAAATCAGTAAAATAATGAAACATGCAGTTATTGAACTGCGCCCAGCATGTTTCTTGAAGTGAACAGAATACCTATTTTTACTGCTACTCTTTTATAGGATATCGGTAATAAAAGGTAGGAATGAGTATAAATAAGATCATGGGAGGGTAAACTGGTGGGCTTCTATGCAGCGCAGGAACCCAGTAAATTTAAATCCTCTGATAGATGTGGGAGGAAAGGTCAGGACTTCAACTGACTGGCTGGCACATTCACACCTCACAGGGACCTGCCAGTGTCCACCTTTAACTGGCATTATTTCTGCTTCACACTGTAGTATAGACTGCAGCCTGTAAATAAAAGATTGTGCTTGTCTGGGGGAGTGCAGACCACTGTGTAAGACCACCTTGAGGGAAAAGGGAAATAAAGAGTACAATTATGGTGGATCATATATTTATTTACCCTTAAATAATTTTTTGTGCAAAGCAGTTTGCATTGTGATGTTTGTACACCAAACTGCTTCCAGTCACCCTTTTGCACAGCTGGATAATGTTGTCTCTTTTCTGTTTATTTCCTTTAGGTGCCTTTTTATTATTAACAGTAACCAGTTATGAGAGGATGCAACTTTACTCTATTTCAACCTTAGTAACTAGACTGTAACATGAGGAATGTAAGACACCTGAAAAAGGTACACTTGCGGGTGGTATCAGCCTGCCTGTATGTGGCACTGAAGATTCTCTTTTCGCGAAAGTTGGAAAATATTGCACTTTTCTGCCACTTAGTGGCAATACTGCATGACTACGGTCATCCTAGTAGGTATTAAGCAATCAGTTAAATTTGAATTTGGAGCATTATTACTTATAAAATACATCACAAATGAAACATTTTCATTGCAGATGTAACAGGACTGCAAGTTCAAAATCTAGAAATGACACTGCTTTATTTAAAAATATAAAAAGTGTGTAAAATGGTGAAAATATACAAATATAAATTCTACACAATTTACTTATCTCTGTGTTATAAGCTATACAGGGTGATTCAAAAAGATCCGAATACCTTTGTAAATTTATTATTCAGTAGCAAAGTATCATATGAACATGTAGTCTAAATAAGTTTGCAAATGTTTTTTCTTCAATCTTACAAGTACACAATACACAACTTGATCATATGATTATTACCAATAATAATTAATACATCCACCAAAACGTCCTCTTCTTTCATGACTCCTCCTGCATTTTGCACCAATAGTGAGAGTATTAATTTTGGACATTCCGCATAGCAGATACAATGCAAAAATTTCTACTCCCATCATGTCGTAAGTTAGCTGGCTAATAATCAACAGTGTAAGTTCATGTGGTCCAGAAATATTACTCAATAAAAAAAAAATCAATCTAAAGAGAACAGGGTGCATCTCTTTATCATAGGGTAACCAAAAAAAAAAAAAAAACACACGCATCACCCGGCCAGCTGCGCTTTGGTGTTAATATTTTGCAATTTTTCAAAAGCAACAAAAAAAAAGAAAACATAATTTCTATCAGAGATCTTGAAATCGAGATGAAATGTTTATGTAGAATAATAAAACAATTTGGTTCAAATAATTCCTATTTATCAACCTTTGCTCCAGTTTGAAAGCATGTTTCGAGTCACGTGGTTCGTGACGTCATATTTAAAGGCCCAAAGTGCAGCGACTCGTCTTCCGGTAGAGTTCGCGTTGCGCGGCGCAGGTGTGAGAGGCGGGTGTTGCCGGAGTTGAACTGTCATTGAACTACTGGACCCCGAAATTTGTTCGGACTCCCTTGTGCGTGTGACAGATACGTCTTCGTGAGTCAGCTGAGAGAACTTAGAAGAAGAGCCATTATTTGTGAATTTCCCGGAGATGCGACCGCGTGTGCTGCTGCTCGGGGTGCTGTGGGGCGTGCAGCTCGGGGCGGCCATAGAGCCCATCAGCACCAGCATCGCCGTGGGCATGGCAGCGGCGCTCACGGGCTTCCTGGCCAGTTACCAGAACGTCTTCTACTACTTCCACGAGTGTTGCAGGGACGAGTGGATCTCCTTCAACAGAACAGGTGGGACACCTGTTGCGTCGCTTAATCTCTGATTCCTGCGAACTTATTCTGATTCTTTTTTTTATTTTCATCCCGTTTGTATTCGTTTTGAAGTGGAGCTGTTATCACACTGTTAAGAGCAGCAGTCTAGCACAGGTGCGCTTAAAGCTTGAGGAGATCAGGATCTGCCTCTTAAAGATGGGAGAACTCGGAAGAACATTGGCACTGAAATGCCGCTTATGGAACGGACACATTCAGACAGTGAAATACCTGACGCTGAGGTGGGAGCTGCATCTTCATGGGAATTACTTTTACTTTTTTCATACGTTTAAATGGGTAGCAGGTACTGGAGTTTAATCTTAAGGTTGATGGTTTGAAACGCACTCCTGCCTTGCTCAAGGTACTTAGCCTGAAGCGATGCGACATGAATACCTTGCTGTCTATTTGGGCAAGTTTTTCCACACCTGGCTATCTGGCATGTATTGTTGGAAAAAATGTTAAAAAGGTAAATGTCAATAATAAAAACATGTTGGTAATACTCTCAGATGCACTGGTAAAATTGTGTGAAGGGGATGAATGCTGTTGGATGTATAAAGGTTAGTTTAATCGGACTAAAAACGTGCCATAGGTAGCGCTGTGATGTTTTGGTGAATCTACAGTTGCGGCAAGACTGTGAAAACGGGGACGTCCGGCGCCTTGTGACGTCACGGCGGAGGAACCGGGAAGTGTTCGCGCTTTTCGCTCGCGGGCCTCGGGTGGCTGCTGCTGCGCAAACGGGGCGTTCGCAAACCCTTTCGTGCAAACTAACATTCATTCCATTAGTTATGTCCGTTTAGAAATAATACAGTAGCGATGCGCGGGCAGATCCTTGCTCTGCTCCTCTTCCCGGCCGTTTTCAGCGGCGTTGCCTCATTCGAGCCGTTTACAGCGACGATCGTTGTGACAGCCGGGGCGCTGGTCGGCAAGAAAATATACAATTATTTCCAGGAGACGTGCAATGAGGACTGGGTCCAGTTCAACGCCACAGGTGGGTGCGAGCGGAGCGGGTGGCCGTGTTGGTCTGGGGACCGCGTCCGCTCTGCGGTCACTGTTGGTCACTGGAGGCGCGGCAGCGTTCAATGCTCATGATCCCATTGTGGCATCCCACAATGCATCGCGATTGCGTTTCTACTCATTGACTCTTTTTCTGTCCGCTTCCGTGTTCTGATGGCTAATATGATTTTAACTCTCTTTTTAGTGTAAAGTCATGTAGCCAATAAATATTGTAAATTTCAATTATTGTGTAAAAGCCAGGTTCGGTTTTATAGGTAATATTGCGGGGTTAATAACGATTTATGCTGCTGGTGCCCCCCTTCAGCGTTATATCATTGCATCGCCCAAATTTAATGGGTTTGGATCTACTTGGTAGAGGTTAGTATTTATAGTGTGAAATTTCAATGACGAACGGCAATTTCAACTAAAGAGAAATTGCTTCATAAACTGTTCACAGTTTTGACTAAAAATGAAAATGGTGACCTGCTGGATGCCCCACCCGCTTCTGCACATATCATGGTAAACATTTCACGAAGTGGCTGGCACTCGGCGCTGCTTAGTTCTTTCTCCTGTGTTTTGCCCTGTGCAGTACCGGGACTTTTCTTGTGGATCGGTACTTAATATAAACTCCAGGTGCTTTTCGAAT